>OX382332.1:14421811-15021811 GCA_947507615.1 Hemithea aestivaria | reverse complement strand
AGTGTGGATTAAATAGATCTTTATTTCGTGTATTTCATCAATCCCTGGAGTTAGCTGAGCGACTTCAACTATGTATACCTAGAAAGATCATCGTTCCGTCAAAATGCGAACATGTTAAAATACGAATTAAATTATAAAAACACAAGATTATAAATTGTTTAAACATACTAAAGACTAACTCATCAGATCAACTCAACGCCGATACCACTCCGACTCAACTCGTAGCAAAGAATGTTGAGCTTTATGTTTCGTACATAAATAACGGTAACATTTCAAAAATTGTACAATGCGTGGACTACGTGTAGTTGACATAGACTTTTATTAAATGAAATTTTAAAAAAATACAGTTGTACACAACATAAATCTCAAAGTTCTTTGTCAAAGTCGCATCAGCGTTGAGTTGATATTAAGGGGCTAGGACCGTTCTGTTACGTGCGACGCACAGTTGTTCGTATATTTAGATTGTTTTGTAAACTGTTATTTTAGCTAAAGATGTATTGTGTTCTACGCGGGAGATACTAACTTGACTAAATGGACTTAATATAATATCATATTGCCAATACATTGCCAAAAATATATAAATAATAGCATAAATATAGAACTTATGAACTTTGGCCAAGTATTAAGCTCCTTTTCAAATAAATCCATCAAAAAAGTAATTTGAAGCATTGCCAATGGAAATCGAATTTCACTAAATGTCAAATATCAGCCATCGAAAATCGATCAAGACATATTCGATTAAGAACAATTTTTGCATTAATTTTAACTTATTCTGTAAAGTATGGTATGGTTAATAATATTGAACGAAAAACTTATTTAAATTAAAAAAATCAGAATTACCTTACTAAAAGTGCTTGATACATATGGCCAAAGCTGTATGATATAACAATGTTATTTAGTTTAGCGCATTTGGCTTATGAAACTAAACACATGTGCCAAGCCTCTAAATATCAGATATTGAAGTAGATAGACAAATATATTAATAAAAGACATAAAACAACGGACCATAATGACGTGTTGACTAAATCGAATATTGAAAACTTCATTATAGGCCTGTCGGGAGATAAAGCTGATCATATTGTACGTGCGATATCTTATTCTCTTCGCCCGTTATATCCACGCTGTAAACCATGCCTGATGAAGAGGGGCTCCAGAATGGGCGATTAGAGACTGGCTGACTAAAATAAAATGTTGACGACTAACATACAATATTATACGATAACGTTAAGAAACGTCTTTTAACTTTACCGTCACTCAACATTTAATTTAGTCGTCAGCGTATAGTGAAGTTTTCGATTTAGTCCATAGCCCCTCATATTTAGTCAGGTGAGTATCTCTTGCAAATATTGAATATTTTAAGCTGTTATACGGCTATTATTCGACCACAATATCTCTATGACGCCTTTAAAGCAACCTAGTACCTATCAATGTTCTGTGTGCATTAAATCTTAGTATAACATCATTGTTGACTATTGCTAATATAGCTTGAGGTTGTTAACGTTTTTAGAACGGAAATGGTGAATTTTCATGTATAGTTACCGGCGTGGGTATTGAGCACACGTGAATATCGATGTTTGTGTTTGTCCTGTTTAGAGTGCACCTATTTGCCATGTAAAACGTTCCTGGCGTTTAGTGGCACGACGTGCACTCCAAAATTAGATACTTTTTGCGAGACCTTGATACTCAGTTCAAACGGACTTTTCCCTTTAGAAAATGCCTAAATGCAAAAATATCTGTACTGTTACTTTGGCATGCAAATGGTGCCACTACAAAAACAGAGGGTCACCATACAAAAAAAAAGGCAGACGCGATGATATAGTGTTTTTGAATGACAACGCTTGACATGTTTCGTTTCGTCTCAACCTCTAAAAAAACAATATCTCAGAGATCACAGAGGTGTCTTGATTATTACGCAATTCTTCAAGTGTGCTCATATCTCATCCCGGCATTTGTAATATATTACCTTTACGCTACAATGTTCGCTAGTCCTTTTATAAGCTAATTGCCATCTGGTGTTAAATTAGTCCTGTCTAATTAAAGTAGTAACAATATATTTAATGATGGCTGTGAGATAATTGTAAACAATTTAAATTTATATTTGTGTAAATGAGAAATTATATTAAATAGCAAATAAACTGTACGCTCTGTCGCAACTGGTCTCAGGATGTCTACGGAACTTCGTTAGAAAATATGAATTTTAACTTTTTAGTCAGCATAGTATCAGACTATTTTAGTCGACATGTTATGACGGTTTTTTTAATCAGTCCAAGTGTCAAGAAGACGTGTTCTGGCAGTGTGGCCTAAGACTTCATATTATTGAATACCTAGGCAGCACTGCAACCGTAATGGTACCGATAAATCTCTTTACGTCAGTCATCGGGAGTAGTTTCCTTAATGACGCGTACTTTTTTAATTGGTAGAATTTATTGATAGACAACAAATGATAATATTCAAGCTTTTTTGTTTTCAGTTCATATTTTCTAACAAAGACATTTTATTGGCACTGTACCAACTCTGAAAATTTAACATCATTAACTGCAAGGAAAATCATCAATATATGGAATTTTCACCGAAATAAGGCGCAACATCAACTATTTTCAGTGATAATACAGTACCAATATACCTCTTAAGAAATTCGGCGCGATAAATTCATTAAGAAGGGTTGCCATAAGAAAAGAAACCAGAAACACCAAACAACTTCGGACAATGACCATAGAAGACGATTTAATATCAACTGCTTGTAATTTATCTGTCGACCAACATTCCAATATGTATTTCAAAAATCTTTTTCATATTTTATTCTACTGGCAGCCCACGAATCAAGCTCACAGCTTTCTCCGCAGTTGCTCAAATTCAGCATTATTATAATCCATATTTCACCGCTTTTAGACAACCATTTATAATATAAAAACCACCATTTATATCTTGAGTAATATGAAATATAACATGGTCCCTGCCAAGCGCCATCTTGTGCACCTAACAAAACAAGATGGCGGCGAACGCAAGGACTTTGTTTTAGACTGTTCATAATATCACACCACGAAAACAAATTATTTAATATTGTTGATGTTGATTGTTAATAAAATGCAAATAATGTAAATATCAAAATAAATTCTGTATTTGTATTTGAACAAGATTTTTACTTGACCCAATTATTTTGACCTTTTATTATGATTTTATTGCCAACCTAACGGAACTTAATCCTCCTTTATTAAAATTGTTCTATAGCAACTTTAATTAAGTATATGGGTTTAAAAAGTAGTTTCCAAGATATGAACTGAAACAAGTATATCTCAACCTCGAAGCTCGGAGCGATCTGCTAAAATATATATTTTTTAATTTGAATTTTAAAGATTGTTAGGATTTAAAGGAATCTTAATTAAAAATAATAGAATGTATTAATTTGTACAGAAAATATATTCTGAATAGTAACACGCTTTTCTAATGAAGTCTTTGGAATTCAATAACTTGAAATAACAAATTTTTGTACATTCAAAATAGTGCCACCGTTCTCTTAAATAACCTATTTATAATTTACTATCAAATCAAAAGACTAGAAATACTCAACTTCTAAAACTTATCTAGTAAAATCTATGAATAAATATAAGTCAGGAAATTTAACTGTACTTAAAAATTACCCTAGAAATATCGTGCACAGATAAATAAGTACCTAAATCATCTGTGAAATTTTTGACTGTATAACTATCATGGTTCATTACAGCATAATGACAGATAGATGGACAAAAAGAGGGGTCTTAGTAGTAGGGTTTCGTTTTTACCCTTTTCTGTCTATTTCTGTATGTAAACCTGAATCAGTTTCTGGTACTTTTCTTGACTTATTATATTTATTCGTAGAGTAAAATCACAACATATGTGCACAATTAAGCCAAATTGTCAAACGAAGGAACTTTTTATGTGCATTTTTATTATTAGAACGTCAAATTAAATAATAGTAAAGTACAATTTGAAACATGTCATATAAAAAAAAACAGCTTTTAAAATATAGCTATTTTTTCTAGGCACACCAAATGCTATGAATTCTCAGATCTTTAAATACAACCTTTACTAAAATTATAGATCGACAATTGAATGCATTTTAAATTATTTCAAAGTTCATTCATACTCACTTTTAAATGACAGACCAAATGGCACAAATAATTGCAAATATTTGGAGAGTGATAACAATCAATTACAGATCCCAAATCACGAATTAAAATGAGAAATGAATTACGTGTACTTACCAACATTCAGTGACTAAAAACATCAAATTCAGTGCCGAAATCTATCCAAATGATAATATCCTTTCGTTGTACTCTTCCTAGATTTTATATGCTTTTTGGCTGATGCCACTTTACGTTTCTCTTCCTCTAAAAGTAAAGGTGGTAGAGACACTTTTCTTATATTATATGTACCATTTGTAGGCCTTATTTCGTTAGGATCGTTCATGCAAAATGGATCGAGCCTTGTTAAATCTCTATGCCTCGCTGTGACCACTCTACTTCCATTCAATATGTTATTCCGTTCAGAAGCACTCAATGCCATATTATAATTCCTAGTGTCCAAAGAAACAAATGATTTTGCACTATTTCTATCACAGTTGACTGAGGAGTCCGGCCGAGAACCTCTCATCCATATAGATGAAGCCATTTCTGATCGTAATATACAAGGATTTTTCTTTCTATAAGACGGACTTCTTATTTGTATGGGTGTAATTTGTAATAGAGAGCAGAATGAATCGGTTAAGTCTATGTCGTCATCGTACATTTGGAATGATACCTTTTCTCTTGAGATTCTGGGTTCGTGTAGCTCCTCCATTGATGGTCGGGGTGAGTTCTGTGGTGTGACGTCACTGCTGCTTTGTGATAACCGCTCTTCACTCTCACTAAACTGTTCGTAATCACTGTAATGCATTGCAATGACTTCGTCATGCTCAATCTGTCGGTAACAAGACCTCTTTTCTGGTAGTTGTATTGCTTTGCCGATGACCCTGAAAATTTAGAGAATGAAACTTCAAAGTAGGTACCTACATTGAATAAGTAACAAGTATTGATTAAAATATGAATCAAGATATAACTTGAAAATACTACCTAAATGACATAAACTCCATTTATCCAATTTTCTATCACTATAATACTTAAGCTTCTAATTAAATTAATACAAAAATATAGCAAGTAACTTTAATTAGCAGCAATCGGGGCTATACTGAGTTAATTTCAAGGGTATTAAGGTAAGTAGGTAGGTATGTTAGCAATTTGTACAAATGGGGCACTATTTCAATGCCAGAATTTAATAATGCAAGGATTCCGTGAATTTATCGACACAGTACAGTTTCAAGGTACAATGTAATTATTTATACCTGCTGAGGAGAATTTGTACAACCTATACAAAATATGGATATGTTTATTAACCAATTTACCTCTCATTATGAACTGAAGAAGCTAAAATTTGGTATGTAGTTATTGAGACCCTGGAATAATAAAGACTACCACTAGCCACTAGGCTTAAGCTAGCTACAAAGTGCAGGGAAGAAAATGGCAACAAAATTTTTGCCCAAGCATATTTTGGAAGGTACGTAAAACTGCAGGTGTAATCAGTCTCATAATTAGGATATAGGAGGCAATTGTTATATTTTGTTGCAGGCCATGCAAAATCTTGGTGTTGGAAGAAGACACACAAGAGGGCCTATTGGCTAATTCTCACCCACTACGATTGATGGCAACTTCAATGTACATTGCTGTATTTGTTATTTTAAACTTAATAATGAGGAGGTTTAAGCACGTAATGTACACAATTTTGTCTATGGATTCTAGTGTTTTACATGTTGTTTGGCGATAGCCAATAGGCCCTAAAGTCTCAGAGGAAGACACATGAGCAGACTGCCCGCTTGCCATAAAAAATATTACCATCCAACAAGGTGTTGATCACTGCCAACACATCCTCCTTCAGGAGGGACTATTTATTATTGGAACGAAGTTCCTTATCACATGTTGTGAAAGGGGGCTAGACGGAAAAAATTCTTACGAAAAGTTGACACAACACTTTTTGCTAAAGTAAGCTACTGTAAGCTGTGCGGCGTGCGCATGTTTCTCTGTCTGTCTGTCTCTCTCTCTCTTATAGAAAGCAAGCCAGATTTTTCATTAATCGAACTTCGTTCCATCCGGGTGTCCCTTGACACCTCTCAAGTTTTTTTTCTTAAACCTCACCTAAGTTGTGGATGTAACTCCCTCCATTGTTTACACTCCTCAACAATAGCAGGTCGGGTTGACTTCTCCCCATCTTCATTGTAAAGTGTCCTTTCTATTCTATCCCACTCCTGAGCTAAGGCCCTCGATGCTTCTGCTGTGCTTCTTCTTAAAGCTGATCCTGAACTGCTGTCACTTTCTTCACTGAGGAAATCTGGAGTTCCTGAAATGTGTTTAATTTATTTAGGACACCCAACGTGGCATATATCTTGAGATTTTTTAGCATTTCTTAAAAGTGTTATGTGTAAAAATAGCAGGTTGCACATGGACCAGATTGGCACAGGCCAGGGTAGAGTGGCATAACATGAGGGAGGCCTATGCCCAGCAGTTGGATGTAGAGGGCTGTGGATGATGATGATGATGATGAGGTATATTTTTATAACTAATATTTAATTACTAGGTTTTAAAAATAATAATTAAGTTCCAAACCTATCTCACCTGTTTCACTTTCTGAAAAGAAGTCCGATAGAGGCGTCCCAGGTCTATCGACGCCGTTCAAAAAGTGATGGTTTGTATTAGCGTAAGAAAAATTCAAGTTCCGATTGAGAAATTTACTCGTATTCGCCGAAAGTGGAGGCAATTCCTGCCCCGAACGGTATCCAAACTTCTGGTTGATGTTTGGTAAACAATCCAATTTGCCGTAGTTTTTGTCTCGTGCCGATAAGTAATTTCGTGCGGACATAATCAAACATTTAAACTGATTACATTCTTGTTACACGTTATTGTAAAATTTTCACAGATCCTGGTCACAAATTATGATCTGTCGATAGTTTACCAATTTACATGAAAATGTACAAAAGAATTTATAGCAAATCAATTGATTTGAAAATGAATCTGAGAGAAAATCAAACAAATAGCTGTCAAGGTTGATAGTTTTTTTTTTTTCTTTTTAATAATATGGCAACATGTGCATTTTGCCAGTGTCGAGTAAAATTCGTGAATGTTCACGGGATATTAAATTATGGTCTCCACTTTCGTGTTTTGCCAGTGTCAAGTTAAATGTTATTTTTTAAGTATTATGTTAGTTAGTCAGGTCAGAGTCAGAGTGAGCTTAATAGCTCGTCTAGTCAGTGCCGGCGTTAGGGTAGGGCGCGGTTGGGCGACCGCCCAGGGCGCCGGATAAAAGGGGCGCCACAGGCTCTATAATGGGGCATTCTGAAAAATTTAATATTTCTCGGTGCTCGTAGCGAGCTGCTCGCGCTTTTATAAGAACATTTAGTTTCTTTGCCACTCGAAAGAAGAAAAACGCACATCATTCGTGCTGAAAATTAAAATTTTTCTCGGAGCTCGCAGCAAGCTGGAAAGGTGGATTTTTTTCTAGATACGCCCATGATTTTGCCCATCGGATTCGGCCCAGAAAAAAATCCTGGAATTTTTTCCTTTTTCGTTTTTAGTATGGGTTTGAATTGCTTTTAGGGGGCGCCGTAGAAATCTCGCCCAGGGCGCTGGTAATGTTAAAACCGGCACCGCGTCTAGTCACGTGAGTCTTCCAGTAAAAAGGGTGGAATTTTACTGAAAGTTCGGAGGAGTTTTGGAGGGGGCACCAAAATTCATATTTCAGCACCATATCACTTGCCTACATCTGTGCACATTCAAAAACACTTAACACGCAATATTCCACCATTATTACACGCTAACAATCAAATTCTACACGATTATTAAGCAAAAGACATGGAGCTAATGATATGATCAAGGCTTGCCGCCAAAAAACCCCAAGGTTGATAGTTGTCAGTTACCAGTGACAGTAAAATTATCTTTCTTTTTTTAATTTACAGTTTTTGTATATCCTTCACGTTAAAGTTTTTGCCAATATCGTAAAAAACCGGGGCAATATCGTAAAAATAGGGGATTTTTCTTGTTATAGGAAAAATGAGACTTTGATCGTCAATATGAATTTTAAAAAATAGTGGTTTGTAGCCACTAAAAAGCTAAGGATATATTTTGGAAACGTTAAAAATTGTGAAGGTATTGCCTCTCACTCAATCAAAAAAAAATGCAGTCGAAGCGAGTCGAAGCCTTTTAAACTTTAAATGTCATTGTCAGATCGTAATCAGTGACATTTGACATTTTACTGTGCGCTCATGTCCAACATTTAGCGGAGATCTGAAAATCAATAGTTATTTCTAGTTTTTTACGAAATTTAAATAAAGTGTTCATAAATCGGTATAAAAAATGTCCGTGATTAGTACCAAGAGCGGGGAAAAAACTCAGGATGAGGTGAGTATCTTTGCACCCTTAAATATTACGATAAAAAAATATTCTCCAATATCTCGTGTATTTAGCAATTGCCGCTAAGGTAATTCCTTGATTATTACATAATTAATAATGTATTATTTTCTTTTACGAATAATTACAATAATACGTTAATATTTTAATGACGTGCCGTTAATTTTTTGGTGACAATTTCGTGGTTTATATATAATTAAATGACGCAATGCGCCGCCTTCGCATTGCAGAGTTTATTCAATGCTTAGTGTCAAGGTAAGACGCATGGGATTATAATATAACTCCATAAATTAAAATATTAAATATCAAGGCACCACACGTGAGTGAACACAGTAGAATTAATAGTATTCCCAGCTATAAAAATACATAAAAGAATTTAGTGTTTGTGAAAAGAAACAATAATATTATAGGTATGTACTTACCTGTAATAAAAGTTATTAATATATGTATTTGCTTTAGAAAATAATAATATAAATCAAAAATAATAATTTAAATTACATTTATTATATTTTTTAAAAACCAAGTTCGTTTTAAAGTGTGTTTGCCTCGTGATTTGTTTTTTTTTTTTAATTATTTAATTTTAGTATTCAACTGTTAGTATCCTCCTTCTGTAAAATTATAAATTATTTAAATCTAAATAAGTAATTAAGCTAAATATAAGAAGCTACAGGTATAAATATAATAAGTGTTTAAAAAGTACAAATCTAATTTTACAATTTATAATAATTATTGGGTGCTAAAAGTGCTAGGTACCTAGTACCTAGGTAAAGTGCTAGGTAGTAAAATATTACAATGCCACAATGATTCTTTAAGTGCAAATGTAACTTTGGTTTAATTAATCAATCGGTCCACCCATTTAGTCGTAAAGAAGTAACAAACATACACACTCACAAACTGCCTTAATAATATTAGTGTAAAGTGTGATAATGTTGTGTGTACAAAAGTGTTATTTTCCCAACAGAAAATCCTAATGCCGTACACATACATACAAAGTGTACCAGGGAAGCAGATCCGCACGAAGCTGGCCTCGGCCTTCAACTACTGGCTTAAGATCTCCGATGAAAAACTGCGATCGGTCGGAGAAATTGTGCAGATGCTGCACAACTCCAGCTTATTGTGAGTACTATATAGAATAGAAATACTCTTTATTGTGTCCAATGTAACAAAAGGTACTTAAAATTATTATGACAATATTATAACACATTGGCCAACAATGGGCGGCCTTATCGCTAAAATATATAAATACCATAATTATCACATAATATAATACTTAAATTAACAATATATAGTATATATGTAGGTATATAGTTACATAAAGAGAAACAAAGCTGAGCAAGACAACCTCTATCTCTTACGAACATATGGGGGAGGGTTTTATCCCACCTTCTAGGTTTAGTCTGGTAATATCTCCAGCCGTATTGTCGCTTAACATGACGCGAGATTATGGTCAAAAGGTAACCTGCAATAAAAATAAAAAAACACAAGCATCAACCAGTAGTTCCTGTAATTATCCTTAAATTATATTTGTATACAAACAAACGGGCGGCATGATCTCTAGGAAGACAAAGCCCATTTTTTATAAAAAAAAAGATCATAAATAAATCTATTGTTAATGTGACTGTTTTTGGTTAAGAATTTTCAGTTTTCAATTTGTGACCATCGGGTCACAGACACTAAAATTTTACTATAATGTTAAACCCAATAAAAATATTAAAACTCTTTGAATTGTATTATCATCATTACCAACATGTTTTGTTTGTTGCCCTTCATTTTGTCCTAAACTGATAACTTTCTCAGAAGGGATATGTCATTATCAAATCAATGAAGCACAAACAATTCTATGTTTATAAGTGATTGTTTGAAAAGTTGTCCTGGGTAAATTGATTAGTTTTTTTTATAAATACAGCACCTTCATGTTGTAGGTATGCCATTGCCATTTTGATGTGAAGCTTTCAATGTACAATGTTCCTCTTAACCCTAGAAAGCTAACGTTTATATTCTATATACTATAAAGGTAAAGTCAAGTACTGATAGTTACAAAATTGGGCATACTATAGAATAAGCGCGTCATTAATTCAAACGCGTATGTTTTTTTTATACAAAGTAAGAAGAAGCAAGACGCTTTCCTGATGTTGCCTATAATTAGTACTGTGTTACTTAGGATTTTACAATGATGAAAAATTTTAGGTGCTCTGCGCCTACGCTTCTTACTCAAGAGTCATAAGAGTACATGCGAGTTGGGCGTACTAGAGGTGCATCATGCATATCTGATCACTTTTATCAGAATGTTCCATTCTGTAATTTTTATGTTCATTTGAAACATTTTAGCTTTACAAAAGTGTTTTTTAGTTATTAATTACTCATGTGTTACAAATAAACTGTATTATATACTAATGCATGGAAAATAATAATAAAAATGCAATAAAATAAATTTTATATCATAACTCATAAACAATGAGTATCAAGTATCAATACAATTTATATGAAGAATGTAGGTAAGTGCCTATAAAATAAATGTGTGAATTTAATAATACCGACTTTAACCTTGCTTGCAAGTGAGGGCGGCACGCATTTTAATTTACCTATAACTTGAAAGCCGCTCAACCAATTACGATAAAAACAAATGGGACAACTTAAGAAGTTCTCTTCTATGTCTGGCAAATTCTAGTTATAATGAATATACCTACCTATATTAGAAAAAAGATTTTGACGAATATTTTAATCCTTTCCTATCTACCTTAACACTTTTTTGATATAGGATGACACTTTCAGCGGGTAAAACCGCTGGTCGTAGCTAATAAAATAAAAAAAAATAGTAAATAAAATTTTTTTATTATTTAAACAAAGAGTTACAACACAATATACTGATAAAGTGAGCTAATCAAATGTATTATTAACACAATTTATGTTGCGTCTCGATTCACTTTAATCTAACAGCCATTGAGTCAATTAACCCGTTGACTCACTGATGTTATCAGTTCTTGTTGCTTTATTTATAGAAAAAACTAGCCGCGCCCAGCGGTTTTACCCGCTGAAAAGTAGCCTATGTGTTAATCCAGGATCTAAGCTATCTATGGTAACGCATTTACCTGGGATAAAAAAGGAACTAAGTCATCTGTCTCTGTAGCGGACTTGTGCTTTGGAATACCCACAGCTCCGACACTAAGACGTCCCGCAGGAACACAAGGTTTTCAGTGGGTATCCCCGCCGCGCCCATCTTCCGCGGAGGAGTCTCACATCATCATAGGCCTTGTAACATCTATATAAGATGATATAAGTAGCGTCACTTCTTTTGATGGCTGAACAAACCTATACGAGACTTGCAGGCGCGATTGCAAAGATCGCAAACGTAGGGGGTTGCAGAATACGAGTAGATTGGAGGAGAGTGTATAGTCTCACATACCCTAGGGTATCGATACGATTTTTCCCGGCTCTAAAAAGGTCTAAATTATCTGCATATCGTGTTTCAGGTCAATCGATTAAGCCCTTTAAACGTAATGAGATAACAAACAAACACACGTCCAGGCTTTTGCATAGTCACACAAATATTGTAAATGCGAAAGTTATTGTAGGCGAGTGAGCAAGAGTCGCTTGAGCCAAGTAGCGGCCACTGGTTGGCACAATATGGCTGTTTGTGTATGTTTCGTACTCCGTTGAGTCTAAACAGTTGGAAGGATTTGAAAATTACTTTTTTGACAGCTTAGACATTTTTTTTATCCCAGGAAAAATGCGTTACGCATCGACCCTTATCACCAGAACTCCCCCGCCGATTATATTAAACCCACGGTCGTGAAAAGCAGAAAAACCTGGTGTTGCTGGGGACTGCCACGATGCCGAGGTTGCGGGCACTCCGAAGCACTCATCCGCGGAGGCAGTTTAGAACCTAAAAAAACATGTAGGCACATAGGCCTGGTGTTCAGGTTAACGAGTTTATTTAAAAGAAGCTTTTAAGCTTGTTTAGTCACATTTATTGTTAACTCAATGCATATTAAATTACTAGTTTGCTAGTGAAATTACTGGGCTGAAGTGTTAACATCCTTATGACTCTTGAGTAAGAAGCCTTGCAGTGCACCAAGAATTTTACATTTTTTTTTTAAGTTACACATAAAATTGTAAACGTTTGCGAAGATATATTATATATACTATATGAAACTTAGCAACAGCTACGTCAAGATCATGCAACAAGGTCTAGATTCTAGATAAAAGATGAACTATTTACAAATGCTAATTCCTTCATTCCTCGTGACAAGAATGTCGCCAAGGTTTACCTACATACATAAATCATAAATAATAATTCGTATTTTATACTCCAACAAAACAGATTTACACTTACATTATCGGTCAAATCACAAAAACAATAATACGTAATACGAGTAACAAGTGAAATTTTAAAAATAACTTTTTAAACACTAGCTTTTATTACCATCTTTTTTTACCATCTAGCACTAAAGTACTCGTCAAGACTAATCTAATGAGCCAAAACTCAATGGGGTTGCGTCTTAACTATGGAGAATTATATGTTGCAGTTTCAGGTCGTCAAGATTATTAGTTTAAAAATTATGCCAAGATTATTAATAGTAATAGTGAAAAGTTATTCTCTTCACTTCGTAAATTATTATAGTTTTAAAATATTAAATAACACTTACCTAACCTACTGGTTATATCATAATGACCTTCATACAATTTGTTTCTAGGTATACTTTACATATTCATAAGCAGTCTTTTATGTAAGTTCTTTGAAAGGTTGATAACAATAACATATTTTGTGTTCGGAATACAAATCAATAGACTCACGTGTATTGTGAATCAGTTCCAAATATCAAATAGGTACGTATCTAGATTCTTAGAAAGATGTATGTGAGGTCATTTAAATTTGGCCTAAATCGCCAATTTTTCCTAGAACTTGTAAGGCATTTCGAAGACGAGCAACTATTGCAGCATCTGGGACTGACAGCTTTTTCACAACTTTCTAGCAACTGCATAAATCTATGCCCTCTACCGAAGTTTAATTGGTGTGGCTTGCTAATTAAAGGCCTGTAAAAGAAAGATAGAAAAATATTTAATTAAGCAAAGAGACACAGGCACATAGAAAAAAAAACCGGTCAAGTACGAGTAGGACTCGAGCACCGAGGGTTCCGTACAAACCCGTAGGTTTGTACGGAACCCTAAGGAAAAGTGGGTATAATATATTATATACTGTGGGTTTTGATTCCCTTGCGAGTACTTTCGAGTTTGAAAATATGCGGCTAAAATTGCTGTTGCTTTTGATTGCATTGACATAGATGTTTGATTTTTTTACAACTTAAAGTTATTATAAAGCTGAGTATTTGATATGAATTTCAATTTAATACCTGTACGCGTTCTTGAGGAAAGGGGTAGTAAATACAAAATTATTAAAAATATTTTTTTTATATGATGTAACTAAAAATGTACAGTTTTCGCAATTTTTCCTGTGCCTATAATTTAAGACGTTGTTGCGTACCAAATTTCAAGATTCTGAGTTAACGGCAAGTACCCTGTAGGTTTTGATTCCCTTGAGAGTATTCGCGAGTTTAAAAATACGGCTAAAATGGCTGTTTCTTTTAATGCGTTGAGATAGAGGTCTGATTTTATTACAGTTTAAAGGTATTATAGATCGAATATTGGTATTCGATATGAATTTCAGTTTAATATCTGCACGCGTTCATGAGAAATGAGGTAGTAAGTATGAAATTTTTAAAAATATTTTTTTTATATGATGTAACAAAAAAATTACAGATTTCGCAATTTTTCCTTTATCTGTGCTCTAAGGAATAGCTTTTTACCAAATTTCAAGATTCTAAGTTCACGAGAAGTACCCTGTAGGTTTTGATTTTTTGAGAGTAGTTGCAAGTTTAAAATTGCGACTAAAATTGCTGTTTCTTTTGAATGCGTTGACATAGGGGTTTGATTTTATCGCAGTTTAAAGGTATCATAGAGTATTTGATATGAATTTCAATGTAATGCGTCTACGCGTTCATGAGAAAAGGGGTAGTAGGTATAAAAATATTCAAAATATTTTTTTCATATGATGCAAATAAAAATTTATGGTTTTCGCAATTTTTCCTTTATTTGTACTCTAAGGAGTTGCTTCGTGCCAAATTTCAAGATTCTGAGTTCACGAGAAGTACCCCGTAGGTTTTGATTTATTTGGGAATGTCGAAAATTTGCTGAAATTTGCGACATATTCGACTAGGTATATCTTTTGATTGCGTTGGCCTAGAAGATTGAAAATTTCACAGCTCCAAGAGGCAATAGACCTTAGTATTTTCTGTAAATTTCAGCTTGCTACCTCCACGCGTTCCTGAGAAAAAGGGTCTTGACAGACAGACAGACAGACAGACAGACAGACGGACGGACGGACGGACGGACAACAAAGTGATCCTATAAGGGTTCCGTTTTTTCCATTTGAGGTACGGAACCCTAAAAACAAAAAATAAATGAGATAAGAGCAATAAGAGTTGTGCGATTTAGTAGATAAGCTAGAACTTTTCTTTTGACCTTTAAAATACGTATGCTTCGTCACACTTTTAGGGCGGCATGTGGGACTGCCCTACCGTATAGATGGTCGCGGCAGGGATACCCACTAAAAATCCCGTGGGACGCCATAGTGCCGGGGTTGCGGGGACGCCGAATCACTCATCTAGTGCTCCGACGACGTACATAGCTGGACATACAAAGACCCTGGAATAGAACATTGGCTACTCTTCAGCAGGGAATTAACGCTGATCTCAGATAGTAGGAAAATAAATACGGCCTTCTTAGACAAGCTGACCCCTACTAAATGCAAATGCGTATAATTTAATCACGCAACAAAAACCAGTTCTATTATAATAGGTATACTTATTTACAGTATAGTAAAAACTACACCTTATTCATACAATTTTTCCTTGTAGCCATTGATCTGTTCTTTATGGATTACCAATTACCGTCTTGTTGACTGACGTCTTACGTAAAAGTCAATTTAAATATCTGCAGTGCAGCAGTTACCAATATCACTACCTAGTTTGCAGTTTTCGTATAATTCTATTTTATTCGACTTGAAAAGAATTTGAATAATCTTCTATCCGATATCAATGTTTTCTTGTTTGTCATATTTATCCTTAATATCCTCAGGTCATCGGCCGAACAAATTAAAAAACCTTGTACCTGCGTGTTCGCCGAAATCGGCCTAAACAACGTTTTTTCCTCTTAAGTTTTACGTTGCTTTGTAAATAAATTAAAAGAATTCAGTTTCTCAGTCATGTGTACCTATGATTTTATTCTGACATTTTGTATATGCTTATAAAACAAAGTCGGACTTGTTCTCATTTGGACAGATTCTCATTTGGACAGATTCTCATATGGACAGATTCTCAAAATGACGGAAATGGTACAGGTACATACACAACACCTAATAAATTATCATTTGCAGTCACAACAGATTCTGATCACGCGAGTGATTTTTTGAACAGATTTTTTCACACCAGGAACACACAACCACAAAAAGTACCAGGAGTTCATTACTATAAAGGAGGTCGATTAAATTAAAATTTGTACTAATAGCTTAATTTATAACCCCCGACGCAAAAACGACGGAGTGTTATAAGTTTGACGTGTCTGTATGTCTGTGTGTTAAAGCGTGCGTGCGTGCGTGTGTGGCATCTTAGCTCCCGAATGGATGAACGGATTTTGATCTAGTTTTTTTGTTTCATAGTTAGTCGAGAGTGTTCTTAACTATGTTTGGTAGAAATGGATTCAAGATGGCCGCCGCGCCGCTACAAAATGGCGGATGATTTTTTTCTTCTACGACCCCCTCAATATGGGTATCAAATAAAAGGTCTTAGCTTCTAAAATACAACGCACTATAAAAATTTGAAATCCAGCATGGCCGCCACCAGAAAATGGGGAATAACAAATTTGGAAAACGTTAAAAAAACCGCGATTTTTAATTTAATTCACTCGTGTTTATTCTTTATATATTAAATAATCTAGCTCTTATGTTTTTATGTGTTCCTGGTACTTTAGATGCAAATTCTTGTTAACTTTTATTTAAAAAATTCACGGCCTGATTTTTATTTAAACTCTCTAGTTTCATGAAAAACTCAAAAAACTAAAAATAGGGACATTTTAAGTTTGACAGCTGTCATCTGAAATGTAGATTTGCTCAAGATCTTTCATTTCTTCCATGACAGCGTCACTCTAGGACGAGTACTTTCCGAGATATTAACATTTTAAGTTTGACAGCTGTCATCTGAAATGTAGATTTGCTCAAGATCTTTCATTTCTTCCATGCCAGCGTCACTCTAGGACGAGTACTTACCGAGATATTAACATTTTAAGTTTGACAGCTGTCATCTGAAATGTAGATTTGCTCAAGATCTTCCATTTCTTCCTTGACAGCGTCACTCTAGGACGAGTACTTTCCGCGATATTGGTATTTCAAGTTTGACATATTATTATGTGTTTAAAAATATATCTTATAGACCAAATAAATAGTTGGTTAGTTGAGAAAGAATAAAGTTGATCCGTTTTGATTAAGAATCAGTTGATCCGAACAGAACATTTTTGTTATAAATATCCGATCAACTGGTTGATCCGATAAGAACAAATCGATTAATCGAGACCATTCTGACCAACTAGTTGATCGGTTCAATTGGTCGGAATGGCAGTCCCGATTCACATAAGTACAATGTATGGGATGACAGTTCTACTCTTGAAGTTTCGTCGGGATATCGTGTGTCATGGTAGGGCTACAGCAAGAACAATATGCAAGAAGTAGGACTTTCAAAAATTTAATATCTTCATGTAATCCTAGGATCCATGGAAACAAACCTCCAAAAAGTACTAGGAGACCAGATACCAGACGAGATTGAATTTTTTTGAAGTCACACTTGCGTTGCGCTCTTTCAGCTCCTTATGGTTTTTGTTAACCTCCTTCTAATTTCTGGTACCCTAGTACTTTATAAGACCATGTTGTAATAATATTATGGATGAACATTGTGAATTTTCATATACTGACTGTATATGAAAAATACGTGAATGTAGTAAACTAGTTGCAATGGGAATTTCTAGACATTTTTGGTAAAAATACCCTTAAGACGAGGAGTAGTCCACAGGAAAATTTAAATTCTCATCGGCAGCCATAAGATGACGTAATAAAAAAAAATTATATAACCTTTTTTGCATAAGTGTACTCCCGTCATTTTGAGAATCTGTCCATATGAGAATCTGTCCATATGAGAATCTGTCCAAATGAGAATCTGTCCAAATGAGAACAAGCCCAAAGTCGCTTCTCGTCTCTTTCTATGAGCTATCGTTTAAATTAAGCAAAGGACTCTAATACGTTTTTCATCAATAAATACGAAGAAATTGGTGGTTGGCCATTTTTAAAGATAAAGATAAAACTCTACTCTTTATTGGTACATAATAAAGTACAATTTTCAAACACAAAACTTAAAGCTAACGGAAGGTTTTTCACTGTTAATCCAGTGAACCAATGTCCAACCACCAACCAACCAACACCATCAGATGTATTATCTACTCTAAAGTTTTGTGTCTATCTCTTAAGTTAAAAGAGCAGTCCTAAAATAAGAAAGCTCAATGGTTTTCTTTACAGGATCGACGACATCCAAGACAACTCGATTCTCCGCCGAGGCATTCCCGTGGCACATTCCATCTATGGCGTGGCGAGCACCATCAACGCGGCAAACTATGCCATGATCGTGGCGTTAGAGAAAACTTTGGAGTTGGGGCACCCTGCGGTAAGAAAAGCTAATACACGATGTTTAGTAAAGTCATACGGGGGGTAAACCCCGTCGTTTTGCGTCGGGAGTAAAAAAGAGTCAGGGGAGGATTTACCCCAATAGTTATTCTTACGTCTACAGAAAGAATTAAGTTCCTAACTATTATAGTTTTCATTCTATATTTTTTTCAAAAACTGCTAAAAGGGGCGGTGTACCTGGTAGACATGCAATAAAATGTACGGCATGTTTATATGTATTTGCTTATAATTGCTATTTCTGCCGCTAATTTATTTAATGTTCAACGCAATAAACATTATTATATTGGAAATATTATAAAATAAATTAACATGATTATGCTATTGCACTTAATGGGAAGACGACATTCAAATAATGCATACGAATTACAGGCTCAAAGTACCTATTATTATTATATTATTGTAAAAAAAAAGGTTGGTATAAAACCAACCTTTTTTTTTGACCCAGGAAAAATGCGTTACGCATCATCACCCCACGCCGGGGGGCGCGGGGCGGTATGTGGGACTCTCCCGCCGAAGGTGGGCGCGGCGGGGATACCCACAAAAAAAAACCTGGGGTTGTTCCTGCGGGACGCCATAATGCCGGGGCAACGGGTACGCCGACGCACTCATCCGCGGCCATTTTATACCAACCTACGCTTACATTTGTGCCACGTCTCACTCTCTCTGATAGAAAGTGCAGATGTATGGTATTCAAACTCAAACTCAAAATTCATTTATTCAAATAGGCTACATCGGAGCACTTTTGCAAGTCAATTTTACATTTTTCTATTTTAACACTCTACTGCTCGTTCGCAAGGCACCTCTATGAGAAGAACGAGCAAGAAACTCATGAGGATTGCATTATTTAAATATGTGTTTACAATGTTTATCTTGGTTACATAATTTATTGTGCGTTTGAGGGGCACCAGCTGGTTTATTCAGTAAAGAGTTATTGTATTGTAAATTGTATGTATTTGTTCCAGGCAACGCAGGTGTATACAGAGCAACTCCTAGAGTTGCATCGCGGGCAAGGCATGGAGATATACTGGCGCGACAACTTCCACTGTCCCTCTGAGGATGAATACAAGGAGATGACTATCAAAAGTAACGTATTATATCCCTCTAATAGTGGTCGCATCTATCCTTATATAGCAACTTCTAGAACATCGCGGGCAAGGCATGGAGATATACTGGCGCGACAACTTCCACTGTCCCTCTGAGGATGAATACAAGGAGATGACTATCAAAAGTAACGTATTATATCCCTCTAATAGTGGTCGCATCTATCCTTATATAGCAACTTCTAGAACATCGCGGGCAAGGCATGGAGATATACTGGCGCGACAACTTCCACTGTCCCTCTGAGGATGAATACAAGGAGATGACTATCAAAAGTAACGTATTATATCCCTCTAATAGTGGTCGCATCTATCCTTATATAGCAACTTCTAGAACATCGCGGGCAAGGCATGGAGATATACTGGCGCGACAACTTCCACTGTCCCTCTGAGGATGAATACAAGGAGATGACTATCAAAAGTAACGTATTATATCCCTCTAATAGTGGTCGCATCTATCCTTATATAGCAACTTCTAGAACATCGCGGGCAAGGCATGGAGATATACTGGCGCGACAACTTCCACTGTCCCTCTGAGGATGAATACAAGGAGATGACTATCAAAAGTAACGTATTATATCCCTCTAATAGTGGTCGCATCTATCCTTATATAGCAACTTCTAGAACATCGCGGGCAAGGCATGGAGATATACTGGCGCGACAACTTCCACTGTCCCTCTGAGGATGAATACAAGGAGATGACTATCAAAAGTAACGTATTATATCCCTCTAATAGTGGTCGCATCTATCTTTATAATATAGCAACTTCTAGAACATCGCGGACAAGGCATGGAGATATACTGGCGGGACAACTTCCACTGTCCCTCTGAGGATGAATACAAGGAGATGACTATCAAAAGTAACGTATTATATCCCTCTAATAGTGGTCGCATCTATCCTTATATAGCAACTTCTAGAACATCGCGGGCAAGGCATGGAGATATACTGGCGCGACAACTTCCACTGTCCCTCTGAGGATGAATACAAGGAGATGACTATCAAAAGTAACGTATTATATCCCTCTAATAGTGGTCGCATCTATCCTTATATAGCAACTTCTAGAACATCGCGGGCAAGGCATGGAGATATACTGGCGCGACAACTTCCACTGTCCCTCTGAGGATGAATACAAGGAGATGACTATCAAAAGTAACGTATTATATCCCTCTTATAGTGGTCGCATCTATCTTTATAATATAGCAACTTCTAGAACATCGCGGGCAAGGCATGGAGATATACTGGCGGGACAACTTCCACTGTCCCTCTGAGGATGAATACAAGGAGATGACTATCAAAAGTAACGTATTATATCCCTCTAATAGTGGTCGCATCTATCTTTATAATATAGCAACTTCTAGAACATCGCGGGCAAGGCATGGAGATATACTGTATATCTCTAGAACCTAATGAGGTTCTGAGAGAGATACAGTAAAAAAAAAAAAAAAAGTGCAAAATGCAATGGCATTTTGTTTGTACAAGCTTTTATTTACTTTCACCTGTCCGTTGTCTGTCTGTCTGTAAATAACTTGCAATATGCAAGTTAAATTTGAGCTACACTACACACATACATACATTTTCTACAAACATATAACACTACTTTTTGATTAGTGATGTGCAAACATTACTGTGAAATGAAATGAAATGAAGTTTATTCATAAAAACATGAGTATACATATGTATAAGATGTTAAAATTGATTGTATTAATAATTGGTCCTCCATGTTCTATTAATAATTGGTCCTCCATGTTCTATTAATAATTGGTCCTCCATGTTCTATTAATAATTGGTCCTCCATGTTCTATTAATAATTGGTCCTCCATGTTCTATTAATAATTGGTCCTCCATGTTCTATTAATAATTGGTCCTCCATGTTCTATTAATAATTGGTCCTCCATGTTCTATTAATAATTGGTCCTCCATGTTCTATTAATAATTGGTCCTCCATGTTCTGCCTTGCGGCGTACAAATATTAAATGTTCCTAATTTATAGTCGAATTAATAATAATATATCGGTCTTAAAATTACAATTGAAATTAATTAATTAGTTTAAATTAAAATATGTCAAAATAGTAGAAATTATTCAGTCAGAAACAATGAATTTAGATTTATTATCGAAGAACTCACGAATAGAATAGAAAGAGAAGTGCAAAAGCCATTTGTGAAGTGCATTTTTAATTTCCGTTCAGTTGTTTGTGCTTCGGTAGGGCACTGTAGCTAGTGAAATTACTGAAGTCTTAACATCTTATGACTCTTGGGTAAGAAGCGTTGGCGTAGTGCACCCAGAATTTTACACCTTTGTCAAATCCTGGGTAGTACTGTACTAATAATATGGGCAGCGTTATCTCTTACCATCAGGAGAGCGTCTTGCTCGTCTTAATCCTTTGTTTAAAAAACCTCCCTTCTGGTGCTGTTTGGTAAAAATATCACTAAATTAGTAATCAACGGACGACCCCTCAGTGCACTGATCTCTTTAAATTTGTCCTTGAACAAAGATTAAAATCAAAAAAGAAATAATTAATTTATAAGAATGACTATGTGATTAATATCAATCATATCTGGTCCCAACCGAATCATGTTTAAAAAAAACGGATTAAGTTATTGTTATAATGTTTTAAATGAATCTTACCAATATTATAAACGTGAAAGTTTGTAAGAATGGATGTCTGGATGTTTGTTACTCTTTCACGCCTAAACGGGTGAACCGATTGACCCTAAATTCTGTATAGGGATAGCTTAGACCCTGGAATAACACAAAGGCTACATAAGTACTGCGGGTAAAACCGCTGTGCGCAGTTAGTAGTACATAATTTTAATATTTAATTAACAGAAATAATTAAATATTCAAGTTTTGTCATGTGTAAAAAACGATAAAAAATATACAATTAAATTTTCGAATAAGGTTCTCCGTTTCTCATAGTTATTTTTTTTTGTTTTAAAGTATTCTGTTAAAATTTAACATGATTATTACATATAATATAAGAAACCATTATTATATTGAACCATAAAAACATAAAAACTAACGACTAACATAACTACTAACTTAACATTAAATTAATTTAAGTACATACCTACACTACAAATAAAAAGTATATTATAATTATTACGAAGGAGTTTCGAAGGAGGCTTCGCACGATTTTCTACATTTTATTGTATAACTAGCTTATGCTCGCGGCGTTGCCCGTGTGGCTAAATCCTTTAGCGGAGGTCTACGTCATAAAACCTACCTGTATTCCAAATTTCAACCGGATCCGTTCAGTTGTTTGGGCTGTGCGTTGATAGATCAGTCAGTTACTCTTTCCTTTTATATAATACGAGTGTAAAATTCGTATATATCATAATAAATGCGAATGTTTGTATGGATTTAGGTATGTGTGAATTATGGATGAGTCTTTGTTACTCATTCACACGTGGACAAGAATTTAAAGCGTAGTACACTTTGGAGTCACACATAATAGACTACTCTTCCTACTTTTTAACGGATATACCGATGGGCGCAACTAGTCTAAATATATAAAAGGAAAGAGTGACTGACTGATCTATCAACGTACAGCCAAAACCGCTGCACGGATTGGGTTGAAATTTGGTACACAGATAGTTTTTATGACGTAGACCTCCGCTAAGAAAGGATTTTGCAACGCGGGCAAAGCCGCGAGCGTAGGCTAGTATAATATAGATTGGATTTTGGATAATTCTAATACATTATAAATACACACACAACAAAACAAGTACAATAGTAGTAGTAGTAAATATGTACAATACCATGTAACTATTTAAAAAAAAATATATATTCTCGAGGAATATGATAAGAAACCCTTTATTGATCCATTTATAAAGTAAATTTTACAAACAAAACTAAAAGTGTATCAATTGGCGGTATTATCGCTCAAAGCGATCTCAGAGTACTCCTTGTTATTGCAAAAAAAAACTTTCAAAATATTTTGTAACGTGTTAGAATATATGACACATATTAATGTTAGACTATATTAATGTTAGATAGATAGATGTTAGATTAATGTTAATTATAATGGTTAGACCTGTTTTAAAATGCATTTTCTTTATATTTCAGAAACGGGCGGTCTGTTCATGTTGGCGATCAGACTGATGCAACTATTCAGTGAAAACAAGTCTGATTTCAGCAAACTATCTGCTATACTGGGACTATACTTTCAAATCAGAGATGATTACTGCAACTTGTCCATGCAAGAGGTATTTATTGTACGAAAGTAGAATTTAAATTATGAATTTAGACCAGTTTAAAAGTTTTAAATTAAAACTGAGCTGATATTCTATCTCTCATCTATAACCTGCGATAGTCAAAACTTATTTATTATCATAACATAAAAATACTCAGCATCGAGATTTGGACGAAAACCTTTACACTGACCCAGACTCTGACTCCTCCCCCGGCAGACTCGCCACCCCCCCCAAAATCTGACTCTAACCCCCCAAGACCCCCCCCCCCCCCTCCAGACTTGGACTCTGACTCCCAGACTCGATCTCTGTCCCCCCGACTGACCCAAACCCTGACTCTGTCCCCTAAAACTCGGACTCAGACCCTGACTCTGACCCCCCGCAGTTTAGGACTCTGACTCAGACCCTGTTTTTTAGTAGTAAGTAAAACTAACTTTTCTTTGGTCTCAATAAAGAGTACTCTTAGCATAACATGTTCATCTCTAATCTCTAGTTTTTATGAAATTATTGAGTTTATACTATAATGTTCAGCAGTGGACGTCCTACGCCTGAGATGATGATGATAATGATTATAATGTTCTTATATGTAGCGTCCGTGGCCCAGTGGTCATTTATTATTATTATTATTGGGGGACCTCAAAAGGACTTTAAGCCGCTTCGACCATTTCTGATCTTTTGTGGCAGTCCAGTTGAGTTACAATTCACTGCTTAGACCCGTGGCCTCTAGAAGTTTCCAGATGTTTCGGGGAGTGACTCGTTGTATCTCTTCCGGGGGCATGATGTGTCGCCCCAGGTGGATACTTCTGTTGAACATGAGTGGGCCGCAGTCGCATAGTATGTGCAGAGCTGTTTCCTCTGATTCGTGGCAAAACCTACATACCGTTTCGTTTCCCAATCCCATGTTCTTTAAGTGTTTGTTTAGTTTGCAGTGTCCAGTGAGTATTCTGGTTACTGCACATGTTTTGTATCTTTTGAGCTGTAAGAGTTCATTAGATATTTTGGGGTTGTAGCCTTTTATGAGGGCTTTAGATTGTGTATGTCCCGGTAAAGACTTCCACAGGTCTTTTGCCTCATGGTTACTCCTTTGGTTTAGCAGGTTGTATACTTGCCCTTTTGTGATTCCACACAATGGTTCGGGTCCAATCTGAGGGTTATCGGCACCCTTTCTTGGAAGTCCATCCGCTAATTCGTTCCCATCTATATTGCTGTGGCCAGGAACCCATTGCAGGGTCACTTTATTATTTTCGCCTAGAGCATTAAGATTGGTTTTACATTGTTGTACTAGTTTCGAGTTATACTCAAAAGATTCTAGTGCCATAAGTGCCGCTTGGCTATCAGAGTTGATGTAGATCCGTTGATTCCGGAGCTTCCTGTCGAGATTGATCTCCACACATTTATTAATGGCAAAGACCTCCGCTTGAAAGATGGTGGCCATAGACCCCAGGTTAATACTGGATTTATGTCTAGGCCTTTCTCCGTAAATTCCACAGCCTACATCATTCCCTTTTTTTGAGCCGTCAGTATACCAGACATGACTTCCACTCGGAAAGCTAACATGACCTGATAACCATGAGTCTCTTTTGGGAATGTTTACAGAAAATAGCTTTATAAACGTAAGTTCTGTGATTAATTCATCAGATGGCATTGCTGGTAAGTTTTCCTTGAACACTGAGTCCTTTAGGTCTCTTAGCGTTCGGGAACTCCATCTGATGCTAGATTGGATGCTGAGCCTGTAGATGCATTGTTTCGCCTCTTTCTGTATGTGAATATGTAGAGGTGTTAGGTTTAGTAACGCATTTAGGCTAGCTCCAGATGTGGATGATAGTGCGCCTGTGGCCGTAATGCATGCCATTCGCTGTAGACTATCTAATTTTAGCTGTGTTGTCTTCTGGTTAGTTTTATCGCACCATACTACAGAGGCGTACGTTATGATGGGTCGCACCACCGCTGTGTATAGCCACAGTGCGATATTGGGTTTGAGACCCCATCTGTCCCCTGCCATTCGACAACTTGTCCATAGAGCTATTTTGGATTTTTGAATTATGTTTTCAAGGTGCGGGTTCCAAGTAAGTCTTCGGTCCAATGTGACGCCTAGATACTTAGTTTCCGTTGAGAAATCTAGTGTTTTACCGTTTAGCTTAGGATTAATAAGCTTTTCCAGTTTTCTCTTCCTTGTGAATGGTACTATCACGGTTTTATCCGCGTTTATTGATAGTTCATCTATTAATGGTGTTGAGAGCTCCTTGCAATAGATTAGAGATGGTGTGAAGGCATGGACCTCTGACAATTACCACAAGATCATCTGCATAACCTTGTGCATCGTAGTCTTTGTCTGCCAATCTAGCAAGCAGCTGGTCCACTGCAAGTGTCCACAGGAGTGGTGACAGTACGCCTCCTTGCGGACAACCTCTTGTGGCCTGGAAGCTGTGTTTTGTTGCATTCAGTTCTACTGATGCGATTCGGTTGGATAACATACTATTTATCCATCGGATTGTCGAGGTGTCCACACCCTTAAGGGCCAGACCTTTAAGGATTGTCTGTGTGGGCGTGTTATCAAAGGCACCCTCGACATCTAGGAATGCACATAGAGCTGTTTGCTTATCATTTATAGATTTTTCCACTTTATCTACCAACTCAAGTAGAGCTGTTTCAGTAGATTTACCTTTCTGATAGGCATGCTGATTTGGACTTAGTGGTCCCTCCACCAAGTTCTTTACTCTAATGTGCTGGTCTAAGATCCTTTCCATGGTTTTTAGTAGAAAGGATGTAAGACTGATGGGTCGGAAGGACTTAGGTTGAGAATAATCCTTTTTCCCTGTTTTAGATATGAAGCGTACCTTGACCCGAGTCCATGTTTCTGGTAAGGTAGACCAGGCAAAGCTTGCTTGGAATACCTTAACCAGATGCGGGAGGAGGAGTTCTATTCCTTGCTGTGGTCATACGTCCGGCTTGTAAGCCGGAGGTCCTGGGTTCAAATCTCAGTGTGGCAAAGATGCCACACTGAGACCCGCCTGCTGCTGAGCTGCGCCTGGACGCTACCGTGTTTCGGAAGGCACGTCCCGGCTGTTTCCTATAAGATATGTAGGAGGCAGTCGTTAGGTCATGTTGCAGGCCCTGTAGTAATCTCGGCGACCTGAAACTGAGACATATAGGTTCGCCACACAACCTTTAAATTGTAATTTGACTCTGACAGTGTAAGTAGGGAAACCTGTTCTGTTGGAGTATAAACCACAATTATTTATTATTATATTTCAGTACACAGAGAACAAGAGTTACTGCGAGGACCTGACGGAAGGCAAATTCAGTTTTCCGGTCATTCACGCCATACGAAACCATGAGGGAGACAACCAAGTCTTACGTATCCTTTACTGTATGTTAAACAACTATATATCATGCTTTTCCACTATTCTATCAGCTGAAAAGTGTGTTCTTATGATTTTTTTTATAATTGTAAAATCTCTAATGGTCTTAACAACTTATGACTCTTGAGTGAGAAGCGTTGGTGTAGTGCTCCTAGAATTTCACATCATTGCGAAATCCTGGATACACTGTACTGATTATGGGCAGCGTTATCTCTTAACATCAGGAGAGCGTCTTGCTCGTCTTCTACTTCATCACATAAAAAAAAAATTGAAAAATATATTTATAACTCTCAAATCAAATAAAGAAGAATAGAATAAAATAATACTTTATTGCACGAAAATAATACTTTTACCAAGAATATACAATAATAACTTACTGAGCTAGATCAAGCATATAAATAATAAATATTTCAGGACATTTCACACAGCGCCACCTAACCCCTAGCTAAGTAACTTAATGCTTGCGTTATGGTGGCTAGGATAACGGATATAATACTTGTATACTTTTCTTTTGTAAAAAAAAAAAGGCAAAATATTTTGTAAATACATACTTATAATAGATATTGAACCACCCAGACCAGACACAAATACCTGTGAATTACACAAACATTTGTCCCATGCGGGAATCGAACCCAACAATATAAACATTTTCACTCGCTCTAGGCTTCGGGTGTGGCTAGTTACGATCCACTGACAAAACCGGTTATTACGACCGTGTTCCGGCATGATGTTCACTGAAGCCAGGGAGGGTTTTATCCCGCCTTCTAGGTTAAGTCTGCTGCCATCCACGGCCGCATTATCCCTTAAAATCATATACTATTTTCTTAGCATATAAACAGACATACTCCGCCAAAGAACACGAGACGTGGAAGTGAAGAAATATTGCATCTCCTTGTTGGAGAGGCTCGGCAGCTTCAAATATACCAGGAACATACTCATCAAGCTGGACCAAGACGCTAGAGATGAAGTAAGTTTACTATTAAGAGAGTTTGAGAGCGCTTATACAATACATAAAAAAAAAAAAAAAAAAAATATTAATTCGGACACACAGCGCATATTACACATCAAAAATAAAATATAACGCTCTCTTGCTCCCACAGTTTGATACATTTTGCAATATAAATTCATTAACTTCGAAAATTCCTCAAAAGAAGCCCTAAACAATATTATTGCACACATTTTAAAAGTATTTTCAGTTCGGTATATTATAAAATGGCACAGTGCGAGAGCGTCCAGCTGTATAAGCGCTCTTAATATTATACCGCGGCAGCGACCGGTGAAGCGCCAAAAACTAATTAAATTTATTGTGTTGCAAATACTTTGGTGGTCATTAACGCTGTTTTTGCTAGTTTTGCGTAATTTTTAGGGTTCCGTACCTCAAAAGGAAAAAACGGAACCCTTATAGGATCACTTTGTTGTCCGTCCGTCCGTCCGTCCGTCCGTCTGTCTGTCAAGACCCTTTTTCTCAGGAACGCGTGGAGGTAACAAGCTGAAATTTATAGGGAATACTAAGGTCCATTGCCTCTTAGAGCTGTGAAAAATTCAAACTTCTAGGCCAACGCAATCAAAAGATATAGTCGAATATGTCGCAAATTTCAGCAAATTTTCGACATTACCAAATAAATCAAAACCTACGGGGTACTTCCCGTGAACTCAGAATCTTGAAATTTGGCACGAAGCAACTCCTTAGAGCACAAATAAAGGAAAAATTGCGAAAACCATACATTTTTATTTTCATCATATGAAAAAAATATTTTGAATAATTTTATACCTACTACCCTTTTTCTCATGAACGCGTAAACGTATTAAATTGAAATTCATATCAAATACTAAGGTCTATAATACCTTTAAACTGTAATAAAATCAAACCTCTATGTTAACGCATTCAAAAGAAACAGCAATTTTAGCCAAAATTTTAAACACGCAACTACTCTCAAAAAACCAAAACCTACAGGGTACTTGCCGTGAACGTAGAATCTTGAAATTTGGTAAAAAGCAATTCCTTAGAGCACAGATAAAGGAAAAATTGCGAAAATTGTACATTTTTAGTTACATCATATAAAAAAATATTTTTAATAATTTCATACTTACTACCTTATTTCTCATGAACGCGTGCAGGTATTAAACTGAAATTCATATCAAATACTAAGGTCTATAATACCTTTAAACTGTAATAAAATAAAACCTCTATCTCAACGCGTTCAAAAGAAACAGCAATTTTAGCCGCAGTTTTAAACACGCAACTACTCTCAAAAAACCAAAACCTACCGGGTACTTGCCGTGAACGTAGAATCTTGAAATTTGGTAAAAAGCAATTCCTTAGAGCACAGATAAAGGAAAAATTGCGAAAATTGTACATTTTTAGTTACATCATATAAAAAAATATTTTTAATAATTTCATACTTACTACCTTATTTCTCATGAACGCGTGCAGGTATTAAACTGAAATTCATATCAAATACTAAGGTCTATAATACCTTTAAACTGTAATAAAATCAAACCTCTATCTTAACGCATTCAAAAGAAACAGCAATTTTAGCCGTATTTTTTAACTCGCGACTACTCTCAAGGGAATCAAAACCTACCGGGTACTTGCCGTTAACTCAGAATCTTGAAATTTGGTTCGCAGCAACGTCTTAAATCACAGGCACAGGAAAAATTGCGAAAACTGTAAATTTTTAGTTACATCATATAAAAATATATTTTTAATAATTTTGTATTTACTATCCTTTTCCTCAAGAACGCGTACAGCTATTAAATTGAAATTCATACCAAATACTCAGCTTTATAATAACTTTAAGCTGTAAAAAAATCAAACATCTATGTCAACGCAATCAAAAGAAACAGCAATTTTAGCCGCATATTTTCAAACTCGCAAGTACTCGCAAGGGAATCAAAACCTACAGTATATAATATTATACCCACTTTTCCTTAGGGTTCCGTAGAAACCCGTAGGTTTATACGGAACCCTTGGTGCTCGAGTTCTACTCGTACTTGACCGGTTTTATTTTAATACATTTAACTAAATTTGGTGGCTCGTTAACATGATAATATAATAAAATAGAGAAATCTTTTGGCAAAATTTTAAAACCTTTTAAAAAACTTAATTTATTATTTTAAAATTACTTTGATTTTTTTGATAAGAGGAGGAAATTAATCTTTTCTATAGATAGGTACCTTGAAGATACATTTTTTTTTAATGATTTTTTTTTAATTTCAGGTTAACCATTTAGGTGGTAATCCACACTTGGAAGCTCTACTCGACGACTTGCTCAGTTGGAAACGGGAAACCAAGAAAAATGAATTAAACGCCGATACAGTATAAAACTAAACAAATATTTTAATTAGCTTTTCGAATTTATTTGCGGACTCTGCGATACTTAATAATATCTCAGGGTGACAAGAAGTGCAGTGCCGCGCAGAATTTGGTATCAAAAAATCCTTAAAGCGGAAAGTAAGTGGATTTTGCGACGTGAACACCAAACTGAAGCAAGGAAAATGACGTCATGGTTGAGTGATTATTGTATCATCTCTATTTTCTCATTTATTTATTATTTATTAATAATTATTAGCACGGCATTACAGTAACTAACACATTACGTACATACATGGATTAAAATTACAATAAGAAGATTATGATAGTCACTACAGACTACATAATAATTAAATTTATAAAAAATGCAATAGTAATCAAGAAAAAATGTCAAATTAATAGAAAAATACACAAGAAACTCATAGAAATTAAAAACTAAATACTATCGTCAGCCTGCGTATTTAGTATGAGTAAGTGAGATGGCAAACAACCGTGACGTCATTTTTCTTGCTTCAGTTAGGTGTTCATCTCGCAGCCTCCATTGGTTCCATTTTCATGGGAATTTCAAAACACTGGGTGGCACTGTCTTATATGGACAATCATGATGCTTACAATCGAGCACCTGATTTGTTCGTCTTGTCACCATTATCGTAAAAAAACTTAATTGGATGAAAAGACTATGGTTATTACCAGTTAACGCCCTTTGAACGGCAAAGACGTTGCCGTTTTGTGTGAAAACTAAGGGTTATTACCAACTGCCACCACCGAGAACGTCAACTTAAAAAAAAGTTATTCGCGCTTGAAGTCAGGTAAATTTTTCGAATATTTATATAATTTAAATAGTGTTTTAGCTAAAAAGTAGGTATTTTGCAATGATAATATTTCTGAAATATAGACAATACAACAACTTCGTTTATATACGGGTGCCATACATAATATAAACTATAGACCGGGCTAGTATACGATACATATTAGCGTTAAGTCCTCTAATTTTTTACTCAAAAGATTAATAAATAAAACCACAATGTGAAAATCAATTAATCTCTAAAAATATCGGCTTTTCAATCGATTTTTCGAAAATCGGTTTATATTGCTTAAAATTTCAAGTGCATCAGTATTTGCCTCTCTCTCTAATTGTGGCTTTTCTTTCTAAAAGGAAGTTAGGGTATAAAACAACGTCACATTTCCACTTGATAAAGGGAGATAAAAGATGTGCGTCCTTTTTACCCTTTTTATGTTTCATAAAATATTTCTTTGTCACTTGTGTGAAAATGCACTGATTTTATTGAGTTTTTCTCAAATTTGTGTTATAAAATTTAAAACTTTTTAATAATATTTCCCTAGGAATGTTTTTAAAACCAATAAATTAGGTATTATAAGAGTACATAATAATTTTGTGTGCAATAACATATTATGTAGTTTTAGTAATCAGTCACTACTTTTATTTTTTAATTTGATTTGCTTTAGAAATGATATCGAAACGCTTTATTAAATTTAAAATAATACTTAAATTGTACTTATTAGAAAAGTATTAAACATCTATCATCATTCCATTAATATTTTTGGGCTATAACTTTGAATAAATTATTTTTTTTACTATTTTATTAATTTTAATATCAAAAAGGCCTTTTAGATAATAGGAATACTGGCCTAGTGTTTCGCAAATCATAATAATATAACTTAAGAAAATACCAAATACGCAAAGTCGGTATCAGTCAGTTCATGTATTTTTTCTTCTTTTTTTTCAAATTTAGCTGTTTTGAATTTTTAATTCGTGCTTAGATATGACTTTACGATGAGGTATTTAAAATTATTAAAATATCTCACTAGTTTTATTTAGATTAAATCAACAAATTATAGCAAAGCTAGGCTGTTTTATAAAAACATTTTTTTAGAAATAACTGACTAATTTTAGTGGATCTCTGCATTTGAAAGGATGTTTCATATTATTTGCTTAGCGCACATTAATCAGATATAATTATTATAATATGACAATATTATATACGTCTCGGTAATAATTTTACACGTTAGAATTATTATAATACTAGCTGCGCCCAGCGGTTTTACCCGTAGTACTTATGTAGCCTATGTGTTATTCCAAGGTATAAGTTATCTCTATACAACATTTCAGCTCAATCGGTCCATCCGTTAAGGCGTGAAAGAGTAACAAACATCCAGACATCCATTCTTACAAACTTTCACGTTCATAATATTAGTAAGATGAAGAGTTAGGGTCAGCGCAGACAGAGAGGAATAATCCCCGCGCGGTCTCGGGCATTTTCTTTACGGATCGCGTATGCTCGAGCTTGCGCGCGACCTCGCGAGCCTTCCCGCGCGGGGATTCCCGCGTATCTTCGGGGACGTGCGAGCTTTTTTTGTCAGGTTCAAGCATTTATGCACTTTATTGTAATAATTTTAAAGTTTATTTTCAAGTGCGTTAATAAATCCTCTCCGCTGCGCTCCGTTCTGTCTGCGCTGAGCCCTACATTGATTTCTTGGCGTCTTGTAAACTGAAATTTATACATAGGTTTGTCACACGATCTATGATTTTGATTTGACTCTGACAGTGCAAGTAGCATAACCTGTTCTGTTGGAGTACACCCCAATTATTATATTATTCAGGGGTATAATAAAATATAATGCACACAAGAGAAATTTTACAAAGTATTATGAAATGCGACCAGTAGTTTGCGCCTTAAATGTGATGTAATTATTGTCTGAAACATCCTTTCAAACATTTGGAAAGATTTATTTTGTAATATTTTTGTGCTAAATATATATTTTGTTTTGTATTGTGTAGTTTGCTTTTTTTATTGCACCAATTTTTTATAACACCAAGCGTCTACCTACACTGCCAATAATCACAGAGTAACACGAGATGCGATGACATACAGATTGATCTTTTTGTTTTTAATTGGCAAATGCCTTTATTGAGAAAAACAAACTAACAATACTACAGCAGTAAAGAACACTTATTAACCACAGATCGGCCACAAGCCGATCTACAGAAAATCTAAGTGCTCCAAACCACTGTCAGACGGCAGAGTGCCCAGAATGCTGGCAGCATTGCCACGTTGATCTAGTCATCATTTCTTAGAGTACCTACCGAAGTACTATAGGGTTGGCCTTAATATAGATTGCCCCTAGGTGGCAATTACCACCGAATGGCAACTGAAAAGTTATTGTTAGCTCTTATGCCGCTCATATCTCGCTCGCACTATTTTATACATTTTGCAATATAAATTCTTAGAATTAACTTTTGAAAATTCCTCAAGAGGAACCCTGCACAATATTAATGCATGGGGAGCAATTTAAAAAAAAGTCAAGAAATCTCATCATCATTTAATTTAATTTATTTAAAAATGTGTGCAATAATAATATTGTGCAGGGTTCCTGTTGAGGAATTTTCAAATAGTTAATTCTATGAAAAACTTATGTTGAAGCTTGAAACAGACATTTTTTTTTTGTGTAGGGGAATTTTGCTGCGTGTTGACGTGTTTTTGTTGAGGGTGTAGACCAAAAAAGTAGCTGGAGACACGGCTTAAGTAGGTGGCAATAAGTGTTAATAAGGTTTAGATCGATCTGATAAAAAGTTTTCTAAAACTTCTAATAACTCAGAAATGGTGCGTCCTAGGCGAAAAATAACGAAATTTGTACCCCCCTCCACACTTCCCTGCCCCGGAATGCATTCCGGAACCAACACCCAAAGTTTCAACTCCCTACCCTTTAAAATTTATCATCATTATTCTGTAGGATCTGGGGGCACGGTAGTGCCCCCGCCAAGTCGAGCGCGAAGCAAGCACTGCCGTACCATCCTTTACAGGAACCATTTCGCCGCATTTTCAGGCCCCTATTTGAGAACCTCTGGATAAGACCAGAACACAGAAATTTTCGTCATCCAGTAAGCTATAATTACATACTTAAAATCCAAAATTTCAAGTCTGTAGGTCATTATGTTCCGAAGTTAAGCGAAAGCAAAGTTTCGCATTTACGACACTCACTCACTCACTCACTCACTCATGATCATCAAAATAGAACTAGTACTTCCCATAAACTCAGAGAGCTGAAATTTGGTACATACTTAGACTTTATTGTATAAACCATAGGAAAACTAAAAAAACATGCAATTTCGGTCTCGTTTTCGAGATAATTAATCTGCATAAATAACTTTGTAATCTCATATAAATGTATAGGATTACAAAGTTACATTTGCAGTCAATGGTTAAAATTGTGTAATATCCAACTTATTAATTAAAAATATATATAATAGTATATGTGTGTGTATATGTGTCGTAAATCGTCAGTTATGATCAGGCGATATCTAGCGTGGTCTAAGGCTAACCTATAACGAATCTATCACAAGAGCCCAACCAAACTATTAGAAGAGATCGACATACCGCTTTTACTACAAGCTTTTATTTACTCGCTTTTACTACTTACTTTCACCTGTCGGTCTGTCTGTCTGTAATTAAATCTTGCAAGTTTAATTAGGCCCACTTCCCGGTATAATATTATAATGCATTGGACTAAGAGTGAACGCACACGTATCTAGATGGCGCTGACTGTATTTTAAAACGCGCTTACGGTTTGTATTATATCTGATAACCTTATAATATAGAATATAGCGTTTCTACAAAAATAAGTGAAATCCCACCAAAAACATTCTGTAAAAAACTAGCCAAGTCTCGATGGAGCTGCTTGTTTATCTCTAAAAAGTAATGAAATCTAGACAAAGTCGTGCCAAGTATAAGGTTCCTTACTGCGATTTCTTTATTATTATAGTTATTGTTGTGTGACTTGGCCGTTGAAGGGTACACAAGGGTATTATACCAGGTACTACATGACACTATTGCACCAATCTGTCCGCTACCCATTCACGATAGAAAATTTCTACTTGGAAAACGTTGATTGAATAACCAGTCAATTATAGGCTTGATAAAGCTGCGTATTTCAATAATACTTATGTTTAGGCGATCCAAGTGTCATGGAGCATCTGGTTTTGTACCCTTGTGTACCCTTCAACGGCCAAGTCACACAACATTAACTATAATAATAAAGAAATCGCAGTAAGGAACCTTATACTTGGCACGACTTTGTTTAGATTTCATTACTTTTTAGAGATAAACAAGCAGCTCCATCGAGACTTGGCTAGTTTTTTACAGAATGTTTTTGGTGGGATTAAAATATTCCAAAACCTATTATTTCGGCGAGAGATCAGACTAAACTGATCGGTGATATATTTTTAAGGGTAGGGCGTTGAAACTTTGGGGGTTGGTTCCGGAACGCTTTCCGGAGAGGGGTAGTATGGAGGGTGGTGGAAATTTCGTTATTTTTCGCCTAGGACGCACCGTTTCTGAGTTATTTGAAGTTTTTAAAATAAAATTGTACCAGTTTCATCAAGGCAAACAAAAACCTTGGCACACTGGAATTTAAACTTAGGGTCTTCGGATATACGATCACTGCCACAGTAATACAAAAATGAAAAAAAAAATACAAATCAATTCACTGTTACGCCGTGTGCTATGGGCCTAAGGCCCATAGCACACGGCGTTTTTTAAACGCACTGACGACGCGCAGAGAACGCGTGTATACGCGATTCAAACGAGATTGGATCGCAACCTTGTAACTTAAGCACACGTGGCGATTATAAAACGTGCCTCTACTGCGCGTATACGCGCAGATACAGCGGTACAGACGCGCTGTAGTCGCTCGTAGCTTTTGCGTTTTGATCAGAGACTCCTCTTCTTCAGTTGTACAATGGCGTCGGTTGAGACAACACTGTTTACGTTGGCTTTAGTACTTCTTTTAAAAAGTAAAAAACGTAAAAAAAAGCGAATTTATTGGATAGACCCATTTACGAGTGAAAAAAGATTGAGTGGTCATTATCATACAACTTTTAAAAAATTGGTAATACATAGAAGATGGAAGAAATTTTATAATTGTTATCGAATGTCATATTCGTCATTCCAAGAACTTCTTTTGATTCTAAAACCTAAGTTAACTCGTCAAAATACAGCAATGAGATCATGTATATCGGCAGAAGAACGTTTGCTCATCACATTGAGGTAAGAAAACAACTAGTATTTATTTATTATGTATTTATTTATTTATTGACCTGTTACATTTTTAAATCAATCGTAAAATGTTATAAGTGCACTTAGATTATGATTAAGAGAAAAAGATTTATTCAATATCATCATACATGTCAGATATGATATCGGAGTCATTTGTAACCGATTCATTGCTATCCAAATTTTGGAGTGAACTGACAGATTCGTTTCTTGGCGCTGATTGATTACTTGGATATTGTGGCTGAAATTCAGACTGATATCCAGATCCAGACTGATATCCAGACTGGTATCCATACTGATGTTCATATTGAAATGCACCTTGGTATCTATTTTCATTTAATGTTCTCGATGGCTGTCCCATATTTTTATATTTACGAATTAAATTTATCATATCAGCTTTGGCCTCTAACTTAAATTCCTCTTTGATAGCAGAAAAATCTTTAGCTAACGAAACTAAGAACAGTATGTCGGGATTTTCAGATAAAATTGTATTATTCGCTTCCTTAGACTGTTTGAGATTTGCTGTCAGTGCTTCATACAATTTGTCTTGTGGGTCTTCATGTTTTGGAGTCTTTTTAGACTTCTTTGGTGAACGTGGTTTTTGAAAATCACAGTCTTGGTTATTCCCCAGTGCTGCATCATCATTTTGACTTGGAGATCTTATTTCGTAAAGCGGGTCTAAAAAAGTTAGCAAATTGGAATATATGTAGGGTCTTCTAGGTTTAGCTCCAGATCCACTGGAACAGTTATTGTTCTTCGCTTTGTCTCTTTTATAAGCGTCCTTAATACTCTTCCATTTTCTTTGAAGTTCAATGACTGAAAACAATAATAATGTTAATAGTTTAGTTATTTATTAGGTTAATTTTAATTCATTTGAAATAAGTAGTTGTAGGTTAATTTTAATTAAATATGTAAAATTTACGATAACAAGAGAAGTTTTAATAATGTTATTCTTTTCAGGTATTTAGCTACGGGTTGCTATTTCTCAGATATTCACTATGACTTTAAGTGTGGACAAACGACGGCAGGCATCATCGTCCGTGAAACAGTGAAAATTATATGGGATAAATTAAAAAACATCTGTATGCCAGAACCAACCGAAGAATCACATCTAAAAACTGCTGAAGGATTTATGAAATACGCAAATTTTCCCAACCTACTTGGGGCTATCGATGGGAAACATATTAGAGTTATAAAACCTCAACATAGTGGATCAGAGTATTTTAATTATAAAAAATATTTTTCCATCGTATTGCTTGCAATATGTGACGCAAATTACAGATTTATCGATATAGATGTTGGATGCTATGGAAAGGCTGCAGACTCAACAATAAATGAATGTAGTGAATGGACCAAAAAGATAAGGCAAGGAAATTATAATATACCAAATGCGAGACCAATATCTAATAATGGAGTACCAATACCATTTACGTTTGTTGGAGATGAAGGCTTTGCATTATCTCAACATTTACAAAGACCTTACGCTGGAAAAATCTTGCCACGAGAGAAAAGAATATATAATTACCGCTTGACACGTGCCAGACGATACATTGAATGTACATTTGGTATATTAAGCAACAAATTTAAAATCTTTAATCGGCCACTGAACGTTAGCGTGGATTTCAGTGTGGCTATTGTGAAAGCCTGTTGTGTACTGCATAATTTCATACGTGAACGTGACGGTTATAATTTTCATAATTCTTTGAGTATTGCTGGTTTAGAAGATCCTCCTGAAGATGCAAGTTTGATTTCGATTGGTGCAAGACGGTCACAGGGACAATTAAGCGGAACTGTGATACGAAATATGTACGCTGATTATTTTATTAGTGATGAAGGTGCAGTACCATGGCAAGATTCTAAAATTTAGGGTACCTACCTAATTACATGTTCTACTGTTTTACTGTTCTATGTACCGTCGCACTATAAACTATAATACATTATTTTTAAATAAATATAAGAAATCTTACCTGCCAGGTTTTTTTCCTTACTGGTTTTTTCATTGAAATTGTTATAAAAAATTTGGCACAATTCATCCCAAGCATTTCTTTTTAACACTTTGTTTGAATATTCGGGCAGTAGTGAATTCCATGTAGCTGGACGATTGTTTATTTCTGTTATAAAGCGGTCGGTGTCGAAGGGTTCCATTTTTAACGAAATACACGCGCAGCACACAATAAACCATTATTGCAACTGAGGCGCGGGCGCAGTGGTGGCGTGAGCACCCCCACCCCCTCTGCCCGTACTCCGCCTCTTTGTACGCGCGTTTGTACCGCTTCAAATGCGCGTATACGCGCTTCATGCGCGCGTTTCTATTTATCAATGCAAACGCAACAATCAGCGTTTACGGCGCCGAAGAAGCGCGTTCCTGAAACCCGCGTCGTCAGCGCGTTTAAAAAACGCCGTGTGCTATGGGCCTTAATCAATTCAATATACAGTATATATGAGTAATATTATAATAATCTTCCAACATACCTTTACAAAACATAAATAGGTCAAATTTTTAGAATACATACTACACTAAGTGCATAACTGTGCATATCGTGAACATTTTTATACATTTCTTTTTCAATAATATGCATTTTAATATTAGTCTGCACTTAAAATTCTAGATTTTAGGAATAAATACTTATTAGATTGCACTATTATTATAAAAAAATACTTAAGACTAGGCACGTGTGCTCAGTGCTGGAAAAGTTACCAAAGGCTTGTTAAGAATGTTTTAATAATTAGAAGCTTGGAGTGTCGTTTATCTATGTAATGTCTTCCAGAATATGACAATAAATATTATGTAGATGAGAATCAATATTTTATTTCCCCTAAGAAATCACAATTTGTAATGGGATAAGGATGTGCAACGTTTTTTGTCCTCTGTGGTCGAAAGAGTTCTCTAGAGTGCTTTTCACGAAAGAGGTCCCGCGAAATTTGGCGGAATTAAATTTTATATAATCGATTATTACTGTACTTCATATCCTAAATATGTTTTATTAGTTAGATACAGTAAAAACCTATTTAATTAAGAAATTAAATATGAGAAATTATAAGGAGTTAAAATGTTATATTTTAACTTTAAAACGCGCGATAGTGGCGCCCCTCAAAAGGGACTCCTTTCGTGAATAGCACTAATGGCTCGTCCATATATACCGGCCAATGATTCGGCGAGTCATTGGCCGAACGTTCGCCCGAGTGCACAGATTATATATATGCACTTGGGGCACAGATTATATAAATCAAAAAATAAAGAAAATTTAGTTTCAAGTAATTATTCACACAAAATGGCTTCAAAGATTAATATTCAAAATATAATTAAAGTCGTCAGCTATGGAGCCCAAAATGTATACCTGAAATTTACCGGAAAAAAAACCGTAAATATCCGAAGAAGTCGTCTATAGACAAAAATTGTTCGTCGATAGACAAAACACACACGGCGAATCATTGGCCGGTATATATGGACGAGCCTTAACAGTAATATTTGTCGTACACAATCCCAAGAACTATAAGCACCTGGAATTATCAGTATTATAGAATTTGCCAGTAAATGGAGATCTTAATTTTTCGAGTTAGCCAATACAACTTCAGATCTCTTTCTTTATGTCTGTCACACTCACTCTCCACTCTTGAACTTGCACATGCTAGCGTTGAGGGTAAAAGAGAAGAAATAAAAGAACAGATCATAATGTTTATGTACTTTATTGATTTTTTTACAGTGGTCACAAACTACAGCACTGCGACGACAATATTAAGGTTTTTCGTTGGACAAAATGCTTCCGAACCGTAATATCAATCAACATAAATAAATCTAACAATAAAAATTATATTAAAATTTCATAATCGTCACGATAAAATACGCTAAATCATATACAAATTACCTTATTGATACTAAAAGACGAAAGTCGAAGCAGCGTTTTTTTTAATGGAAAAAACATGATGTTTTATCACAATGTTATGGACACTTATCGAGTACTTCAAGATTCTATCAAATATACATAAAGTTACATTTTAAACATAAGCAATATATTTTTTTTGTTTCAAGAAAGCAAAAGGTTAGGTACTTGAAAGCCTGTCGAATATTGTAAGCCGTTCAATGCTCTACTTCATAGACAGATAAAACTATAGACAAGCGACGCTGTTTTATAATAAAGAACGATGTTATGCTAATTTTGCCGCAGTCATATGCTAATTTAAAGAAAAGGAAAGGGGGGTTGCGACACATTAGGGATATGTACAAAATAATGTATGTCCGTCAAATAAAATATTAAAAAAATATTAGACATCTTTTACTTTGTAAATATAATAAACTAAAATAACACTAAAGTTGTTTGTGGAAGGTTATGACGTCACGGCGGCAACATTTCGTAGGAAGTCGTGATGTATCGTGTCCTCACCCAAAAACTTCTCATAAGCGTTATATCTCAAACATTTGTAATCATATTCACAAAATAAAAATACGTAGCATTTTTTATTTTATTTGATAAAAGACGGACTTTGATTATGATTTTTATCTCTTACAACATTCATATTGTAAACACTATACCATTATCTTTTATTATTTATTATTAATTAATTGATTGTTTTTAAGTTCTCAATCAAATTGAGTGGTAACAACTTGTCTATAAGTTTTCTCTGTCTACACTCTACAAGGATAATAAAAAATCTATAGGATAATACTTTAAAGACAAATAGGTAAACTGCGCTGAAAATAGTAAGAATTAAACTGCGAACAAAACCTAGTGCTTCATTGAAAAAATTATGTTAAAAAATACACTCCATTGACGCAAAACATAGCTTTTCATACATGTTTTAATTTTTTTTTTGTGATTTTGTCATTTTATTAGTATAAACATTAAAAACTTAAAATCGCTTTTAGGTCATTAATATAGGTTACAAAATAACTAAAAAATAGTAATAAAATTCATTTAAATAAGTCATATTTTTAGTATAATAGTCAAATTTAAAGCCCAAAACAAGAGAAGCATGTTTCGCATTAATGGAATGTGAAAAATCTATAAAATATATTACAATTTATTACCTTATTAGAAATTAATACAATTATTAGCACACTAAAGTAAAAATTAATTTTAAAATCGCGCACACACCATTCATTATTGAGAATTGTCATTTTTACTTGCGATTTTGTTAAATCGTCGATAAAATACTTCAATAGTTAATGTTGAACTTCAAACGAAGTTGCAATCTTTCAAAAGGACCTTCCAAGACTCAAAAGGCCCTCTAAGGTCGTTTTTGAAAATGATGACTGCAAAATATGAGTATCGGAACTATAAGTTAATAATTTTTAAAAAGTCACACTTTGTAAACCCATATCTTAATTGGATACGACTTTTTGATAAAAAAATAAAAATAAAACCGAATTAGCAATGGTCCTGCCATTGTACTTATGTTAGTAAATACAAAGTGTTAAAAAAGATGGAATAATACTTCAGGTTGAATTACCCATACAATTGAACGACATACAAAATCGACTTGCCATACAAAAAAATAATCTTTGATTTTAACACATTTTGATTTTAAGACAATTTTTCTTTGCAAATACAATGGACAAAAGTCTTTCTTTTTTACAGGTAATTACCACTCTCTTAGTATTAATGCATATTTTATAACACTTAATATTACAATTGCAAAATATAAATGACAATTCTAATTTTCTCCACATCGTCCTATCTCCACGCGTACATTTTTCTGTCTATAATTAAGGTCTTTGTCGTTGGGTACTTTAAAAAGGCAAATTTTAAATACTAAAGCTAGGCTAGATGTTACATCAATTGTACAAAAGCATATCAAAAGCTAGTTATATTCATTAGAATTTATATCCTAAATGTAGGGCAGGAAATGTCCATTGCGATTTTCTTGCATTGTTTTAGATTTGAAAATCTATAACATTAAGGCAAGCATAAGTGATAAGCACACCTACTTAGACATGAATATATCAAAAAGATTATGCGTATGCAAAAACTGTCGACCTGCCCGAGGATCGAACCTAGGACCTACAGCTCAAGAACATCAATTAAGACGAGTCGAACTTTTTTCTTACAATTTTTGTGACAGGATTTGTTTACAAAAATGTTATCGATATATTTGGCGCAGTTTAGCAAAAAGGTTTCAATCAAAAGAAGTGACTTGTATACGATGACAGCAATGTAAAAAGATGGTTAAGATTCTTTCAAGATGAATGTTTAGTTTCAAGTTATTCTACTCACATCTCTTGAATGAAGGAACACCCCTAGCATGGTTTGCGGTCTCTTACGGAATATCAAGACTACTAACTGTCATCCCATACATTTTCAAAAGCAGAATGTATGAGATGACAGTTCCAGTTTTGACATTACTGCAAGATTCCGCACACCATTCAGCATGCATGGCCGTAGCATGACACATTAGATCCCGCAGAACTGTCAAGAGTAGAACTGTCATCCCATACATTGTACTTTTGTGAATGTATGGGATGACAGTTGACTTGACAGCTTGAAGTCTACGCGTTGTCTGTGCTTGGCCGGCTGTGGGTCTAGCATGGACAATGTGTAGACTTGTCTTGCTGTCAAGTCAAACTGTCATCCAATACATTCACAAAAGTGCAATGTATGACATGACAGTTCTACTCTAGACATTTCTGCGGAATCCCACACGATATGCTACGGCCACTGGAAGGGCAACTTTTAGTACACTTCCTAAGCATAAAAATATTAACCCATTGACTGTTGGAAACACTACAGCTGTGTTTTTGAGGTCGGAACACGAGTGCTGAAAAACGCAAACGTTGTGTTTTGTCAAAGGATTTTTCCATACAAAAATTCATTTCAAGCACCTGGGTATAAAACGCCGCCACAGCCACATAACATTGGCTGCGGTGGCGTTTTATAGCTATCCCAGATGCCTGAAATTAATTTTGTATGGTGTTAATACATTTTGAGTTGAAACCTTTAAGCTAAAATATTTAATAGTTTATTTTCCAATAGTTTTATTTTACGTAGAATTATAAATTATAACATTAAGGTAAAGTACACAAAAACAAAGACCGGTGGACAGAGGGTGTAGCCAGCGAGCGAGCGGTCGGTGTGCGGACGTGTTGCGTATGGATCGCGTACGACTCACGGGATCCAACCGACGACGTAGCTGCGGCTGCGTGTGAACTGCGACAAACGACGAACGCGACCGCCTGCGTGTTTGAGAAAAGTTAACAAATGTTGATCAATTTTTTGAGGCTATACTTGCGAGCAATAACACAACCTATAGGTACTTTTCAATACAAAAAAACTTTTTTGAAGGTTTCGAAGGATGTTCATTAATGATACCATGACGTATACTATAAAAACTGTTTGATTTATCCGATATACATATACACCTATCGGATATACCTACATATGTATTTATTATTATTGATACGAATCTAACCTTCGAAACCTGCAAGAAAGATCTTTGTTTTTGAAACGAAGTATAGCTGAATATTGACTCGCTCAAAGTTGGCGAAAATGACAAAAATCTGCATCACTTTCGAACATTTTATATGAACCAAGGCACAATAGAACGGGCCCCAACATTCGCCTGCAGTGTGGGTTAATTCATATAAAATGTACGCAGGCGGATTTGAGACAAGTTATGGAAAATGACCTTGCGGATTAGGCTAGGTCAGAACGACTCAAAAATACACCGAAGTTAGAATTTAAGTGTATTGCTTGCTCGCAAGTATAGAGTAGAATTTAAAAAAAATGTTATTATACAAGTACCTAATTGATATAAATGGTTATCCATAATTATTGCGCCTAGAAAAGTAAGCACAGTTGCTAACTTTTCCACTATCGCTATAAGTAAAATATGTGCTGGAATTTATCTCATAAATCCCGTGCTCGACTTCTCGCAAATGTAGCGTGAAGTGTAAAATTTTCATTAAAAAGTGCTTTTTGACATTTTGTTAGAGAATTTGAACATTCGCTCGAAATTGCACTTTTCTATTTCTCTATTACTCTATAGGAGTACATATTAGCGATAGCAGTTGACAGTTAAAGTATTTCATTTTGCCCGAAACCGACAGTTCTAGCCCATATAAACAATATCAGCAGAGTTAACACTAATAAATAAAAAAAAATTCTTTTCAACCTGTCGAATCCTAAAACTTCCAAAACCTGTTCAAAAACTATTTCCATTGAAAATTTCATAGTTTTATCCCTCTTCATCACTGTTTTATCCCAAATTTCTGTAGTAGTTTTATCCTGTTTTATTTCTCTTGCAGTTTTATCCCGTACTGACAAACGGAATCCGCTATGAGTTTGACGGCAGTGGAATGGGGTGCAAACAATCAATATACCATACCACTATTGGAAAAAAGGTGTAAATATATCCTTTAGGTTAGGTTTTTCTTCAAGTGGTACAATTTAAATGCATATTTAGACACATACATTCATGCACATGGGTTCGGTGCATTACTTACTCTTCTGATATTATGATGTCATGAAAGCTGATTCTATGTAAAAAATATAATGATTTTAATAGAAAATATTATGAACAATGTGATATTTGAGTAACCAGTATAAAACCTGAATTGCTAAATTTGAAAAGTATGTATGAAGTTTATACATTCAAATACGTATAAATTTTAAAGTAATCTTTATACCTTGATGACTAGTTCTACTGACATTTACTTATTTAATTTAATGTTGGTATATAAGTTTTTAACTATTATGAATTACGTGAGCGTTATCAATAAGAACTATGAAAAGACTAACTGTTGATCGACTGAACCCTAGGGTTGACTTTTAGACTGCGTCATACAAAGCCGGAACGTGCTAGAGTACGGTCCGAAAGATTTTTTTAATGTTCGAATAGAATATTAAAAAAAGTTTATTTAATAATATTTCGATTTAAAAAAAGCACGATCGATTTCCTGCGCATCCCGGCTCTTTGTGTATTGTCGGCCCATTAATGAACTTGTAAAAACCTAAATTATCACTATAAATGAAAGTATAAAAGACAAATCACTTGAATGGAAAGCCTAAGCGAATATTTTACACGCCCTGCATTTGATGATATTTTGTAAGTAATGATATAAAGAAGTTGATGAGGTAACTTACCACATCACGTGGAAGGATCTAAGAGCTGGTCTGGCTGCGTCGCTGCTGGCGTACTGCAATACACACCACACTGTCACACTTACATTACCACATATGTGTACACACATATTGGAGGTTTCATTTATAATAATCCAATAATACGAGTATAATTTAATAATACCATCTCAGTAAACTATAACTGACCAGGGATGAAATTGCTATCAACGGAAGACCAGCGCCGGCTAGATTGCTTGGCGACTGCCAACATGCTGAGTTGCGACCTTTTCATGTATGTTTGTTTCTTCTGATATAATATAATATTATGTTGTAAATTGCTATACCAACGGAAGACCAGCCCCGGCTGGATAGTCGGCAACATGCTGAGTTGCGACCGTTTTATGTATAAATTAAATTCAATTCATTTATTTCATTTTTTTTAATGTTTCTTCTGATATACTATAATATTATGTTGTAAATTGCTATACCAACGGAAGACCAGCGCCGGCTGGATAGTCGGCAACATGCTGAGTTGCGACCGTTTTATGTATAAATTAAATTCAATTCATTTATTTCATTTTTTTAAATGTTTCTTCTGATATACTATAATATTATGTTGTAAATTGCTATACCAACGGAAGACCAGCGCCGGCTGGATAGGCGGCAACATGCTGAGTTGCGACCGTTTTATGTATAAATTAAATTCAATTCATTTATTTCATTTTTTTAAATGTTTCTTCTGATATACTATAATATTATGTTGTAAATTGCTATACCAACGGAAGACCAGCGCCGGCTGGATAGGCGGCAACATGCTGAGTTGCGACCGTTTTATGTATAAATTAAATTCAATTCATTTATTTCATTTTTTTAAATGTTTCTTCTGATATACTATAATATTATGTTGTAAATTGCTATACCAACGGAAGACCAGCGCCGGCTGGATAGGCGGCAACATGCTGAGTTGCGACCGTTTTATGTATAAATTAAATTCAATTCATTTATTTCATTTTTTTAAATGTTTCTTCTGATATACTATAATATTATGTTGTAAATTGCTATACCAACGGAAGACCAGCCCCGGCTGGATAGTCGGCAACATGCTGAGTTGCGACCGTTTTATGTATAAATTAAATTCAATTCATTTATTTCATTTTTTTAAATGTTTCTTCTGATATACTATAATATTATGTTGTAAATTGCTATACCAACGGAAGACCAGCCCCGGCTGGATAGTCGGCAACATGCTGAGTTGCGACCGTTTTATGTATAAATTAAATTCAATTCATTTATTTCATTTTTTTAAATGTTTCTTCTGATATACTATAATATTATGTTGTAAATTGCTATACCAACGGAAGACCAGCCCCGGCTGGATAGGCGGCAACATGCTGAGTTGCGACCGTTTTATGTATAAATTAAATTCAATTCATTTATTTCATTTTTTTAAATGTTTCTTCTGATATACTATAATATCATGTTGTAAATTGCTATACCAACGGAAGACCAGCGCCGGCTGGATAGGCGGCAACATGCTGAGTTGCAACCGTTTCATGTATGTTTCTTCAGATATCCTATAATTATATTGTTTTTTTTTTTTGCAAAATCTGAGATGTTTGTACATAAATAAACATTTTTTCATTTCTATAGCAACTTTGGCAATATTGCCAGCATTTGTTTGGAAATATTGCAAAGTTGTTAAAGTTGATTTTGCAACGTTGGGAGTATTGACGGCAATTTTCATCCCTAGACAAAACCGCCGAATGATTACTCGTTTGATTTGCAGAATTATAAAGATGAGATCTTGTTTTAAATTATAAAGACTTTCATTAAAATTAGGATGAAACCTCCAAGATTTGCACATTTATACTGATATTCACTATTTTCTTATAATTTGTGTAAAAGTTACATTTAAGGTAAGTTAAGGTAGGTTAAGGTTTTTTAGTTTATAAAAAACCTTATCATTAGGTATAAATATATCAATCAAATTTTCAATGATAGATTTCATCAGTGAGGAAATGACAAAATACAAATTCACAGAGAATGAAAGAAAGCTATCTAAACAGTTCATCGAAACATACCTATCAGAACTGCTGGAGAAATATTTATGTCTATCTCTTTCACTCCTGCGAGTTCTGTATCTATTTGTCCTTTTCCTGCGCGATAAAAATGTTAACTGTACTAGTAAAACCATATTCGTAAAAAACATAAATCATAGTGAATATCAATAAACAAAATACATTTTAAAAACCAAATTACAAAGGAAAAATATCACTGGAAAATACAATATAAAAGTATCAGTTCAAACCATGCCGTAACACATTAAGAATAAGGTTTAATTTCATTCGAGTTAGTACTCACACTCATGCGTGTAAGTTAGTGGGTTTATAAAAAAAATGCAGTTTTACACCCGTAGTTTTAGACGTGTCTTCGCTTTTGACTCTGAACTCAACCTTTTTGGAGGAAAAAGGTACTCTAAGTTTAAAAAAATGGTTGAGACGCCATTTTTCCGACTTAAAATACTCTTTTGCTCGAAAAAAGAGCATGAGAATCAAAGGCCAAGACTTGACTAAATGTAGGTGTTAATGTCTTGACACAAGAACCCTTTTATAGCCTGAAAAGGCTCAGTTTTATGTTCCAAGCGGCACTATATTAGCAGAAGCGTTCGAGCTGAAAACAAAACGTTATTTCCGAAGAAAATTTTATTAGACGGCTTTAGTATTGCAATCGCTTGAAGTAAAATGGAGTTTTACCGATGTTTCGGGACCGTTTATCTAGTAAATATTTGGTTCTACGCTCCCCTCTCTGCTAGAAATTAAATGGTTAACGGTTAAAATCTTGGACACAACAAAATATAAGATATTAGTGTTGTTTGAAATTTTAATAGTTTGAGAATTGAGATAGTGTAACACTTGTTAAAATATCCCACATGGTAGTGGCATACTTTTGTTTATTTTTTGTTTTATTTGGTGCAGTTTTATAGAAATTAAATGACACTAGAAGACTACGTATTTTTAAGTATATAAAAGAACGGTAAATATACAGTACTCCCCTTAAATTTTGTTTGGTTCAGAGAGCATTTAAATCATAAGGCCACATCCGCATTATAACGGATTCGAATCCGACTCGTATCCGTCATATTATGAAGGTCTGATAGCGAGCTGAAGTAGCTGAATCTTAGAATGTTATTACTGTCCTACAGATTTCCAATTTCATCCAATCTTTTGTAAGTTTTTTATGCTATTCGTCTAGATTTCTGTCACGAAAACAAATATAAAACTGCACCGTCATTAAATCGAAAAAAATCAAGTCTATAAGCGATGTAAAGCGAAGTATTGTTACAGCCGTGCTAATATTGTGTAAACCATCGCGGTTGTACCTCTGTATCTATTGGCTACGCGCCCCCTTTGGTAGGTTGTTAAAGAATCTGAATTGGAGTCGCAGAGTTAGGTCTTTCCGTACTGCAATGGAACAAGATAATACTCTCAAACATCACACTTGTGTATGTCTGTTTCGGACATAGTGTTGGGGTGATTTGAACAAAGCTTTAGAACATAAAAATATTTTTTATTTTTCAATATTATGATAAACTATGTTCTATTAATTCTCCTTTAGACAGTTCATAAAGAGACTTTTTTGATCTAATGGAAAGAAAAAGTCTCACTGGGAATGAACATCATGATCGAGTTTAAATGAAATCAAAAGATAGCACTGTAATTAGCGCGAGAAAGAAATCAACTTGTACAACCAATTTGTTGTTCAAGTTGTATGTTGTTGTGTTGCATTGTATGAATGAATACATAAGAAGAGAAATACTTTTCTTTGTACTGTTTGACGTTATAAAGTTACATTTAAAGTTTATTAAAAACTTATAACGTCCATTCTCTAAGTACATTTCTGATCTATATTGACCAAATAATAATTGTAGACTACAGTTTTACAGATGCAAAATTAAATACGATCACTTTAGGTCAAAAATTTTAAAATGATCAAATAGTTTAGTTCAAAAACTTTGTTCAAACCGTGTGTGGGGTGTGTAAAAACCAACATGTACACATGGACGGTCACGCGTGAGTGTGTTCATGTACTCACGAGTGGGGGTTGGGGTTATAATCGGGAGTCGAAGCTAGAACGAAGCGGTCCGCCGCTCCGTTAGTCAGTTTGTCTTCTTCTAAAGCTACTGGGACTATCCTTTCCCCTGAAGGATTGGGTAAATCCTCTTTTGGCACATCCTCTTTTGGTACGTCCTCTTTCGGTACATCATTCGTCTCCGGTTTATCGGTAGCGATAGGAGTTTGATTGGGATCGATTCTTTGCGTCACAGGCAAGTTTGCTGTCTCTGTTTCAACACCATTTGTAGCCGTTTTGTCTGGCTCTACACCGTTTGTTATTTGTGTTTCTTTTGGTATAGGTGTTTCATTCGTCGGTATAGGTGTTTCAGTAGTCGTCATAGGTGTTCCAATAGTCGTTAAAGGTGTTTCAGTAGTCGGTGTGGGTGTTTCAGCGCTGGGCGGTGTGAGATTGAAGAAAGAATCGTCGACACCAACGGGCGGCGGTCGGCCGCGTGGTAACCGCAGGCTGAGCGAGGCGCTTGCTCGCTTGTTCACCCGACAATCTGATTATTATATTGACATTTTACGTCGGTGCTTGTGGCTGATGCAGCGTAAGATAGGAAATGAAAATTTTATTTAGCTGGTTTCGAACTATGGCAGTAACTTTGGGTTATACATTCTAGTCTTATACGATTGTTTATTTAGCTCAGTAGTGACAGTGATGGTCGAGAGCCACAAATTAAGCGGTTTTTTTAAAACTTATTTGTGTCTGGTAGTGTAAATTTACTACTATACTCTAATCTACCTGAATCTAACAGATTATAAATAAAAAAGTAAGTTTGGTCGAATCCAGCTGGCTGTACGGTTAGAAATACATTTATAAAAGTCTTGACTAACTTTGCATCAGTCACAAGCCTGTAAAATTTGTGTATTCCGTGTTAAAATGTATTGTTAACACAAATGTTCCACATCTAAGTATGAAGATCGTTGATTTTCTTGATTTTTAATGATTTTTGTACAGTTTTGATTCCAATGGTAAGTTATGTACTTCATTTTTTTCATTTTAATCAATCAAAAAATATTTTTAATATCATATCTTATGGTAATATACCACACTAATAAGTGGCGTATCGACAAAATAATGACTGACGTATCGCACAATAATGACTGACATATCGCACCGGGATAGCACGCGCACGGGGAAAACTTCATTCCCAGAGTATACTAGTCTGCAGAAAATGTATTGGACGAGCTGTAAAGCGGGGAAAACGAACTTTCCACGCATGCCGTGCTACGGGTGCATAATGATTGGCATATCGCACGATAATGAGTGACGTATTGCGCCATAATGACTGACATTTCGCGCCATAATGACCGACATATCGCGCTATAATAACTGACATACCGTATCATAATGACTAACATATCGAGTCAATAAGACTTGCCCTTCTAGCATGAAGTGAGAGATCTCGCAGTAAGGTCAAGATTAGAACTGCCATCTCATACTTTCTACTTTTTAAAAATGTGTGGGATGACAGTTGACTAGACTGGACATTCTGTAAGAGCTCTCACGCTTTTCTAGAAGAGCTATAATTACTGACATATCGCGTCATAATGACCGACATATCGCTCCATAATGACTGACATATCGCAAATGACAGTTAGTAAGCTAGGAATGTGTCAAAACCGCCGAGTGACGTCATATGTGCACATGTAGGCGAGGTCGTATGTGTTATAATATTATTATGTGTGATTTGGACTAAATATATGTGAACATTTACTGTGTGTGTGATATCTGCGATGCACGCACGCCATCTGTCGCAATTATAATGAAACTTTAATATTGTTAAATGTAGAAAAACCCCTCAAGAAGTTAAGAAGACTTGTTTTTTGTTAGAGAATCCCGTGATAGAAAATATGTGAATGAAGCACGATGATTTGATACAAAATGCTGAAATAAATTCTTAAATAAAATAATAGATTAAGGTACTTAAAATCTAATAATTACGATAAATAAATCAATAGGCATTAACACTTATAATATCATTTTAACTTTTATTTTTATATTTAACCTCTTAACTCTAAAGCCTCAATACTGAGCAAAGGCCTCCCAAGAGTACTTCAGTATTTATGGCAGTAAACGTATGATACCAACTTCGTCTATGTATATAGGTAAGCCTTTGACACCATCTCGCGTGATGTTAACCGACGATGCGGCCGTAGATGGTAGCATACTATATCTAGTACGCGGGATAAACCCGTTCCAGCGGGGCTATGATGCGCACGTCGACATAATGTCGCAAGAAATTTGATTTAATGTGAATAATACTCTATGTGGCTGTCATAAAGTCGAAAATTACACACCAGTGAGATCATTTTGACATAGGAGTTTTAACGACAAAATCATTTCACTGGTGCGTAAATCTCGACTTTATGACAGCCACATAGAGTATTATTCACATTAAATCAAATTTCACGCGACATTATGTCGACGTGCGCATCATAGCCCCGCTGGAACAGGCCTTTCATTTATCGCTGCACTCGAAACGTGAACCTGCCTCAGTTGGGCACTCTTTATACTGATATAAATATAAGAATAAGCTCACTTCTATCAATATTCCGCTGCAGGTGTGAAGCGACGCGGTGCCTTGCGTCGCTGTACTCGAGATGGAGCCCGAGCCGCAGCAGCGCCGGGTTGCGCTCCACCAGACTCGTGATCTCCATCTCTATCTTGTTGCCGAGGACTGACGACCGCTGGAAAACAATCATTACATACAAACTATAAATAAGAGAAATATTTCAGGACATTACACAGCGCCACCTAATCCCAATGTCCAGCCACCTAACCCCAAGGTCGCTTCAAATCGGTACATATGGAAGTCCAAAGGGGAGGCCTATGTTCAGCAGTGGACGTCTTACGGCTGAGATGATGATGATGTTAAGTAGGTACCTGATTAGAAGCGCGGAACTCCTCAACAGTGTTAGTGACAAGCAACGCCTTGACCAGGAGCACCACCCCGGGCGGACTGATGAAGTTGGTCTCCACATTAACGATACATAACATGCTAACAAAGCAGTACAAATCTTAATATACTTCTACTATCTAAAATCCTATCTTATCTATTTTACTAGGCTAAAGTCCTATGTTTGGCCAAAATTCTAGACAAATATCTTACCTGATTAGAAGCGCGTAACTCTTCAACGGTGTCAGTAGAGTAGTGAGCAACGCCTTAACTAGTTGTACGACTCCGGGCGGACTGATGAAGTTGGCCTCCACGTAATGTACTATTTAACCAAGGTCCCATCCTATATTACTAGGCTATGGTCCCGTCTCATAAATATCACCCTCAGATCAGCCGTGATATCACCAGCCAAAGTCCCATCTTATACGAGTACTTTCAAGACAAAGTCTTTCTACGGGCGGACTAATAAAGTTACCTTCGACAATGACGACAAGTTATGTACCTTCTAATAAACCAATGCCTCATCTTATATATACCTACTAATAGACTAAAGACCTAACATCTATACTATATTCTAGAGAAAAGTCTCACCTGATTAGAAGCGCGGAACTCCTCAACGGTGTTAGTAACAAGCAAGGCCTTGACCAGCAGCACGACCCCGGGCGGACTGATGAAGTTGGTCTCGACGTTGACAACACGCAGCGAACTGTTCTTCTCTATAGCGTCGGCGAGCAGCGCCGCGGTGCGATCGTTGAGGCCCACGTTCACCAGCGAGATACATTCTAGGTGGGTGTTGGTTTTGAGGCCTTCGAATAACTTCTCGAATTTCTCGTCGCTTATGTTCTGGAATGAATGGTTTTTTTATTCATTATAGGTAAGCCATTGACCACGATCTCGCCTGGTTGGGGGTAAATCTATGTTAACTAAGAAAAAAAACATTATCATGACGATGCAAGAGATTTCCAGGTTGAGTCTTGACTCTAAACGGAGCACTAGGTATGTGCTTTCGTTTGCTTTGTATATGCATTGAACAGTACAGACTTTTAAAGGAAGCGATGTCATTCTTTTTTTAACCCCTGACGCAAAACGACGGGGTGTTATAAGTTTGACGTGTCTGTCTGTCTGTGGCATCGTAGCTCCCGAACGGATGAACGGTTTAAATTTAGTTTTTCTTGTTTAAAAGGAGAGTTAGTCGAGAGTGTTCTTAGCCATGTTTGGTGGGAATCGGTCCAAGATGGCCGCCGCTACAAAATGGCGGATTACTTTTTTTCTCCACGACCCCATCAATATGGGTATCAAATAAAAGGGCTTAATAAGTAGAATACAACGCACTATAATAAATTTAAAATCCAAGATGGCCGCCATCACAAAATGGTGAATTACATATTGCATTGGAGGTTTTTTAAAATTTTAATTTAATTCACTTTTTTATGTTAGACACTGATACACAAGTGTAACCGTTTCGCCTGATGGTGAGCGGTTACCGTCACCTATATAGATACCAATGATATCGACGGATTGTCGTATTGAACGACGTGTCGTTGCATTGTTATTTTCTGTAACGTCAGTTAATATTACCGCCCTTTAAGAACTTCCTCCTCTTGGACCTTGCTATCTTGTAAACATTCTAAAGGTTTAAGAACATAAATAAGAAATATATCAAACCCATCCTGAAACTAATTTAATTAAAATAATATTACCTTAATGTTATTCCAGTTGAGATCGGTGAGCTTTTGGTCGTCTGTTTGCACTCGCTTTATTGTATCGTCCGGGTCTGTTGCGTTGGGGGGGTCCATGGGATATACCTGGAACATAAAGAACTTTTTAATAAACCAAGTGCAGCTATAAAGGTGTTTTTAAACAAGCGCTAAGTGCCGCGCGACCGTATTTATTATATCTATAACTTTATTAGTGATTTTGGCCGGCGATAGTTCCCACCCACTGGACAAAACCGAGTCGCCAAGACCAAGAAGGGATTAATCCCGCCTTATAGGTCTAGTGTATTACCATCTCAGGCCTCATCGCATATGGTGAGTTTTATTATTCAAAGAACACATATTCCTGCTCTGCCTTTCAGCTCTTACATTATTCACATTTCTTTGTTTGTACTAGATCTTTTTACATCTTTTACAGCAGCTTATTTAGAGTTCAAATCAACCCTCCTAACGTAGTTAAATTAAGTAAAAAAAAATCTAAAATCCTTTAATTTCCCAAAATAAGGCCTACATTGTTTTCTTTTTTTTTTGGAAAGATTTTTGAGTTAAATTGAGTAGTAGAATACCTTGGATTTGGTTGCCTTAGTGATGCCATCCCACCCGAGTCCGACCGGCTGTCCCTTGTTGAGGAGTGAGGCGTGGTACTGGTCCTGGTTCATCATCGAGTGGAATCCGAGAATGGCTGGAAGATAACGGAATAATTTGTCAATTTTTCAAGAATAAGTATTTTATTTTTTACTAATCGACCCGCGCACTTCGTTGCGCCTAAAAGAAAATTAACAGTGTTGCACCATTATATTATGCATATATTATACATATAAACCTTCCACTTGAATTACTCTATCTATTAAAAAAACCGCATCAAAATCCGTTGCGAAGTTTTTGAGATTTAAGCAGACCTAAGGACATATAGTGATACAAAGACGTAAGACAAACAAGTGAATTAAATTAAAAATTTAAAAAACCCCCAACGCAATATGTAATTCTCCATTTTGTGATGGCGGCCATCTTGGATTTTAAATTTTGTATAGTGGTTTGTATTCTACTAGTTAAGCCCTTTCATTTGATACCCATATTAGGGGGGTCGTGGAATAAAAAAGTAATCCGCCATTTTGTAGCAGCGGTCATCTTGGACCGATTTCCACCAAACATGGCTAAGAAACTCTCGACTAACTCTACTTGCAAACAAAAAAACCTAAATCAAAATCCGTTCATCCGTTCGGGAGCTACGATGCCACAGACAAACACACACACACACAGACAGACACGTCAAACTTATTACACCCCGTCGTTTTTGCGTCGGGGGTTAATGATTATGAACGCTCTCGAGATAACTCTGTCCATAATTTGCACAGTACTAACCAGAGTTTCACAATGATGTAATATTATTTTAACTGTAATCAATTTCAGTAATCGGCTTTGAATGCTCTATAAAAAACACCCAAGAAAGAAAAAATCGGATTAATGTAGGACTATTATTGTACAAAATGGTGAAAAAATATTGGGCTATTGTGGTGAAATGCGATGTATGGCATTTTTTGGCTGTTTTGTGCTCTGAAAAACTATGGCGTCTGTGCACGTCACAATACAATACTCTTTATTGGGACAAAATAATAAAATAGACTATAGATAGTTTTATTATTATAATACATAACTCGTAATATATTCCTTTCAATTAATTTTTCTAACTATACGTCAAAACATGTATACATCTGATTTTTAACATGCAAGTTTATATTTTGTTAGCCACTTTATGCGTTCGGTACGAATGGGTCGTAAACAACGGTTCTAAAGCTATTAACTTACATCTGATGAAGTCTCAAAATAAAAAAACAGAAATTAAGCGGATTAACCGAGATTTAGATCCTCCAGTCTCTGTTACTATGGCATAACAGTAATGTTACGCAACTACAATAAATAGTTTAAATTTAAACGGTTTTAGTTGACAGTAATGTGACAATAAATTTTTAATCTTTTGAAGATTATAGGAGAAATATTTTGATGCATTCTCGACGTAAATATAATGCTGTTTTTATGCTGAAGATTAACAAGGCAAACATGCCGGTTGCAAGCGATACGCTTGCGTTACAGCCTAATGTTTAGCGATATCGCTTGCCTATTACCTACTTTCGCAGATCACCTATATCACCTAAATAGTATAAAAAACACAAAGTCGCTTCCGGCATCTGTCTGTCAGATCTGACCAAACATAGGGACCTATGTATACCTACATAGATCTTTAAAACTACGCAAGGGATTTTGATGCGGTTTTTTAATAGATAAAAGATTCAAGAAGATATTATAATAGATGCATAATATAGTAGAGAAATACTGATCATTTTCTGTTAGGCATACGAAGTGCGTGCGTGTCCACTAGTCTTACTAATATTATAAACGTGAAAGTTTGTAAGAATGGATGTCTGGATGTGTGTTTGTTACTCTTTCACGCCTAAACGGGTGGACCGATTTAGCTGAAATTTTATAGAGATAGCTTACACTCTGGAATAACACATAGGCTACCGGACAGCGGGTAAAACCGCTGGGCACAGCTAGTATTCAATAAAAATACGATATCAACACTGCGCTGCGCTAGTCATCCTGAGACATAACATAAGCCCAGTAATTTTCCTAACCACCTTTCCTACCCTTGCAGCCGTATAGTGAATCGCGGCAGATTGTATAACTACCGTTGAGCCATAACGGTCATAATGCCCAGTAATTTTCCAGTTACAATGTGGAAAAGTAGGCCCTGTCTGGCGCCAAGAATTCACGCAATTTCACTTTTCTCTCAATCATATAAACTCTCTTTATTTTACTTGTGGTAGGCTTCGGCCGTGGCGTGGTTACGACCGACTGGAAAATCGTGTCGCCAAGCGGGCATTATACATAAATATATATCAATTGTAATCCCAAAATACACAATATTTATAATAGACATAAGATTTGGTAAGATTTTTATGTTTAGTTATTATATTAGAAAATTAAATCATCCTGTAAGCGTATACAACCGGCGCGGTAGCCAATCACAAACTGCAGCTTGACAACCGGTTTGTCGCTGCAGTTCGAGCGAGCGAATGAACGTACGCATCGGCACAAACCTAAGTAGGTTTTTAGATGTTTTTTACTTAGTTTTAAGATTTATTTTTTGGTGTATTAAATAAAGAATAAAGAAAAAAGAAGAAAGAACCGTGTTCCGGCATGATGTTCAGTGAAGCCGGGGAGAGATTTATCCGTCTTTCTAGGTTTAGGGTCATAGCTCATTAGAGCCACCCGTCACCCACTCCGCACCGCCTCGGCTCGTGCGGTTAGTATTCTTTACATGGACTTGTATGGCTATGCGCTCACTACATCAACTCCGTAGTGTCGCCGAATCGCCTCGGTCGCAAGTCGAGGCGGTGCGGAGTGAGTGCCGGGTGGCTTTAAAGAGCGTATATATCGAGTGACGACTCTCTCGCTCGCACAATTTGACAAATTTTGAAATATAAATTCAAGGAATTAATTTATTGAAAATTCCTCTATACAAGTCCTGCATAATATTATTGCACACATTTTAAAAGTGTTTTCAGTGAGATATATAAAAAAATGGGATGAGGAGCGATGTCGAAAAAGTTTTTTTTTTTTTCAAAAAATCTCATTGTTCCATTTTTTTAATATATCTCACTGAAAACACTTTTAAAATGTGTGCAATAATATTATGCAGGACTTGTATAGAGGAATTTTCAATAAATTAATTCCTTGAATTTATATTTCAAAATTTGTCAAATTGTGCGAGCGAGAGAGTCGTCACTCGATATATACGCTCTTAATGACCCTTAGTCTGCGACCATCTACGGCCACATCGTCGCTTAACATCACGCGAGATCGTGGTCAAAGGCTAACCTATGATGATTTTTACTTTTTTTTAATGTGATGAATTAAAACGAGCAAGACGCTCTCCTGATGTTAAGAGACAACGCTGCCCATAATCAGTACAGTGCTACTTAGGATTTCACAATGATGTGAAATTCAAGGAACACTACACTAACGCTTCTTACTCAAGAGTCATAAGATGTTAAGACTCTTTAGCCCAGTAATTGCTCTAGCTACAGTGCCCTCCTACCGTGCACAGTAATGTTTGCACATCAGTGCTCAGGCGGTAGAATAACTGGCACTGTTGGAATAAAAGAAAACTCACAATTTTTCGACCAAAATGTATGCACACTTTGCAAAAAACCGTGTAATATTTCCGTCATATCGCATAAAAAGTTCGCTATAACAACACTGGGCGTCTGCCAGGTCCAATGAGTCCAATCACATACAAAAGACAATATTTCAATGATTATAAAACGTTATGGCATATAAAACTTCGCCTCATTCTTTACAGTTTCAGTTTTGTCACCGGTCAGTGGGTTGGCATTTCTGATATGAATCTGAAAGTGTCCTTGTTTTTCAACGTTTTCGTTATAAAATATTGTTTTCCGCGAATGCGTCTTGAATTGAAACGCTCCTTGAATCGTGCCCAAGATTTCCGCCGACATATTTTAGCTGAGTTTTCCGTAACTGTCTTGCGAAATTACATATTTTATTAGATGTTTGTAATATTTATATTATTAGGGTAAGTCTGAATATTCTATATCATTGTTGAGATTATGTTTTTGAACAAAAGGTAAAAAGTCCTAAAAAATGAAAGGACCTTAAATCTTAAACTAGAACTATGAGACACTCACAAATGGCAGTTATTGAAAAATCTAAGTAATTCTTAAAAAAAACATTACCACAAGTTACCTATCTTAATCTATAACTTTTAATAATATAAAAAGTGGTATGCATTTAAGTAAAGTAGAAGTATTTAAGTAGGTATCTAGCTTAGAGACTACACTCTAGATGTCGGTATGAAAAAAAAAAATAGCACTCCGGGAGTGCCGGCAGAAGTGAAAACTTCAATATTAACGTTGTGTTTAATTATAAGTATAAAAATACTATCATTTATGAGGTAGAATACAATGTTTATTTATTGCGCTATCGTACACAAATATGACAATTTATATGTTGTTATTTATAATATTATATCGTTATTTATATATAACATTAAATTTTATCTCTCAGAAAAATCAACTTCCATCCATAATTTCGACGACTTTTACACCATCGTTATTATCAGAATCATCATCGCAAATTTTTACAACTGATACAATTGGTTTATGATAACTTAAGTAAGAAACAAACAGTTTTGATTCGAACCTATTTAAGTGTCTAATAAAAAATAAATAAAATATAAAAATATAAAATATAAAAAAAAAATATAAAAATATAAATATAAAATATAAAAAAAAATATCGGGCGCGCGCTTGTCTAAGCCCCCTCTGCCGCCTAAACAGAGCAGCACACTCAGGCACGGTAGAAAGAGTGGGAGATACTAGTTCCTCTCCCTTCCCCTCGATCTTACGCTTTTTCGATCAGCATCACGTGACCCTGACGCGATTTTGAAAGTTTTTACCCATACAAAAATGTGCTCAGCGCCGCTAAAGAAGTTTTCACTTCAAAAAACGCAAAAAACAAACGGGCTGAGGCAGAACGTTTAAAGGCTAAGGCAAACAGTCCTCACCAGCCAGATCAATGATCTCCTCTTGCGACGCGTCCGTGAGCGCCCTCTCGTACTCATCGCCGAGGTCGATCGTGATCTGCTCGTCCGCGTCTCGAACCTTCTCCGGGGGCGGTGGCGGGATCCACTGGAATTATAACAATATTATTATTTAATTAAGATTTGCTAATAAACTTAAACGCACGCTTAACGCTTACTTATGTTTTATATTATATTATATCTAGCCTATACTGTCCCACTGCTGGGCAAAGACCTTTTTTTTTGATCCAGGAAAAATGCGTTACGCATCATCACCCCACGCCGGGGGGCGCGGGGCGGTATGTGGGGCGGGCTCCCCCGCCAAAGATGGAAGCGGCGGGGATACCCACTAAAAACCTGGGGGTGTTCCTGCGGGACGCCATAATGCCGGGGCAGCGGGTACGCCGAAGCACTCATCCGCGGCTCCGACGGCTGCTGGACAAAGGCCTCCACCAAGTCTCTCCACATACCGCGATCAAGCGCCGTCTCTTGCCAATCTGCCTGGTGTGTATTATAAACGCGAAATGTATGGATGTCTGGACGTATGTTTGTTATTCTTTCACGCCTAAATGGGTGGACCGATTGAACTGAAATTTGGTATAGAGATAGCTTAGACTCTGGAATAACACATAGACTACCGTACAGCGGCTAAAACCGTTGGGTACAGCTAGTAAATTTATACATATAGAAAAACAACTCTTCTCTAGGTATTTTTTTTAATAAGGGGAGACCTCAGCATTTATTATTTAAAATTATATTTTTAAATATGTTTCGGAAATTCGCCGACACAACTTGGTTAGACCCATTTTTGGACAGACTTATCACTTGCAGATAACTGGTGTCATAAGAAATAACAATATACAACAGCTACTATTCAGCTACATTTATAACTAGAACAATAGTGTTGAAATTATTTCAAAGCAAAATTATAACAAAATAAACTACATTTTCCAGACAAAAATAAACCAAAACAGAAAAACTCTGAATAATAAAACAATAATATTTTCAAAAGCCCGCATAAAATAGCGATAAAAAGTCCTTGAATGTCAAAAGAAGCAATTCTTAACTCGAGCAAAGAATAAATAAAAGTAACTCAAGGCGAAGTGATAACGAATGCAGTCATCACTTATTTTAGTTGGTCGGTGACGATGGTTATAAGTGACAGTGCGAAAAGGGTTGAGTCGTGGCACTACTTAAAAAAAAAATTTTTTTTTCTAATGTTAGAGAGAGATAAGATGACTTGGGAAAAGTGTTAATGAATAATGAGGAAATTAAAAAGAGGTGGAAAAACTATTTTGAAAGATTGATGAATGAAGAGAATGATTGGAGTGGTGAGTTAAGGAATGAAGCAGTTAACGTGGGTGTTGGAATCAGAAATTTGGAATAGGATCAGAATGGAGGAGAAAAACGTGTTGTGCCGACCCTACCTAGTGTGGGATAAGGGCAGGAAGAAGAAGAAGTTAGAGACAAAACCGACATATTATATCAAGACGCTACTCTTGCTACTCGCGCTGTCATTGCATACAATTTGCAACTTCTCCCAGTGTCATTGTGCTATTACATACGTCAATTACTCTTGACAGCGGGACGGGAGTTGCTAGTCTTAGTCGGGCCGCTGATGGTAAGCGGTTACCATCGCCTATGGACGTCTGCAACACATTTGGAATTGGAGAGGCGTCGTCGGTCTGTTAGCAACTTTTTAACTTCCTCTTGAAGAGCCCCACTCCTCTATACTATTTATATAATAACTTGATATTTCTATATATGCTCAGTTATTTCCATGGCTATCATAGTGGGGGACTTTAGTGCAAAACCTGTTTTTTTCTTGCAGAAGCATGAAACTTGGCACATTGATTCCTTATGTCAAAATAAGCTGATTTCGATCGGTAGCCTAATGGAAGGGCCCTCTGGTAGCGGGGAGGGGGGGTGGAGGGTGCGCTCCACCCGGCTTTGTTTTAAAAATTCTGGAAGACCACGCATAGCTAATACGTCAAGTTTGGTATCAATTTCGGATAATTCGAGGACGTAGATTTCATTTCTAGTATAAAAAAATGACATTTGTGATGATTTGTTTAACAAAAAATTTAAAAATTAGATTTACGTAACTTCGTTTATATTGTTCAAATTACTGTAAATTCAAAAATACTAGTTTTTTTAATTAACAAAAAATATGTTAATAAAGTCTAGTTTATGTAGATTAAAAAATATATAATTTTTTATTACTTATCTTAATAACAAACCGCATAAAAAAATCTTTTGCTGTCCCGGGCCGCAATTTTCTTTTAACCGCCATGAAAAGGGTTGTTAGTAAAAAACTTACTATTTCATGCTGAAGTTTAAAACTTGCCACAATTACAATTCCTTACGTTAAAATAAGCCGTTTAGAATCAGTAGCCGTCGGTAACCAGCCTTCTGACAGCGGGGAGGGGGGGTGAAAGGGGCGCACCACCCAGCTTCACTTAAAAAAATTTGAAAGACCACGTATAGCTAATACGTCATGTTTGGTATCGATTTCGAATAAATCAAAGACGTAGATTTCATTTCTGATAATAAAAAACGCATTTTATGGGTTTTTAACCAAATTATAACACAAAATTAGTTCTTAGTTTTTTTTATTTAGAGGCACTTTAATTCTAAATTATAGTAATATTTTGTGATAAACATAAATATTTTTTAAAAGTTTATTTCAAGTAGATTAAATAAAATAGAACTTTTATATTATTTTTATAAACATTTACGCGTACAATTTTTTTTAAGACACTAGAGTCGCTATTTTCTTCTCACCGCTGCGCTGCGTTGTAAACCCCCATAAACTGTAAAATACGACTATGTACATTCATTTAACATGTTATTGATATAAGAACTTGATATTTTCAAACATAAAATTCAGAAAAATCCTATGGCACATCATAATTTACTCTCCCTGAGACAAACTTTTAAAAAATAGGTGCGATAAAACGTGATCAAATCGCGGAACGGAAACTGCTAAACATTGTTATGAATGAAACTGTTTCAACAAAATGTAATCTAGCAAAATTATAAATACTCCAGGCTTAAAGTTTTTTTATATCAGTATGTTACATTCCAAGACTGATTCTTCCAAAGATAATATTGTTATTATAGCTCATTACTTTTTAAGACCGTCTTCATGCAGTTTTGCATCAATCTCAGCAATCCGCCCTTTATATATAAATTAAATCAGTTTCGTGCATAATATACTGGCCACCAAAACGGTGTTAGATGAATAAGGTGTCCCTTTGTTTGCTTATTGCTTCTAAAATCAAGCAGGAGGCTGGAAAATAGCAAGACTCGTATCCTTCGACTAGCATAAAAGTACCGCACACAAACTTAACTCTACCTATATGGTTTTGATATGATGTTTTTCGGTCAACGAAACTGCAGATCAAGCAGTAATTACTACTCGACAATTAATAACTATGTAGGAAACACCTTATCACAAAAAAAAACACTATTTGGAAAATATACTTCTACTTCCATGATATGTCTCTATACCAGCATTTGTTACACGCATTTTACAAGGAACTTTGTTTGAGAGAGGCTAGGCATAATTTCTTGGTTAAGTCTAACCCATCCTCTCTTTTGGTTTAGGAAGCAAGAAGCAGACCATTCCTTTGTCTGAAAACCTTTCAGTTGTCAGAATATTGTGCATGGGACTGATTAAATAAATAAATGCAAGGCTTATCATAATTCGTCATAAAATGTTTTGAACTATATTATTATTATATTATATATGGAGCATCCGTCAACAATATAACGATATAAATAAGCTGTAGGTAGGCTAGGTGCCAGTAGTATTTATAATTTTGCCACATTACATTTAATTGAAAAATAGATGCATAACTTTGGTTAGCCGTTTATTATTAAAGAGTACGACTTTCGGGCCAAAAACTAATTTTGTGTTATAATTTGGTTAAAAACCCATAAAATGCGTTTTTTATTATCAGAAATGAAATCTTCGTCTTTGATTTATTCGAAATCGATACCAAACATGACGTATTAGCTATACGTGGTCTTCCAGATTTTTTTAAGTAAAGCTGGGTGGTGCGCCCCTTTCACCCCCCCCCCCTCCCCGCTGTCAGAAGGCTGGTTACCGACGGCTATTGATTCTAAACGGCTTATTTTAACGTAAGGAATTGTAATTGTGGCAAGTTTTAAACTTCAGCATGAAATAGTAAGTTTTTTACTAACAACCCTTTTCATGGCGGTTAAAAGAAAATTGCGGCCCGGGACAGCAAAAGATTTTTTTATGCGGTTTGTTATTAAGAAAAGTAGTATAAAATTATATATTTTCTAATCTACATAAACTAGACTTTATTAACATATTTTTTGTTAATTAAAAAAACTAGTATTTTTGAATTTACAGTAATTTGAACAATAAAAACGAAGTTACGTAATTCTAATTTTTAATTTTTTTGTTAAACAAATCATCACAAATGTCATTTTTTTTATTCCAGAAATGAAATCTACGTCCTCGATTTATCCGAAATTGATACCAAACTTGACCTATTAGCTATGTGTGGTCTCCCAGAATTTATAAAATGAAGCCGGGTGGAGCGCCCCTTCCAACCCCCCTCCTCGCTGCCAGAGGGGGTGCTACCGAGGGCTACCGATCGAAATCAGCTTATTTTGACATTAGGAATCAATGTGCCAAGTTTCATGCTTCTGCATGAAAAAAACAGGTTTGACCCATTTTTGTCGCTTAGTGACTCCACTATCACACTAGACCGATGGCAAAGGACGCCTACACTGAATACTGACTTTCAGTTACTTTTAATCCTATAATTTTGTCTATTTCTTAATAAGTAGATACTTGGTTTCTATACTGTCGCTCTAGCCGATCCACCAGCTTTTGGATAATGCTAAACAATGTACCTACTAGGATAACAGTTGTGGTTTGTTTTTCCACGACTGTCATCTTAGTATTTTTTTATCGTTATTAAAAGCGTTTGGTGCTAGAGGGTTGATTAAGAAACTGACAAAATAATGGCCAACAGATAACTTGCAGTCTGTTGCTTAATATTTGTGAATAAAAAAAATAATAAAATCAATCATATTATCATCATCATTGTCAGCTCATATTGTTCTACTGTTGGGCATAGGCCTCCTCCCCTTCATGCTATGCAACTATGGCCTGAGCCGATCCAGGTTTCCTGCGATCGCTGCAATGTCATCGACCCATCGGGCAGGCGGTTTGCCGCCTTCTCGAGGCATTCATTAATAAATACTGGAGTTAAATTCAATAAATTCTAATTGTAGCATTCAAATTGTAGGATTCTTCTCTTTTTGCACAGACTTTACGCAAAGTTTAATGCACGATTGTGTGGGATGCGGGTAGGCGTTAACGCTTCTCACTTAGCACCAGGTTTTGATTGGAGTTCAGGGTTTCAGGAACTGTTAAGGCCCGCATGCGTCATGTTAGATTACCAGTTATATCAGTAATTTGATTGGAATTTCGAATTAAAACGAGGGTTACGCGCCTTCCTTGTCTAACGACACTCTTGCTTTACAGTAATAGCAAAAGGAAAAAGTTGGTTGCAGGTGTGGCTTAAGAGCCACATAATATCTACTCAAGCAGAATTTATAGTTATACTTGTGGTATATGGGTAATAAAATAAAAATAAAATAGGATAAGTATTTTTTACGGGAACTCTATTGTTTACTATAAGCTAATCTGGGGGCACGGCAGTGCCCCCGCCAAGTCGAGCAAAAAAAAGCGGCACGGCCGTAACATCCTTTTCTGGAAGCAGTTCAGACCATTTTCGACCCCCTATAACTTCGTTGTGGATAAAACTAGAAGCTTCAATTTTTAACAATCGAGTATGCATTGTATAAACACGATTTATTCCAAATTTCATTAAATTTGAACTAGTCGTTTAAAAATTATAACTAGTCAAAGTTTTGTAATTTTGTCACTCACTCACTCACTCACTCACTGACCGATCATCAAAAGTCTAAGGCACTTCCAGCAAACATAGAAGGTTCAAACTTGGTAGATACTTAAAGTTTATTGTATAAACCATAGGAAAACTAAAAAAACATGCAATTTTGGTCTAGTTTTCGAGATACATAAACTGCATAAATAACTTTGTAATCCCGTATAAATGTATAGGATTACAAAGTTACATTTGCAGTCAATGGTAAAAATTGCATAAAATCCCAATAGATTATCCCGCCTTCTAGGTTTAGTCTGCTCCCATCTACGGGCGTCGTCACTTAAGATCAGGCGATATCGTGGGCAAAGGCTAACCTATAACGAATAAAAAAAAAACAAAAAGTAGTGAGATGCCACCAAAAACATAACTTGTAAAAAATACCAAGTCTCGCAACTGCAGTTCTTCTACCGTAAAAAGTTGTGAGATCCATGTACTACCAAGTCGGTAAAATCTTTTGTGTTTTAAATTATTAGATTGACTTGGCAATCGCACTATTGTGTCGGTATATTACTTGAGAGATAAATTGTGTTTTCATGCGATGGCCAAGTCGATCTATTAATTTAAAACACAAAAGATTTTACCGACTTGGTAGTACATGGATCTCACAACTTTTTACGGTAGAAGAACTGCAGTTGCGAGACTTGGTATTTTTTACAAGTTATGTTTTTGGTGGCATAATATATTATGCGCCTTCTTTAATATTATTATTGATGCTCACAGGCATGTATGTTACGGCTAACCTAGCGCGGCTACACCTTTTTTTTTTTTTTTTTTTTTTTTTTTTTTTGACCCAGGAAAAATGCGTTACGCATCATCACCCCACGCCGGGGGGCGCGGGGCGGTATGTGGGACTCCCCCGCCAAAGATGGAAGCGGCGGGGATACCCACTAAAAAACCTGGGGGTGTCCTGCGGGACGCCATAATGCCGGGGCAACGGGTACGCCGAAGCATTCATCCGCGGAGCGCGGCTACACCTAGGTTTAGCCGGTTAAACCTAGGTATAGCCGACCGCAGTTGGTTAAAGTTAGGTGTAGAAAGAAGATTTATTTTCGACCTCACTCGTGAGACAAGTTATCAACATGTTTAATTGTTGTTGTTTGGTGATCATCATAAAATTTGGCTTTAAGTATGTACAAGGCAGGGGGCCAAGGGCCCCCCCAGAAGCATTGTAGAGTTACGAATTTTGCACATATTTCATAGTCAAGACTATAATTTTTTTCTCAGCGCTCGCAGCAAGCTGCTCCCACACTTATTATTAAGGATATTTGAACTTTCTAACTGTTCAGTGCGACCTAAACACACTTTTTTCTTAGTAAAAATGATAACATTCTTGCCTTTCTGCACCTTGCCCCCCCCCCCCCCCCCCCCCCCAGAACCAAATCCTGGATCCGCCTATGCATATGAGCATCAATGAAAATACATTGCAAGTTAAATAGAAGCACGGTAAAGAGATATACAGTAGTTTGACTGAGCGTGATTTTTGAACATAAATACCTACAGTCGCGCGGTACATGCGCAAGTCATAGGGCTGCCGGGCAGCCGCTGCCCGCATACAGTAGGTACCTACCTATTTCATATCATCTACACTTACTTGAGCTACTATCTAGATGAGTTATTGTAAATTAATTATATTATTTTTGTATATTTATTGATATTTTTATAACAAGCTTTTATTTCATTTTCAAATTACCTACCTATATGTACCTACTTATGTCCGCTTAGGAACCACTGTATGTCCGTCACAAAATTGCAAGTCAAATGAGATTTGAAAATGTACTGTACAAGACAAGACAAGAGACAAGACAAGAGACAAGACAAGAGACAAGACAAGAGACAAGACAAGAGACAAGACAAGAGACAAGACAAGAGACAAGACAAGAGACAAGACAAGAGACAAGACAAGAGACAAGACAAGAGACAAGACAAGAGACAAGACAAGAGACAATACAAGAGACAAAACAAGAGACAAGACAAGAGACATTACTTGGACTCTTACTCGCACTCTTACTCAAACTCTTACTCGCACTCTTACTCGAACTCTTACTCGGACTCTTACTCGGACTCTTACTCAAACTCTTACTCGAACTCTTACTCAGAATCTTACTCTTATTCGCACTCTTACTTGGTCTCTTACTCGCACTCTTACTCGGAATCTTAATCGCACTCTTACTCGAACTATTACTCGCACTCTTACTCGGACACTTACACGCATCCTTACTCAATTTCTTACTTGCACTCTTATCGGACTCTTACTTGCACTCTTACTCGGTCTCTTACTCGCACTCTTACTTCAGCAGAATACTTTTAAAAATAAAAAATAAATATTATAATAACTTCATAATAACTTACCTCAAAAACAGCATAATATCGAATGCTATTTTTTGCCATTTTATATAATTTATTATATTATGTATACATACGTCCAAAGTAAATAACGTAAATTACACTAAATACTTGCAAAAAACTATCGCGACGTCCGCCCGTCGCTGCGTGGCACCCGCTTCTGGATTATATACCCACTTCTACCCACATCTGCCCACATCTACTCACTCCCAAATTCCGGCCGTTTCTATGGAGTCAAACTACTGTATATCTCTTTACCGTGATAGAAGCTTGTAAAAATACATTGTGGTTAACTGGAAAGGATTGCTTAATGCAATAAGGCACTGTCAGGACTAAGCTTACCTTCTTCCCCCTTACAACGCCGGCCACGTATGGCTTCACCTCAGGCCGGTCGGGGGTCTCCAACGCTTGTTTGTTTATGTGTTCTATGAGTTTCTTGCGGTTGAGGGGTCCGGTGGGGTCCTTCTCACACGCGTAGTTTGTTCTTAACGACGGCGGTAGGCAGTTGTCCTGAAATTGATAAATTCGGCGTTAACTAGCTGCACCCAACGGTTTCACCCGCTGTACTACTATAGCCTATGTGTTATTCCATGGTCTAAGCTATCTCTATACAAAATTTCAGCTCGATCGGTCCACCCGTTTAGGCGTGAAAGAGTAACAAAACATCCAGCCATCCATTCTTACAAACTTTCACGTTTATAATACTAGCTGCGCCCAGCGGTTTCACCCGCTGTACTACTATATCCTACGTGTTATTTCAGGGTCTAAGTTATCTCTATACCAAATTTCAGCTCAATCCGTCCACCCATTTCAACGTGAAACTGTAACAAACATCCTGACATCCAGATATCCAATCTTACAAACTTTCACGTTTTATAATATTAGTAAGATATTGTTGGTAAAAACATTTGGTTTGGAGATTTGTGATGGTAGATCTACATCAGTAGGTCGGCAAGCCACTCTCCATAGAATAGAATAGAAATTACTTTATTGGCAAAAAATATCCGCTTAACAAATTTATCATATAAAAATTTAAAAATTTACATACAATTATACCTATTAATTAATTGTTGGCAATGGGAGCAGACTCAGCTTGTAACCACGTTAACTAGGCTAAATATAAAAATATATATAAAAATCTGGTAGTACCACGGAGCCCAAAAACTATAGACCGATCACATGCTTGCCTACCATCTACAAGCTCCTTACATCCATTCTGAGATCCAAAATAGATTCGCATATTGTTGCGAATAATGTTTTGGCACCTACTCAGAATGGATGTAGGGCTGGGTCTCGTGGTACTAAGGAGCTTCTCCTCATTGATACGACCATTTGCGAACAGGTCCGGCGAAATAGGGGGACTCTTACCGCTGCATGGATTGATTATAAGAAGGCCTATGACTCGGTGCCTCATACGTGGCTACGAAGGATTTTAGAGTTGTACAAAATTAATGCAACACTAAGATCCTTTTTAAGTATGTGTATGGGACAATGGGCTACAGTTCTTCTTCAACCAGGCGGCGGCGAGACTCTGTCCCAATCGCAGGACTTGATAAGGATCGAGCGAGGTATATTCCAGGGAGACAGTTTGAGCCCATTGTGGTTCTGCCTGGCTCTGAATCCCCTCAGTACTCTACTGAGGAATTCAGGACAGGGCTATCGGCTTCGGAGAGAGGGTGAGGTTATTTCTCACCTGCTGTACATGGACGATCTCAAGCTCTTTGCAACAAAACGTCAAGACCTAACGACACTACTCAATATCACGAACGATTTTAGTAGTGCCATTGGGATGGAGTTTGGTGTAGACAAGTGTGCGGCCGTTCATGTACAACGAGGTAGGGTTGTAAATTCAGAGAATATACAACTCTCTGAGACTATAACACTCAAATCTCTCTCTGAAACTGAAACCTACAAATACCTTGGTATGCCAGAGTTATTAGGTGTGGCTGACAGAGATATTAGGGAGTCGTTGAAGGAGCGTTTCTTATGTCGTTTGACAAAAGTTCTGAAAAGTCTTTTGTCCGGTGGCAATAAGGTTCGTGCTTTTAACGGTTGGGTGATGCCTTTGTTAACATACTCCTTTGGAATACTAAGATGGACTCAAACTGAACTAGATGCCTTGGACAGGAGGGTGCGTCAAATGCTTACGACATTTCGTATGCTACACCCACGCTCGTCTGTGATGAGGTTATACATTCCACGAAAGTGCGGGGGTCGAGGGTTTTTAAACGCTAAGAACCTACACAATCGTGAAGTGTGTAATCTCAGGGAATACTTCCTTAACAACGAGTGTGGGATTCATCGAGATGTGGTGGCAGTGGACAAAAACCTCACACCGCTCTCCTTTAGCAACGAGAACTGGCGAAAACCAGCGGTACTGAGCACTGAAGAACGCAGGGACATATGGAAGAGTAAGGAGCTGCACGGGCGCTTTTACCGGGCCCTCACAGGGGCTGATGTAAACTTGCTCGCGTCGGTGAACTGGCTACGTTTTGGAGACCTATTTGGGGAAACCGAGGGTTTTGCCTGTGCAATTGCAGATGAAGTTATCATGACGAACAACTACCGGAAGTATATCCTGAAGGACGGCACTGTTGACGTTTGTCGAGCCTGTCGCCGTCCCGGAGAGTCACTCAGGCATATAACTTCCGGTTGTTCTCATCTTGCTAACACCGAGTATTTGCACAGGCACAACTTAGTAGCCAGGATCATTCATCAGCAACTTGCTCTTCGATATGGCCTTGTTGACTCTGAAGTGCCGTATTATAAGTACACGCCCTTACCAGTTCTCGAAAATGGTCGTGCTACGCTCTATTGGGATCGATCTATTATCACGGACAGGACTATTGTCGCCAATAAGCCTGACATCGTGGTGGTAGATCGATCTCAACGCCGCGCAGTGCTCATCGACATCACCGTCCCCCATGATGAGAATCTCGTGAAAGCTGAGAAGGATAAGCTGAGCAAGTACCTTGACTTAGCGCACGAGATTACCGCCACGTGGGACGTTGATTCGACGATCATTGTTCCGATAGTCGTGTCGGTGAACGGTCTAATAGCAAAGAGCCTCGACCAACATCTCGAGAGGCTCGCGCTAGACGGTTGGATCAAGGGCCTGATACAGAAGGCGGTAATCCTTGACACGGCACGCATTGTCCGGAGGTTCCTCACCCTGCGGCCCTGACCGCCGGCAGCTTGGGCTCTGGCCCCGCTGACGGCGGGTTTTCTTCTAGATTAAGTTTTTTACAATGTTTTTAGTTTTTGTATATATTATTTTTTTTAAAAATATTGTAAAAAATTTAGTTTAAGATTGTATATAAATAAAGAGAATAATAATAATAATAAGCCCCCCAAATCCTACCTTACGTCCGAGTCGAACACCAGACCACGTGGGGGGCGGACACGTGTACAATCGAAACTTACACGGCTAACAAGGTAGGTAAACCCATCAATATGGAGACAAGACAAAGTAAAGTACGTATAGGGCCGCTGCCCGAGGATCGTCGGGGCCCGTCCGTAGCTGGTGTCGGACGTGACAGTATGCTAGCCAGTGACTCTCAGCCGGGCGGCTGGGTGGGAGTCAGGGACGCGGGGGGGAGGGGAATGTCCCAAGAAGTTACAGCCGAGAGTAGGAGTAGCAGTAGAGCAGAGACGCCGGCCGAGGATGTTTCGCAGGAGGCACCAGCCACTCAACCTGCGACCACCAAAGCTGGGAAACCCAGAGTGCGCATGAAATGGAGCAAGGAAATGAACCTATTTATCATGCGCACATACTATTACATCACGAAATTAGAAACGGACAAAACAATGTATTGCAAACAACTATATGATCATTTCAAACTAAAATATCCAGATTTAGACGTTGCGGAGCAGAGAATAGCGGTCCAGAGACGAGTAATAATTAATAACAAACTATTGCCAGACGAAACAATCAACGAAATTAAAAGAGAAATAGCGGAAAAATTAAGAATAGAAGAATTGGATAGCTTGGCAGAACAAACAATATTAGACACAGTTAATGTCCCCTCTTCGAGTGCCGAAACTGAAAACTCCCCTGATGTTATACCCAATATAACAGGCGATCGTTTCGAAATTCCATCAGGCGAACTCATGATAGGATCAATACATGCTTCAACTCAGACCAATGATTTCCCTAACTTAGGAACACTTTCACCCACACCGCCTGAAATTACCGAAGAAAACATTCTTGTACCAGAGCTTACAAATAAATTAGAAACAGCACTTACACAATTTAGGGGGACTGATCCCACTTCACGACCAAAACTTCCACGCTTAAAAGAAAACAAATCTCTATACAATTTTGTTAATACTTTTAATAAACATATTTTACATAAATACTTCACAATAGACTCAGATATTAACGAAATACATACCCTCATTTACTGCAGTGCTTTAGTGATTTGTGAGAAATTAGGCTATAAGATACGAAATACCGAAAACGAAAGACTAAGTCTGAAACCCAAACCTCTTAAACCTAGCTGGCAAATAAGGCTTGAAAATGATATTACAAAACTACGTGCAGAAATAGGAAGACTGACACAATACATCAATAATAATAGATCTAAAAAAGTAATAACAGCGGTGAAAGAAATTTTTGAGCGAGAAAAGAAGCATTCATCATACGAAAGAGATAATATTCGGCCCGAAGAATTCTTAGATACTTTGAAACAAAAATTAACACTGAAAGCACAAAGATTAAACCGGTACAAGAAATCTTTAAAGAGGAAAGAAGATAATAAGCAATTCTTGAAAAATGAAAAGGGCTTTTATAGAAGCTTGAAAAATGAGTCGACCACTAAAGGTATCATTACAGATGCACCCCAACCAGAAGAGCTTAAAAACTACTGGACCGATATCTGGGAAAATAAGGGCGAGCATGATGAACAGGTAGAATGGATTAAAGAAGAAGAAAAGAAATGGGCAACTACTGAACTGATGGATTTCACGGAACTAACCAGTACTGATATAAGGGAAACTACTATTCGAATGAAAAATTGGAAAGCTGCAGGGGTAGATGGAGTTCATAGTTTCTGGTATAAAAAATTAATCGTTTTACATAACATTTTGGCAAAAAATATTACAGAGCTTATTAATGGACAACAAGAACTCCCGAAGTTTATCACGAAAGGAATAACATATATGCTGCCTAAAAATGACGATACCACTAATCCGGCACAATATCGACCTATAACATGTCTTCCTACAATCTACAAACTCATAACATCTTGCATTGCCCACAAAATCAATAGACACGTAGAGTCCAATAATATGTTATCCGAAGAACAGAAAGGGTGCAGAAAGAACCACAAAGGGTGTAAAGAACAACTTGTTATTGATACTACAATTCTCAAACACGCGAACACTCATAAACGTAATTTACACATCACCTACATAGATTATAAAAAAGCTTTTGACAGCGTCCCACATTCATGGCTACTAAGAGTTTTAGAGATTTATAAAATAAACCCTAATATAGTTTCTTTTCTGAGGGGTGCCATGTCCGATTGGAGAACCTCGCTTCATTTATCTAATAACGCGATCAATATAACAGCGGAGGAAATCCCAATTCGGAATGGCATCTTTCAGGGAGATGCTCTCAGCCCGCTGTGGTTCTGTCTTGCACTAAACCCACTCTCTAATCTACTGAACAACACTTACAATGGCTATAAGTTAACAACAACTACATCTATCACCCACTTAATGTACATGGATGATATAAAACTATTTGCTAAATCTAAAAAAGATCTGAACAGTCTAATATCAATAACATCCAAATTCAGTAACGATATAAAAATGACCTTTGGGCTTGATAAATGCAAAACTCTACACATAAATAAAGGAAAAACATCAACAGATACGACTAATGAAGAAGAAAACTTATTTGCTATTATGGACCCATCAGAAACATATAAATATCTTGGCATACATCAATCATATAAAATAAATCATATAGCAATAAAAGAAAAATTATCCAACGAATATACAAGAAGAATAAATAAAATCTGTAAAAAGCAGTTACACTCAAAAAATCTTTTCAAGGCTTTAAATACCTACGCAGTGCCAGTTTTAACATACTCTTTTGGCATCATTAAGTGGACAGCAACTGATATAAACAAAATAGAAATAAAAACAAGAACTACTCTTACGAAACACAACTACTTACACCCTAAATCTGCTATAGAACGGACAACAGTAAAGAGACCAAAAGGCGGAAGAGGATTAATAGATATTAAATTACTGTGGGAAAAGCAGGTTAGAAGTTTACGCGATTTTTTTATTGAAAAGGCAAACACAAGCCAAATTCATAAAGCAATAACAGAGATAGACAAAAATTACACACCGTTGAATCTAAATGAAAGAGACATACCATTTAAATCAGCCATAGACCAAGAAAAGGAAAAAGTAGAGAAATGGAGAAAAAAGGAACTACACGGACGACACTTACATGACCTTGAACAACCTCACATAGACATGGAATCGTCCAATAAATGGTTACAGATAGGATATCTTTTCCCCGAAACTGAAGGCTTTTTAATAGCAATCCAAGATCAAGTTATAAACACCAAGAATTACAGGAAGTACATCATTAAAGATCACAACGCCCAAAATGACAAATGCAGAAAATGTAATCGCCAATCAGAAACCATACAACATATAACCAGCGCCTGCCCCACCCTCACCCAAACAGACTACACCCATAGACACAATCAGATTGCACATATCATACACCAAAAACTGTCCCTTAAACATAAATTAATAGAAGGCAACATAAAACCTTATTACCAATATACACCCAAACCTGTCCTGGAAAGTACCACACATAAGCTTTATTTTGATAGAGCCATACTGACAGACAAGACAATACATAACAATAGACCTGATATTACATTAATAGATAAAGTAAACAAATGCACTTATTTGATTGATATAGCTGTACCAAACACACATAATATACAAAAAACAATCACAGAAAAAATACATAAATACTCAGAACTAAAAGAAGAAGTGACTAGAATCTGGAAAATGAATAAAGTCTACATCGTGCCTCTGGTACTTTCCAGCACTGGTATCATACCACACTACTTGCATCACAGCTTAAAAATGATAGACCTACCTAAAAATACATTTATTACCATGCAAAAGGCCGCTATTCTCAATACGTGCCGCATCGTTCGAAAATTCTTACAGGAAGATTCTTCTTCTTCCTGTACTCAATCGCAATTTACCCCAAATGACTCTCACTTGGTTTAGGCCCGTGAGTTTCATATTATACCTACCGAAATTCTTAAAATTTCGAGATTATACAACTTTTGTACATAATAATAAAAATAAGCCCCCCCAAATCCTACCTTACGTCCGAGTCGAACACCAGACCACGTGGGGGGCGGACACGTGTACAATCAAAACTTACACGGCTAACAAGGTAGGTAAACCCATCAATATGGAGACTAGAAGTAAAAGAATACGTATAGGGTCGCTGCCCGAGGATCGTCGGGGCCCGTCCGTAGCTGGTGTCGGACGTGACAGTATGCTAGCCAGTGACTCTCAGTCGGGCGGCTGGGTGGGAGTCAGGGACGCGGGGGGGAGGGGAATGTCCCAAGAAGTTACAGCCGAGAGTAGGAGTAGTAGAAGGAGCAATAGTGTAGCAGAGATGCCGGCCGAGGATGTTTCACAGGAGGCACCAGCCTCTCAACCTGTGACCACCAAAGCTGGAAAACCCAGAGTGCGCATGAAATGGACTGAAGATATGAACCTGTTTATCATGCGCACATACCTTTACATAACCAGACTAGACACAGATAGGACGATGTACTGCCAAAAGTTACTGGACGAATTCAGGCTTAAATATCCGGATATGAAAGTCACCAAACAGAGGGTAATAGATCAAAGAAGAACAATTATTACACATAAACTACTGTCCGATAGTACCATAGAATATTTAATGAAAATGCAATACCTGAAGTTGAAGATCTTAAGAACTACTGGACCAATTTATGGAAGAGGCAAAATGATCACAATGATAATGCAGAATGGATAGAAAAAGAAATGGATAGGATGGAAAACACTGAAACGATGGAATTTACTGATGTGACTAGCGATGACGTGGCTGATGTTACAAGAAGAATGAAAAATTGGAAAGCTGCAGGCGCAGATAACGTTCATAATTTTTGGTACAAGAAATTTTTTACACTGCATGAAATATTGGCTAAAAACATCACTGAACTGATTTCGGGGGACCAAGACCTACCTAAATTTATCACTAAAGGTGTTACTTTCATGTTACCTAAAAGTAGAGACACAGGAAACCCAACACAATACCGTCCAATAACATGTTTACCTACAATATATAAGCTGATCACGTCGTGTATAACCCGAAAAATTAATATTTTTATTGAAGATAACAACATTCTATCAGAAGAACAAAAAGGGTGCAGACAAAACCATATGGGATGTAAAGAGCAGCTTATAATAGATTCCACAGTTTTGAAACACGCAAATACTAAGAAAAGAAACCTAAATATTGCATATATAGATTATAAAAAAGCATTTGATAGTGTTCCACATTCCTGGCTAATACGAGTCTTACAGATATACAAAATTCACCCTACTATAATAAATTTTCTAAGAAATGCAATGACTGAATGGAAAACAACTTTACACCTCACTAACGGAAACCGTACTCTTACCACTGATGAAATATGTATTGAAAACGGTATATTTCAAGGAGACTCTCTAAGTCCGTTATGGTTTTGTCTGGCTCTAAACCCACTATCTTACCTTCTCAATGACACCAACACCGGATACAAACTAAATTCAAATACATCCATTACTCACTTGATGTATATGGATGATATCAAAATTTTTGCTAGAACAGATAAAGATCTCAAAAAACTTTTAGATGTAACTTCTCAATTTAGTCAGGATATAAACATGACATTTGGCCTTGATAAGTGTAAAATACTTCGTATCCATAAAGGTAAGATGGTGGACAATAACTCGCACTCTAACAATAGTAACTCAGATGACTCGGATAATACCAACAACATATTCGATCACATGGACCCCGCAGACACATACAAATATCTAGGAATTCACCAATCAAACATTATAGATCATATTAAAATCAAAAATAATCTGATAGGCAAATTTACTCAAAGACTAAACCTTCTATGCAGAAAACAACTTTATTCAAAAAACCTCTTTAAAGCCATAAATACCTACGCAATCCCAATTCTAACGTATTCTTTTGGTGTCATAAAGTGGACACAGACTGACATTAAAAACCTAGAAATAAAAATCAGGACTACACTCACAAAACATAATTATCTTCATCCAAAATCAGCTATAGAGAGAATATCAATCAAGAGACAGAAAGGTGGAAGAGGACTAATCGATTTAAAGATTTTGTGGGAAGGACAGGTGAACAATCTCAGACAATTTTTCTACAAAAAAGCGAACTCCAGCAACATCCACTCTGCAATAATAAACTTAGATAGCAATTTTACACCACTCAATATGAACAACAGAAATAACGAGTATTCTTCTCCCGCCGACCAAAACACAGAAAAATTAAACAGATGGCGTTCCAAAGAACTTCATGGTAGACATCTACACGACCTTGAACAAGAACACGTAGATTTAGATGCCTCCAATAAATGGTTGAAGTTAGGTTCCTTATTCCCGGAGACAGAAGGATTTATGATTGCGATACAGGACCAGGTTATAAGTACAAAAAATTACAAGAAATTTATCCTAAAAGACCCCAACGCACAAAATGATAAATGCAGGAAATGTCACCGTCATCCAGAAACCATCCAACACATAACTAGTGCTTGCCCAACCCTAACCCAGACTGATTACACCCACAGACACAACCAAATAGTACACATAGTCCATCAAAAATTAGCCATTAAACATAATCTTTTGCCCTCTAAAGCTGCTGTACCATACTACCAATATACACCAAAACCGGTGCTTGAGAGCCGAGAGCACAAGTTATACTTTGATAGAGCTATACTCACAGACAAAACGATACACTACAATAGACCCGATATAACGTTAATAGATAAACTACATAGACATACATTTTTAATTGACATAGCTGTCCCAAACACTCACAATTTACAAAGAACAATAACCGAAAAGATACATAAATATACAGAATTGAAAGAAGAAATAATCAGAATTTGGAAAATGGACAAAGTATACATTGTACCTCTTGTGCTCTCCAGCACCGGAGTCATCCCTAAATATCTTCAACACTACCTCACACAATTAAATTTACCGACGAATCTTTACTTCACCATGCAAAAAGCTGCAATACTCAATACATGCCGGATTGTCCGTAAATTTTTGCAGGACGACGTCACCAATACGACATCATTAGCAGTAGACAGCGGGTTGCACTTGGCCTAGGCCCGTGCGATTCGTATTTAGAAACCGAAATTCTTAAAATTTCGAGCATAAAGAAAGATAAAAATAAATCATTTATTTCAGGCAATAGTACACTGCCACAGACGCAGTGTACCAGAGGCCCATATCATATATACCTTACAGACTAACATACATAAAAATTAAATGGTAACCTGTTCTGTTAGAGTAATATAAACCCCAATTATTACTAAGTAGGTAATAAAAATAATTTTCCGCCAATAAAACCAGTGTGGTAAAACTAGTATATTATGTAAGACAAAGTATATAATCAATTATATTTTATCGTGTTTATGTAAGTTTAGACAACAAAAGGTAACAAGAAATCTTAAAACCTGTCTTATCATGCAATTATAAAAGATAACTATGTAGGTTGGCCATTATCATCTGTAACTCGCTTTTGATAAGTATTTAATGATATAAAACATAAAGAAATGGTATAAATAATGTTATAAGTATTCATAAAAAATATTAACCTTGTATTTCATTTAGAATTAGAATACACTTCCTCATTGATATTTTATTATTCATAGGTAAGATAAATTTAAACATAAATAACTCAGTTGAAAATAAAAATATTTAGGTACCTAATTTCAATAGAAAACTAGAGTTTATTAATTTAGGTACCTACCTATTTATGAAACTAGATTTTACCAACAGTTTTGGCGGGTGTCAGATGCATTAGGTATAATATAATAATATATATGGATTTTAATAGAACTGTCCACATTATGGTGACAATAGTTCGATACTACTATTAATTGATAAATTGAGTTGTACATTATATATGTATTAAACTCATAGATTTATTACACTGCCCCCAATAGTGAAAAAGGTTTATTTAACATTTTCTAAAATTTACTTACATCCATTGCTCAGAATCAGAGTTTTTTTTTAATTTTTTTTTATACTAGATAGGCCTACGTTTCACCACATCCCACCTGATGGAAAGTGAAAATGCGGTCGACGATGGATCACGTAAGACGCCTAGAAAGGTACCTATTCACTTGTGCCTTGAAGTTCTTTATTTTATGTTTCTATTTCATTTAATTTCAGATTTATAACAGTGAAAAAGGCTTGTAATATTAATTTCTCCGAAATCAATTTTTTATTAGATAGGTAGGTACCTACACCTTTTTCATTATAAAGGGCAGTAGATACCTTATAACTAAAATACTTGTTTCTATAGTATTATAATATCTAAAACCTACCAAAATAAACAAACTGGTTATCAAAGGAGGCAATCTACAATGAATATGGAATAGATATTATATAATATTCATATGCAAATAGGAAGCCAGCGTGTGGGTTATGTAAAAACAGGATTGCGGTGATTATTAGAGCATTGAGTATTTCATTATATTGAGTCACTCTATACAAATGTCATTCTACCCTATTATAATATGCCTATTTTAAACTTGGTTATACTTGCTGCTTTGCTTGCATTAAATCTTTTCTTAACAGATAACATGTAAGTATGTAACAATATCTATCTTTCACACCAGCGGGCAGTTAAATAAGAAGTTGAATATCTATCTTTGAGCCAATTAATTTCAGCAGCAGAGATACCAAATTTCAACTCAATCAGTATCAGTCCATCTGTTTAGGTGTGAATGAGTAAGAAACATACATACATACGTCCATTCATTATTACAAGCATTCGCGTTTATAAAATGAGTAGGACTAGTAGGATTTGTATTTAACCCCTTGTATTAACCGTCAGCAAACTAACAACAATGACTATAGTACCTATTAGAAGTAGATAGTTCTTTTTATCAAAAAGATAAATTAATACAACAAATTGTCAAGAAAATCCCGCAAAGTCCAAACAAACAATATTGATTGTTTACATTTAACAATTGGGTACATATCAATAAACAAAACAATGTTTAACCAAAATACCTGTTCCCCACTAATTCACAGGAGAATTCCGACAAATCTGGCCGAGTGCCAAAAAATTCCATTCATTAGTGGTACCCTATACTCAGGTACAATCGGACAGGTGTGTGATACATTTATGCTCAGTTTGGTTTCATTGAACACATCATTTTATATCTATAGAGAAATGGAGTACGGGCAAAAGATTAACACAATTCATTGATACTTCGTCTTGATAACTAACTAAAAATAGGCTAATTTCAGTGGTATATTTTGAAAAATAGAATGACAAATTTGACTACAAACAAGCTCTTAACTATGCTGTTTGTCACAAATATGTGTACGTAAGTCAAATTTAACGTACACTGATCTGATTTGCAAAAAGAACAATGGTTTAGGACATAGGTAAACACACAAAATGTACGCCACACAATTAAAATACAAAGATAGAAACTTGAATTACTCCAGTTTTATGTATTGAGATGACTGTCATCCTAGTAGGTACATTTTTAAAAATTAGCCACTAATCATTGATGCTTGTCTAAGCCAGTGAAATGCCGTGCAAATAAGATGCATCTTTTTGTACTGCAGATAGTCAGATCGGGTGGTAGATTTTGATTTGCATCTATAAATGTGGGAAACTGCCACAACACTAAACTGACTAAAATCATAAAGCTAACTTATAATAATAATTAATCATTCAATGATCATCATCATTCATTTGTGCGACCTATACCAACCGGATAAACAAGCCCACAAAGATACTAAGTTTCACAGATTTAAATAGAAATTAAACTGCATTAGGTAGTGTTAATGTATAAGGTAGGGTACCTACATTTCGTTTGTTTAGTTTATACTTACTTTGTTCTACCTTCACTTTACACTTGCTGTACATACATGCAAAACAATACACATGGTTTTCTAAAACACTGGTTCACATAATATCCACTCACACATACACATGCATTTCACACAACATTCTTACCATGCCCAACTCTTACGAGGCTGGTGCCATGGGAAGGGACCATCACACAGTAACTCATCCTCACTCACTACACTACACACTAAACCACATTCTCCACACCCCATAATTTTTAGGAGTTTATTTTGATTTTGAATTTATTTACCAATATTTTGTAACTAATTAATTAATTTTAGATTTTGCACTTAGCAAAATATATTAATTGTATAATTAGCTTAAATAATTTGGAATATACCTAACCTTGGATACCTATTTTGTAATTTATAAGAGAACTGAGGGTGGGTGGTGATGTCAAGACACATTTTTATTACTACTGCTGACATCATCGTGTTCTAATGTAATCTAATCCATGTATATTATTCTTATATAAAAGTCTTTTATTTAATAACATTACAGGTAGGTAGGTACCTACTAAGTTTTATCCAACAGTGCAAGATGTCTGAATGTCAGCGACACCATTATCTGAGTGTTATTGTGTGTATGGCCTTCATACCTACTCGGCGGACTCTAATTTGTGCTATAAAGGTAAATTGAATGACTATTGTATGACTTGGGAATGTTTATTATACTTCATGATAAAGTAAACCAACTTTAGAAGGTTACTGCACCTACCAGTGTTACCTTCTTCATTCAAATTTTACTACATTATTATTGTATTTGATTTTTGGAAACAACCGTGAGTGTTATTGTATTGCTTGTATTCCTCGGCAATTAACTTAGTTGGACTCACAAATTATTGTGGAGTAAGCTAAAATATTGATATTAATAAAGAACTATGTACAAAAATTTCTGACTAATTGTTCCATTGCTGTTAAGCCATCAAATTAAACAATTTTAGAAAATAAACAATTTTCAGCAATAGGTACAATATATTAGTGTGATGATAATATTTGTACCACTTTAGAAGGTCACTAACATTGTTTCTATAATTCGGTTTTATTTATTACCCAAGTGTGCTTATTGTAGAATATTTAAGTAATATATTATGTAATGTAGTTTAATTTGGCAATTTTAACTGACAGAGATTATTAAACTTTAATTTGCAATAAATACCTATTTTTTGTTTCAAAACATTGTCTCTTGTTCTTATAGGAAAAATTAGTACAACCAACAAAAAATTGCTTTATAGAATAAGATATTGATAAGGCTCATGAGTCATGACTGACCAATTAATCTAAACTTGATATATAAGTTTAATGACCTTTAATAGGATTTTTAAATAAGACTACCTACTGAAGCAGTTTTTTTTCTTTCTTTATGGTCCCCGTGCGTTTTGCATTGGTGCCATTCTTCAAGTCTTCAGATTTACTGAAGCAGTTTATTATCGGTGTTTTTACGTGGAACTTAGAGAACAAAATTAAAGTCACTTACGTCTGGGTCAACCTCCTTGGCTAGCATAGTAAGTTCCTCCTGCGTAAGCTTGGACAGCAGCTCGTCGACGTCTACCTCGTCGTAGCTCGACAACTCTCGTCCGTAAAGTTTCGCAGGCGTCGTCATCGTCGTAGTCTTCGTCGATGACGATTTCTGCACAAAACAATACACTCCACTCAGTAAAATCACTACAAACCACCACTTTCTTGGAACAGTTTTCGAGTAAATTATTTACACTTTTGAGGTTATTTTATGACTCAAACTTGGAAATTTATCAATAAAACTATCAAAACATGGTAATATTACGTAAGATACACTTTATGAAGCCAAATTAATGATATATTATCGATATTTGACAAGAAAATTTTCTAAATTCACCACACCCACAAATTATTAGATTGATTACTTTGCTCCCTTGTAAATGCAATAAGACTCAACAGTTCTCTTAAACAACACGGTACTTATTAAATAATAAGTTTTATTTAATTTTCTTACACTTTATAATAATTATTATAACACAATATTCTGAAAAATGTAAACACAACCGAGATCACAAGCGCCCCCTTGAAATGACAAATATGGACTAAAATATTAAAAAGTTAAAGTTGCAAGTGAGACCGCAACATACCAATGACCTCATGCAAGAAAGAGATAGCCTGTAAATAGAGAAGGGATACGACGACGGTCTATGGTGAAAAGAGATTACAAATACCGGTTTTCTTATCAAAACGATAAACAGTCGAGAGTGTTGAGTTGATGCTGTGAAATGGGAAAAGCTAAACGTTGCGTTGATTACTATATACTAATAATTAGAAGAGAAACTATGAATAATAATTGGATCGAAATTCTGGGGGATTAATAGGTCAAATAAAATACATAATATGTACCTATATGCGTTATTCCAGGGTCTAAGCTATCTCTATACCAAATTGCAGCTCAATCGGTCCACCTGTTAAGGCGTGAAAGTGTAACAAACATCCATACATTCTTACATACTTTCACACGACTTGTAATATTAGTAACAAGTAACATTTGTACATAAGACTAGTAAGATAAAAAGCATGAATTTTAAAATATTGTAAGCAATAATAATATAACTTCAGAAATTGTATATTATAATTTACAAAATAAATTCAAGATACAATCATGTCGTGAATCGTGACTATAAGCAAAGAATATATACTATTACCAGTATACATTTATTGGTCTACAATGACAAGATTACGCAATCTTCACATACAGGCCTCACCTATTACGAGTACCATTGAACTCGCGACCTTTCGTATTAGGACAATAAAGAACTTACTTAGGTACATCGGTACATACCACAATGTATAGTCCTAAAACTTATTTACAGGTGATTGTAGGGTACATTTAATTATTAACCCAGGATTTGGTTCTGGGGGGGGGGCAAGGTGCAGACGCAAAAATATTATAATTTTTACTACGAAAAGTGTGTGTTTAGCTCGCTCTGAACAGTTAGAAAGTTCAAATATCCTTAATAATAAGTGCGCGAGCAGCCTGCTGCGAGCGCCGAGAATAAAATTATAATCTTGACGATGAAATATGTGCAAAATTCGTACCACTACAATGCTTCTGGGGGGGCCTTGGCCCCCTGGCAGCTTAGGCGGATTTAGGGGGGGGGGGGGGCTAAATCCGCCTATGACACCGTAACCACATTAATAGATATGTACCTATATTATATTTTTGGTTAGTTCCGTTCGTTCTTACTGCTCACTGACCATACATTATAGTATGTGTGACCGAGTATTTTAAGTACGTATCATAATATATTAGTATGGCGAAATATACGAAGTCTCACGCAAAAATATTAATTATTCAATAAATTTACATATTTCAAGTTAAATATTCTATGTATTATATAATTTAGAGTGGGGTTTAGCCATAAATTGAATAAATTTTCATAAAAAATCTTTGATATTGCGTAATATATGTATTCATTCTTTTTAGGGTTCCGTACCTCAAAAGGAAAAAACGGAACCCTTATAGGATCACTTTGTTGTCCGTCCGTCCGTCCGTCCGTCCGTCCGTCTGTCTGTCAAGACCCTTTTTCTCAGGAACGCGTAAAGGTAACAAGCTGAAATTTATAGGAAATACTATGCTATGTTGCCTCTTAGAGCTGTGAAAAATTCAAACTTCTAGGCCAACGCAATCAAAAGTTATAGACGAATATGTCGCAAATTTCAGCAAATTTTCGACATTTCCAAATAAATCAAAACCTACGGGGTACTTCTCGTGATCTCAGAATCTTGAAATTTGGCACGAAGCAACACCTTAGAGCACAAATAAAGGAAAAATTGCGAAAACTATATTTTTTTATTTGCGTCATATGAAAAAAATATTTTGAATATTTTTATACTTACTACCCCTTTTCTCATGAACGCGTAAACGTATTAAATTGAAATTCATATCAAATACTCAAATCTATCATACCTTTAAACTGTAATAAAATCAAACCTCTATGTTAACGCATTCAAAAGAAACAGCAATTTTAGCCGCAATTTTAAACTCGCAACTACTCTCAAAAAACCAAAACCTACAGGGTACTTGCCGTGAACGTATAATCTTGAAATTTAATAAAACGCAATCCCTTAGAGCACAGATAAAGGAAAAATTGCGAAAACAGTAAATTTTTTGTTACATCATATAAAAAAATATTTTTCATAATTTCAAACTTACTACCTCATTTCTCATGAACGCGTGCAGGTATTAAACTGAAAGTCATATTAAATACTAAGGTTTATAATACCTTTAAACTGTAATAAAATCAAATCTCTATGTCAACGCATTCAAAAGAAACAGCAATTTTACCCGCATTTTTAAACTCGCGACTACTCTCAAGGGAATCAAAACCTACAGGGTACTTGCCGTTAATTCAGAATCTTGAAATTTGGTACGCAGCAACGTCTGAGATCATAGGCACAGGAAAAATTGCGAAAACTGTACATTTTTAGTAACATCATGTAAAAAAATATTTTTAATAATATTGTATTTACTACCCCTTTCCTCAAAAACGCGTACAGGTATTAAATTGAAATTCATTTCAAATACTCAGCTTTATAATAACTTTAAGCTGTAAAAAAATCAAACATCTATGTCAACGCAATCAAAAGAAACAGCAATTTTAGCCCCATATTTTCAAACTCGCAAGTACTCGCAAGGGAATCAAAACCTACATACAGTATATAATATTATACCCACTTTTCCTTAGGGTTCCATACAAACCTACGGGTTTGTACGGAACCCTCGGTGCTCGAGTCCTACTCGTACTTGACCGGTTTTATTTAAATATTATGAAACAATGCTTTTATAAAGTTTTATTTAAAGGTCTCACAAGTCACGCACAGTACCAAGAAGACACAGTACCAGTAGAAAGGCCACCAAGGTGGTTGAGCAGATCAATAATAATATGTTTTAAAAGGAACTAGTTACATACTCGTAGAGTTGCCTTATCTACCTACCTTACCTTATAATTTTGGTAGGTCCTTCTACAAAACGATAACCACCAAGGTCTCTTCAATTCGTTGTTGACTTGTCGTTTATCCAGCACTTGACGGATTCGGGTTGGACACAAATTGGATGTAATAATCACTAACGGTGTAACGTACTATAATATATTACTAACCTATGCTTATTATTATTTTATCGTTAAAATATTTTAAATCATGTACCTAATCTTACATATTATCTTAAAAAGGTTGTGTCACGGTGTTTGTCGGTCATAATTCTTTGAAATAGATCATAATATTATGGTAAAAGTATGATAATAAGTCGTAAAGTATTTTCCAACAGACGCATACGAAATTTCAAACCAGCTAGTCCTTGTTTATACCAATATACATTATATTAATCGACACTAGTTAAGAAATGATTGATGACACTGATTTTTAATGGGCTTATGAGTCGTCAGATGATACACAAGATGGAAAGAATTATATTGAATGTCTAATGACCATGCAATTTATCTCTATTTGTGAGTAATATCTTCTAACAATGGCTTTATTGAAACTTGATTCACACCTGTGTCTGTGATATGCCGAGAGTATGATTGGTTTTTTTTTTCATGGTTACTTCAATAATTAGCATTACTATTTAACACATCGGAATATTTACGTAATTTTCAATCATCATGCCTAAAAACCCATATTATATTAGATAGGCAATATTTAAAATTGCGTTCTTATTTATTTATTCAGATTCAGATTTATATTTAGGCAATCAGAGTTTGTACCTAGATCTCAATACTTGTTTACAGCTAATTTTAAACAAAAATATTGCTTCAATGTTCTAACAAGGCAAGATGAGGTGCCAAATGTGCAGCCAAACCAATCATTGAACTCTCGAATGCCAATACCCAGTGTACCAAATCAGTTTGTTTAGGAAGAGAACCAGAGCGCATAACAAATGGGGTAATGATTGATTTGATCAATACGGTTGTTCCTGTTGAGCACGCGACGATATCTCGGCCGCTGGCCGCACGCCAGTCTGCTATAATTGGTGGTCACTCCGCCGGAGACAAGTCGTATTCTTAGCCCAACATTAGGCCACTGGCCTTCCTACTAACGCGAATCCGACAGAAAAATATAAATAATTGCTGCATTCGCACTTGACCTACAGTCTAGGGATGCTCCAAGTGAAAACTTTCCGATACGCAACGTGGGTGAACGACCTTTTTGCTCGTTCTAAATATATGTCAGAGCTGGCTATAAATGTGTCAGCGGTAAAAAAATATTACTGTCATTTTTTGATGCACCGGTTGCCAAAGTGATTGCAAATTTATTAAATTATTGATGAATTCTGAACAATGCCGACGATTTATGGGCCTCCGCTTCCCGTATCCCCATTAATACGTGGCGTTAGATTTGCTTTGCTATTCGCGGGGATTATTTATGCTCGAGGGAAACAAAAGATATACAATGAAATGGAAGCATATAGATTGGAAGAAGAAAGGAAAAAGAAAATCATAAGGGATGAAAAATTGGCGATACTGAAAAAGAAAATCGCTGAAGAAGAAGCGGCAGCTGTCAAGCTATTCGAAGCTGGAAAACTGTTTGATGCTCCCGAGTAATAAGTCTTAGTGCCGTATTAGTGTAATGCTCCAGTAAATTTTATCAAAAATATTGAAATAACTTTTATTCATAATATCATTGAAAATGTATGATAGTTCATTTCATACAAATTATCCTACTAAGGAAATTATCCCACCATAGTCTGTTGCAAAACCACTTTCCTCGAATCGAAAGTTGAGAAAAGTTGTTACTTTTCACCGTTGAATGGTAAAATACTCGAACCTATTGTTAACACATGTAGTGTTTACAATATTTAACATTCACATGGCATCAAGATTGAGATGCGTGTTCGTCCACTTTCTACGGATGTGAGCATGTGTCTCACGCAAGCAAATTGAGCTTTGTTTACCGGTTTTCTATAGATACATATTAACCGGTTTTTCATCTCTACAACTTTGTTGTCAAAATTTGGCGGGCGGAAGTAAATTTTTGCATTTTTAACGATTTTTATTGATTGACGCGAAATTGCGAAATACGAAAAATTGAGCTTTTTGCCTTTTTAATTCGACGTATTATTTTTTTATTCGAAGGTCCAGAAAATAATTGAGTAAATTGAAGGCGTAACTAATATCGCTTTCGCTGTGCTCGATATAAAAGCGAAAGATTGAATTATAATAATATGTAGTATAGGTACCTGTATTATGTTTGTTACCTCTTCACGCATTTTATAAACCGCTGAACTATTTGACTGAAATTAAGTAGGAACTACAACTTACACTTCAGAATAACATCTACTACCTACTTCTCATCTTTAATCTTTTCTATCATCACAATAAATATTTTTTTCGTAGACATTAACAAACACTCATTTTGCTAGAATATTATGGTCAATGGTGATCACCCACTGGAAAACCAAGTTACCGTTAAGTTAGTTAACAGTAACATGGTAGAATGGTAGGTTAGTCGCAACTTAACGCATACATAAGCTTGGAGAGGTTCCTCGTCGGTGCCGCATGACGGGACTAAGAATAATTAATTATTGTTTATTTGGTGCTTGGCCTTAGTACTAAATATGACCATAATATAATATCTCGACGTTAGAGCCATAGGATTAGATGTCCGATTCCTTCAACAATCGACATCAGACCTTATGGAAAATATCAATCATCCGACTCTATGGCTCTAACGTCGAGTACAACTACAGACAATGTAGACTATAAGAACTTAAAGGGAGTAAAAGTGAGATTTATTAAAAAAGATTTCTAAGTTCCGGAAAAAGACATTTATTTTTGGTTAGAATTCCATAGAAAATTTATTTCATAGGAAGTACCTAAGTACGTATGTAAGCTAAGTAATTAAATTACTAAAAATGCTTTTATTAAATAAATCCTATTATTCAGTAAATGAATACATGAACGATAATAACATGAAAAACTTTAATTTCGGTCGGGTTGTTTCTGCTCTAAATAAATAGGTCTTCCAAATGAACTGTTGTGGCCATTATGTGATAAGGAAATAATGAAATAGCATTGTTAAAATATCTGGTTCTAATCTATCTACAATATATTCTAAAATTAATTGACATTCCTGGCTAAAATAATTGAATGAATCTAAACATAATTTTTCAATTTTTTTTTCAATGTACAATTATATTATGCCATTATTATTGGATATTGCATTTATGACATAATGTATAAAAATATGACTATTATAAAATTTATAATAATGTAATCACAATGCCCCTACGGGGTTGTAGTTGAACTAAGCTTTATTTATATAAGACCTGTAACACACCTACAATGTGATATGATAAATAAATAAATAATAACCCTCATCTATAGATATAGGTAAGTAGGTACAATTTAAAATTGCAGGTTATTTCCATAGAAGTCAGGAACATTCAGTTAATGTGACATGCGCATTTATAAATCGGTTTCCCCCTAATGTTAAACCAGCCATTGTCATGCGATTCACGTTCAGTTTAACGGTAACAATCGGTAAGTCATTGTGTAATGTTGCCTAACGCCTTGGCATTTGTTGACTGATATGAGCACACCATTCATAATGCTTGTTACAAGCTTTTATTTACTTTCACCTGTCTGTTGTCTGTGTGTCTGTATCTGTAATCAAATCTTACAAGTTTAATTTGACCCACTTCCCGGTGTTCGATTAAGCTGAAATTTTGCATACCTGTATAAATCGGATGACAATGCAATATTTTTATGACCGAGCTGATCTGATGATGGAACTGGAAGGTGGCCATAGGCCAGTAACTCCGTTATTAAACGACACAACCCCATCGAGTTTGGACTCATTTGATTCGTCTTGACGAGTACATTATGGTGCTAGATTTAGATGGTAATAATAATAAAAACTTGTTTTTAAAAAGTTTTTTTTAAATTTCACTTGTTCATAATAAAGTTGCGATAAAGAAAATCGTAATTGATTTTATAGCAAGCGTGGTAGCAAGCGAACCTCCTTTATGTACCATGTAGCAAGCGAACGAGGGCGTGTTGCGTCCTAACTCGTAACCCTTGAAGCATTCTAAGCCCTTCAGAACTTTTTGTGGTAGCATGGACCATGGACATCCTACCGGCCGGGCCCCTAGCCAATAGAGAGTCCCAAGTCCCAAGTATGCCCTTTTCACTCCCTAATCCTTCCCCGTTTGCTCTACATGGCCGAGTCAGCGAAGTCTGTGGGATTTTATCTCGCCGATATTTGGTAATACTTCACTGATATGTGATATTTGGCTCTTATTTACACTCTCACGAGCTTGCAGTCTAAAAAATATAATTTTTAGAATTCACTTCCTTAATCGTAAAAACTGCGTAATGTCGATTTAAAAGCAAAAAGTGGCGTGAAGTAACAGTTATTTTTGTATGAAATTGCAACTATTGCGTACGATCATTAGGCGTGGTTGCCGCGTGATTGGATTGCTAAACTATTTTGTCATTTCGTTCATATTTCGATGGAGGTGTCACGATTTCTACTGAATAGTAACACAGAGCGTAGCAGGGAGAAATGAGTACACCTCAGATGGAGCTACGTACCAATAAAATGTCTCTCGGGCGATTTCCCATCCCCAAAAACAATTAACGCACATGGGGTTGCAAACAAGGGAGTTTGCAAACGACAACGACTGTCATCTTAGTACATTTTTTTAGCGGTAGCGACAAACGATTGGCGCTTGTCTAGGCCCCCCAGGACTCAGACCTGGTCACCGACCAAGTGGAAGAGTCACGGACATCGGATATACATGTTCGCCAAACTGAAGTGGGCAGTAGGAGTATGCGGGTCACGTTTCTCGCGTGCACCCCGACTGCTGCGCTGCGCTGGCCAAAGATCGCCACGGAATGAAAGAAGAAACCGAAAGAAAGACAGCGTCAAAGAATAGATGAAGGGATGGCCCTCGGCCCTCGACTCTTACTGCTTACCAGGCCAGCTGGCCTGAGGTGGCGCAGGATGTAGCCACGTAGAGAGACTTGGCATAACGGATCATCTCGAAAAACACCTCCCGTCTTTGTCGAGATGATACGTTACGCATTTTCCCTGGATTAAAAAAAAGGTCTTTGTCGAGCAGTGGGACAGCAATGACTAAATTACGAGTACTAATTAGTAATTAGTCGCACTCCATACTCGTCGCCTTTTCAATTAGGTACCTAGTACTGGTCCTTAAAGAATCAAAATCTTTCTTCAAGGTTCTAAACACAATAGCTTTATTATCGCACGTTTGGCGCCGCTTAAATCCCGTTGTTTTCATGAATAAGGCTTCACGTTCACGTTTTTGTGTAGAACTCGATTTACGAATCAGGAGAGCCGTTACCAGACCGGTTTGTTGCCGCAAAAACTTTGTAGCAGTCATGCAAAATGGTGATAAAATAAATTACTTTAAACTGTAATTGGATTTAAAAAGCTTGTTGTACCCGTTATGTTTAACATTGTCATCTGGGGTAAGATTTTTTAATCTAAGGACTAAGGACAGACTACGCGGCTGGACCAAATATAAATAACGGGATGAACTGAGGCCCTATCAATGGCCAATTTACACTAGTGGTCTCTTTAAGACAATAGTGCTCTATAGACCTAATAAAGTACTAGCTTAAGTAAAAAAGTAAGTAGAGATCGCTAAAACTTAGGTAGTTTTAGCAATAGAATAGAATAGAATAGAAAACTCTTTATTGTTCACATAAATACAATAATATAGCTTAGAACTAAGATTACACAGAAATAAGTGTTACAATTGGCGGTCTTATCGCTAAAAGCGATAGCGTAGAGGTGAATCTCAAATTAACCTCTACTTCTTTAAGGTTGTACTTAATCTTCTTCTTCTAAATATATGTATACAAGGAAAGAGTGACTGACTGATCTATCAACGCACAGTCCAAACCGCTGAACGGATTCGCTTGAAATTTGGAATGTAGATAGTTTTTATGATGTAGACCTCCGCTAAGAAAGAATTTTACCACGCGGGCAAAGCCGCGAGCACAAGCTAGTTATATATAATAAGAACATTTTTGAGTGATTAAGATATAATAAATAGTTGTTTCTTAACCAATTCTTAACTTTGTCGTCTACCATGAAGAGTTAAGATAAAGAGATAAGGACGCCATCTAATCGTTGTAAGTATATTTTTAAGGCTGTGAAAATTAGTCTTGAATATTTTTCCTATAATTTTAAAGTCATGCTCCAATAAACATAAACAAATGCAGTTCTACACATCCATCGTGCACAGTCACGGTCTGTCGATCATAATCGATATTATATCGAATGCGAATCGAATTGCTCAATCGATCGGAATTAAATCGATTTTCTGCGGTTAGCGCATATGGTATCGCTTTCACACATTTTATAACTGAAACGTTAATTTTATACGTAAGCACCTATTCAGGTTTAGTAGGTGTGTATTTATTATTTATTGAAAATAATGTAAGTAGGTACTATTTTTTTTATACAACGAAGTAAGAAGACGCGCAAGACGCTCTCCTGATGGTAAGAGTTGCCCATAATATTAGTGCTACCCAGGAACGCTTCTTACTCAGCTCAGTAGTATCACTAGTTATAGTGCCCTCCTACCGAAGCACAGTAATGTTTGCACATCACTGCTCAGGCGGTAGAATAACCAATGAACACTCTGGGTCAAGTTGTTTGAATACGATTATAACTCATAGATATATATATATACCTACATATAATATTAATTAAATTTAAAACAGCAAATTAACATATTATTGCGCTTATTTTTGAGTTCACGCCAAGTTTGGTCATAATTTAGATAAAATCTTAAAACGCAATGTTTGCTTAGATAATTACTTATTAACTACTAAGAAACGGTTTAAATAGCGACATTGCGTTAAGTTTATCACATAAACCTCTAATTTACTGCTTACTGGAACTAAATATACTTGCCTACTTTATTTGTAATCTACCTAATAACTTAAGTTAACCTACTTAGAGGCTATTTACTTAGTTCCACAGAGACATGATTACTGATTACGGTTACCTATCCATAGTTAGTCACATAAATATAAAAACGAACCAAAAGTTGCGTAAACGCGCTTCTTAGGCAATATGTCAATATAGAGTTAACAGAAATTTAAAAATATAAAATTACATGGAAAAAAATAAAATTCAAAAATGTTGGCACTGGCGCATTTTTGGTTACTTACTCCTAACATAATTTTATATATGTCCAATTAAGGCTTAAGGACTTTATTCACATAGAAGCCTATAAATCTAGCAACCAAGTCTAAATATATAAAAGGAAAGAGTGATTGACTAACTGATCTATCAACGCACACCCCAAACCGCTAGACGGATTGAGTTGAAATTTGGCATACAGATAGGTTATAAAGCGTAGACATCCGCTAAGAAGGATTTGCAAAGCCGCACGCATAAGCTAGTCTTATATAATATTTTGTACCCTCTTCTCTAGGCCAATACAAAATTACAACGCTAGAGGACGTGCAATAAACCAATGTTCTTTATTTATATCGCTAGATTTGTCAGCAACATAATAAATGGCATAAACCGCAAACATTCCTGCTTGGTCGACATCTGCGAAGGTCGCGCACCTACGCACTTCTACTCTTCCTGCTGATTTCCAGGTTTGTCTGTGTATTACTGATGCAAGGCCAGGGGCGTTATTCACGAGCAAATTCATGTCTTGTCTCAACATCGTTCAATATTAAATTTTAAATAAAATTCCGAAAAACTCTACCGATCCAGTACAAAACAAATTGCAGCTATTGGTAACTCAAAAGTGGCTTTTTTTTTTCAAAATAAAATATATTATGTTTTACAACCAATAAATCCCTATCGACTTGCTAGGAATTCTTCTTGTCTTACTGAATAAATATTATGCAGATATCTTAGATTATAATAATATATTGTGTTTTTATTTTTAAGTTTATTTTTGTTTAATTTTCTGTGTTTCAATAAAGTGTTATCCATCTATCTATCTTACGCCTAGTTTAGTCTTCTTTTCGAGTGTAAAGTTATAAATTATTTTGCCTTGAGTTTTGTACTGCTGGACCTCAGATCAGAAGAACGTGTGCTGGACATAGGCGTGCTTTTGGTTAGATGCTTATGTTGAATTCATCATCATCAAAATTCATTTTGCACTAATTAAAAAAAATTGATAGTGCCAGTATTATTTTATAGCGCGATTCGCGATGTCTTTCCCAAGTAATAGTTGGTGCAGCGATTTTTAAAAATATTTTTATAATAATCACTTACGCTCTTTGATGCTAGTAGGTCAATGTAACCAAATTGTTAGGTGATATATGGGGTGTCTAAAGTCTAAAACATTTTAAATATTTAGGTCACCTTCAGGATTTCAGGTTTTTAGATGCTCTTTATTGTGACTTGTGTTTATTTTTAAACGTTTTACAACCTTTCTTTTAGTTTCACCTGTCTGGGTTCTGTCGCTTATCAATCTGTTTTACTAGTTTTTGTCCCACTTTTTGTATCTTTTCCAAAATATAATATTTTCTCACAGCGTGTTAACAAGTTTGTATTATAATATTAATATTAGTAAAATGGCTTATGCTAAGGTTTGCCCTTGTGGAGAAATCCTTTCTTAAAGTAGGTCTACGTCATAAAACTTATCTGTGTTCCAAATTTCAAAACAACCCCGTTCAGCCGTTTGACCTGTGCGTAGATAGATCAGTCGTCAGAAATAATAATTATTTTCTATATTTAGATAGTTATATTTTATGCGTGCGTAAATAAAGGTGGTTAAAGCAACTTTACCATTAGACCAAACACCAGTAATCTAATTTTCGTTAACATAGGCTTGAGTAATAACAATAACTATGAGTAAACAAAAAAAATGTGGAAAACTTCAGATCATCAATATGATTTGTGCAACTTAAACTTATGATAAAAGACTATATGTGAATTTTAAAAGGTTCTTTTCCAATACCTCTTTTAGCATAATCCCAAGATTATTACGTGTGCTTCTTTTATAATTCTCATATCATACACATGGCGTTGCATTGAAGCTCGAAACGCGCCCGTCTCGTTTTTCCGGCTCAATTTTACTACTGATCTATCGTCCAACGTATTTATTGATGGCCCAGATTTCCAGATACCGAGTGACGTGCTCGACTCGCCCTTGAGACCATAACGTGCCTATTTGAAGGTGTTTCAATGAATTATGCTAGGAAATAATATTTGTACTAACAGTAAATGTGCACAAATTTTGTGGTCTTTAAATGTTAAGGTACCTACATTATATAGAGCGACAGTTTGACCTTTTACGATAAAATTTTATTTTGTTTTATAGACCTTTGACGACGATCTCGCGTGATAGTAAGCGATGATGCGGCCAAAGATGATAGCAGAATAAACCTAGAAGGTGGGATGAATCCTCCCCTGAGGGCCTATTGGCTATCGCCAAACGACATGTAAAACACTAGAATCTATAGACAATTTTGCGCACATTACTTGCTTAAACCTCCTCATTAATATGAGTCTAATAACACACGCAGCAATGTACATCGAAGTTGTCATCAATCGTAGTGGGTGAGAATTAGGCAATAGGCCCTCTGGTTTTAATAAACGTAGAGCCAAAACACAGACGTAATTACTGCTTAGGGACACGAGACTCACAGCTTTACTCGTGCATTTTGAAAAACACGGTAGCTTTAAAGCTAAGCCACACACTGAGATTGGAAACCAGGACCTCTGGATTACAAGCAGGGTGAACGATCATTGACCCACAGACGCTGCAGAAAGTAGAATGTAGAATAACATATTTCTTTCGTATTTGCAATGAAATTTGCGATGTTTTTCTCAGCGACTTGTTTACTTTTTTCTTTTAGTCTTACTTTGGTTTCACCTTCATTGATTTTATTATAGTCTATTTTTGTATAATATGTATTTATAAGTTTACGACTATTGATGAAAGAAGATTTAATATCATGTATTGCCATTTTCCCAAACGGAGAATTTATTGGAGTAGATATACCTAAGTCACAGTTAATCGGTCAGTCTTCCTTTCCTTTTAAATTTCTCGATTTATACAAATGGTTTTATACTTAATTGTTTTTTGTCATGCCGTACTCCAAAACAAGTCCTTACTCACAAATCCCAAAATGAGGAACTTTTTCAGAAACATTTCCAAGAACATATCCCAAGAATCAATGTTTATGCCTGTTTATCACATTCTGTCTTAGAACCAAATTCATACGATAAAATATGCATCCTTTAAATAGGAAATCTTCCACTATCGAAGTTGGCACTCGTGGAGTATCGCCAAACGTAAATCATGCCATGTAATTAATTAACAGCTTCAGGTCAGGATATTTATCGTCCCTTTTGTTTATTATTTATGTGTGTAATGCCAAAAACTAAATTATGTTCTTTATCAGACATTGTAGATAATAATAATTTGGATTATTCCAACACTGTAAGATAGAACAATAGAGATAAACTCCATTGTATAAAATTAATGGATGAGGACAGAAAGAGATAAGGGGATAATTAAAGGGTCTGTGTTCAGCAGTGGGCAACTTAAAGCTGAATAATGATGACACAGACACAGGTCACAGGATTTGTGGCCAACACATATGTTGCAATTACGAATCACCTAGATTTCTGCAAGACCTTAACGTTGCTGCTAACCAACTACCTCTGCACTCTACACATAGGTGACAACTGACAACCATCATATTCATCAACATCGTATTCTGCCATCACCCCTTAACTTGAAAACTTCTCTTAGATCAGCTATTTTGTTCAGTACGGATTACATCAAAGTATTTCCTGAATGTAATGCGATGTCATCAAACCGTGGTTGAATTTAAGGCATTTCATAATTGCATTCCTTGAAACGATGGCACCAAGATATGCACTTTCTGTTGCCTAAGAAATTTTAATTGTTCAGTGATTTAACAATTTGCGGAAACCAAAAATTACATACCTAATGATATAATATGTAACTACGAGTATGATAGAAAATGTTGGGCTAGTTTATGTATATTACACAAGGTTACTTTTGGCGATGAGAGTTAGTTAGGGGATGATAAATAAGAGAAGCAATCTAGATCAATAGTCTAGGCTGATGATGATGAACATAAGTTATTGGTATTTGTTACAAATAAACATTAAAGGAAATAAATCAATCCTAAACGATAAAGCTCTAATTTCATATGAAAAACAAAACATTATCTTTGAACAGAAATGAAGAAAAACAATAAGAGGACAAATAAGAATAAAGCTTTTTTTAATGCCATTGATGGCAAACAAGCAGTCGGCAACCAGGAATACCGCTAGTACTTGGTACCTACATTGTATACCTTTCGAGACTCTGTTTACTTTTGACACCTTGGCCTTTTGAAAGTCCCATGTTGAAGCTTAATGGAAATACCGAAGGCGGAAGCAAATTTCATTTTTAGCGAAGCTAAACTCAGAAAGACATTACTAAAAAGTCTCAGAAATAAACGGAAATGGTATTCACAGAAGTAGAGTAATAGCGTCTGCTTTTAAGCTGATTTCTCATTGAGAATGTTTATAAGCCTTGATACGGCTACATAGCATGCAAATTTAGCCCAGGATTAGTTCATGACGTCGACACGCCGATGTGCGCCTGCGCAACATCGCATTGATTCACTTCTTTATTTACTTGCAAGGGTCTTTGTACGGCCTTGAACTGACATTACAGCTGCTTATTCTTTCCTGATTGGTCAATGAAATACATTAAACAACAGGATAGCAGAAATTTAATAAGCATTGCAATTCAACGGGGCATTTCGGATAGAGTTCTGGGTACGATGCCAACTATTAGGATTGGACGTTGGAACATTGGTCTAAGATATGAAATTTTAAGCGTTTCTTTTACGTGTTATTAATAATGATGAAAAATTTACAATTAAAAATTTTTATTCATAGAGAAATTTTATTTTCTTGAATAATTATCATCATTTTTGGGCAAATTATTACTAGACTGAATAAATACTCGAAGCTATGAGCTACAGTTTGAACTACTTGAAGTTTTCAGACTTTATGAAAGCTGATAACGATGATCTTATAAAACTTTAAATGTTAATAACAGAAGAAAGGTCAAAGCTGAGCAGCGGAATTAAGTTTTCCTCAAGATTATTATTGATATAAAAACAGTAGGCATGAAACATGCCGTTTCCATGAGTTTACATTTTCCAGTGACGTCATAAGCTCACGCAACATGCTTGAGTTTTTTACAACTCTATTTCACTTGTTAATTCTTCATTTGAAGCCATGAAATAAAGAATATATTTAAATTAGTGGTAGATCTTCAAAAACTACATTGTTGTCAATCTTTACTTTGTAACTTATTAACGAAATAACAGTTTTTTGGTAATAAGATGGAATTTTACGTTGGTGTATACGTTGTGTTGTACATTGGTGAGTCTACGAAATTTCCCTTGTTGCATACTATGATGATACGACGTTTATCGACGCAACCTTGTTTGAAATTTATTTTTAAACGCATGCTTTTATTTGATTTCCAAAAATGTACGTATCTCGCTCAAGCGGAGCAGTTGGTTCTATTTTAGATTCGCTTCCACTCGATTCAATAACAGCGTATTTGAAAACATTAATCTCAAACGTACTCTCGTCTTTAGCGCAGTACGTTGAAAGTTGAAATTCGTTTGTACTCGACACGATGTAAACAAAAAATGTGAACTTCATGTGGCATTACAATTTACAATGTCCTCTACAAACGCATGACACACATGAACGATTTATAGGCTTGTTTCATAATCAATTTCTGTAACCGTTTTATTCATACTTCGAAAATCACTACATCTTGATTCAGATGCATGAAAAAACGTTTATTTTAATGCAGCAATGTTGATTTAATCTCATATGACATCTTGCCTCACAATTTTGAGGGAGCAGAGTAATTTTATGCGATGTTCAGGGAGAACGATCGAGAAATATGTTATGTGCACGAAGCCGCCGTAGATCTCGGTGAGTGGTAAGTAATATGTTCAGTTGGCTCGACACGCCAACGCAACGTTTAGCCGCTTGTCGTGGACAATTAGCACGTTCGTCGGCTGTCATCGAATGTCTGTGATGAAATCCATAAAAAAGCTTCCGTAAAAGCGTGTTTCTTTACTTCCCTAGTCGTCCGCCCAGGCCCCATTGTTTCGCCCAAAAGTTTCCTTTCCGCCGCCATTCTTTAAATCTAAAACGTTAAAACTTCGTTTCGTTATTATTGTAGTGTTTTAGAGCTATAAGCCTATAAAGTTTAATTTATTGTGGAATACGAAATAGGTTTGAAACAGATGCTGCAGATCGATCCCACACAAGTGTGACTGATGCGTCATTGATTGCTGTTTTGTGTTTATGTCTCGGACAATGACGCACATTTATCTTCACAAAAGCTTTAGTCAACTGTTGTTTTACCTGAATGACTTGTACATCATTGTTTTCTTCTCTTTCCCCCACAATGTTAACGTCCTCTGAACTGTAGAAACAATTTTCTTATTTGTTTGTATCTTTCCGCCCTAGTTTACAATTCAATGCCAAATTCTTGATTCGGTGTATTCTCATCAGCTTTGTTTATTTTGCTGAATTTTATGACTCGCATTCACGTTTTATTTACCCAGTTTTTCGGATATTTAGGTAATTATTTTTTTCATTAACATGTCTTATCTTACGATCTCTGTTAATGATTGGTCGTTAATATAAGAAATTAACTTTAATTTTATATCTCATGAGAAACTACTTCTATCGGTTCCACGACGTCTTCACTGAATTGCTAATCACGTAAAAATAAAAATCTCTAGAAAATTTTAAAATAACGCATCAAATGAACTGTTTGGAGAAAATCCGGCCCTTATATAAATTTGCAATGGATGACGACTTTCATGAAATCAATGCTGATATAAAGCCCTACTATCTGTGGCCCTACTAAAGACTCAAGTTATTTAATGTTTTGTTAACGCCCTACAATATTAAAAGTCTTCCTATCGACATATCATTTTATCACTAGTCACTGTGTTACAGGTAGTGTGAGATTTTCACATGTCCATTATTGAGTTATGACATTCTCTCTGAAGAATGTCCATCACTATTTCGATCTTAGTTCCCACCAGATGTAGCGTTAACAGTGTAGTAGGTATAAACGTTTAAGAGGGGTCAATGGCCTCGTACGGGCGCTTTCCAGATTTTAATGTACTTTCTACTAAAAATGGTTCTCGTTATATTCAACTTTAACCTTATTTCTTTTATACATGACGTGGGTTTGAATTCCTCTTCAGTAATTTTTCAAGCAGTTCAGTGGTAAAGGACATCAAATTATAGCAATCATTTAATGATATATCTACCTACTTGTTTTTATGCATTCCATTTTCTTCACAAGTACTCAGGATTTACCACTAAAGATTAAGCAAGAACATCTTCAATATACCTATTACCAATCCATATCATAATATTGTTAATACCAGTAATCAGTAAGATGTCTCATTTTTATTTCCTTTCTAAATTCAAAGAAGTAAGAAGACGAGCAAGACACTCTCTTAATGGTAAGAGACAACGCTGCCACATAAGCACAATGCCACCCAGGATTTCTCCTACTCATGAGTCATTAGATGTGAAGACTCTTCAGCCCAGTAATTTCACAGAAGTATCGATGTCTGGATCGAATGCAACTGATTTCGCAAGCTAAACATTTGCTTCACTTCTTTCTAAGAACTTGGTGCAATACCAGCCGTCAGTCGACCCAATTACTTGTGTAACATAGTAGCCATGTGCGTGTTTAATTCACGCTTCCAGGTTTTCAACATTGTCTGAAAGAATGTCTTGAAATGCACTTACATTGCGTCACGACTTTGTATCGTACTATAGTACTATATACTATTATTACTCGTATGTTATATACTATTAGCTATCTATAATAGTCACCGGGGGTAAACTTCCTCTGCAGGAGGTCGTCTAGATGGGTACCCCAACAGTGCCAGTAATTCTACCGCCTGAGCAGTGATGTGCAAAAGTTACTGTGCTTCGGTAGGAGCGCATTGTAGCTAGTGAAGTTACTAGGCTGAAGAGTCTTATGACTCTCAAGTAAGAAGCGTTGGCGCAGTGCACCTAGAATTTTACCTTTGTGAAATCCTGGATAGCACTGTACTAATTATGGGCAGCGTTATCTCTTACCATCAGAAGAGCGTCTTTCTCGTATTATTACTTCGTTGTATAAAAAAAAACACGCGCGACCCACGATTAAAAAAGTGTCAATACCTAATAGGTAGGTATATCTATGGATACGCTAGTTTTCGTTGCCATAGGTCAGGAATTTTGCTGATCATTAGAACAAACAAATAGGACATCCATAGACCATAGATTAGATTACTTGTAGGGCTTATTATGTAAGGCTTTACGTAATCTATAACTGAATTGATTACAACCGATTAAGTTAAAAACATTTAAATTACAAAATATTTTTTAATTTAAATGTTTTTAAGATTGCAGTAACTAAGAATTTATCGTAGAACAAAACCTTGAGCTTGATTCAGCTATAATAACAATGAAAGTTTATTGGGCGTCATTGCCATTGCGATGACGATGGTAATGTCGGGTCAATAGTGTGAAATTTGTTTTCAAAAACAAGTATTCTATCGGTCAACTTGTTTGTGTATAATATATATTGTCATAAAGTTGTTTTGCATAGAAATTTTGTCATAACAATGTATTAATTTATTCTGGTATTTATTTGAATGGCCATTTCAATGATATACCACTCACCACTGGCATCGTAAAATACGCCGTTTGCTTCGGTGATTAGGGTAACTATTAACGGGAACTTAGGGTTTGGGTTTGCCAGAGATGCAGAATTTTGTCCCATAAATTATCATCAATGACAACAGGGAAAGATCTGTGTATGCAATCTGCACAGAGCTGGGATAAGTGGCATTAAATGGTATACTCGTATAGTTATGCCCAGCAGTGGTCTTATAGAATATAACTTTATAAAACAGAGAAAAAATACAGAAAAAAGGAACAGTATCTCTAACTTAGAATAAACTAAGTATAGGTGCTTAATAAACTAACTAAATATAAACTAAACTAATTACAAAATATTAATTATAGCAACATAATAATGATGCCAACTCAGCATGTGTAGGTGAGTTAGACAGGTTAATAATGATAGTAATCCATTCAAAATCAACATCTAATGATCAGAATAAAAAATGCTAGTATGCAGTATGCATCATTGAATTTTTTGCTGTTTACCTTAAATATATATTTCATCAATTTTCTCCTGCTACATTATAATATTATTTACATAGAGTTTGCCAGATTTGCGTGCGAAATGTTAGACGATGTAGGTGAGTTTAATCCTTATAATATTTCAGTATGTGGGCCAAGCGATCCCATGAATCATATTGTGTTTACCCAGTGTGCTTGCTTTGAAACAATGTTTCATTTCTATACACAATTAGAAATTGTGAAGAAAGACCGCTATTGCAGTATAGAGTCATGCCGGATGCTAAATTACAGCAGTTTAGCTTCTTATAATTCTTATCACTTATAATTTATTATGAATTTCGATAGAGCTGTAAAAAAAAGTAATTCTAATGAAATTTCCGATAAAATATAACCTATGTCCGATCCTGGAGTCGGTCCTGTTTTAGCTTTTTAGACTCTCTCGTCTCGAGTTGAGTTTTTTGGGGTTAACATTTAATATCGATTTTTACGTACCCTATTTACCTACTTAAACATTTTTTCTTTTCATTTCTTTTCTTTTCTTACAACTTTAAGGGACCTTATTTTTGACCAATCTTAAACACATTTAAAACTTAAGATCTTTTTTTTTATATCTAGGCATTGAATCTAATTTTATGATGATTAATCTGTACCTAAATCAATATTATGTGCTTTTATCAACTTTCATTTCTACACTTTCATTCTAATTTAACAACGCCTTAAAACGTGAACTTTGTTTGCGAAAGAATCTTTCTAATATCCCACAATAACGTTACAAAATCATAATTCCATTGTATAAAGACAAAGGGCTATTTGCAGAACCTCACAAAGGACACGAGAAACTCTTCAACACGACTTTATGATCGTGTTTCACGAATAATGCGAATTACGAGTATCTTCATTGTAATGCATGCACCTACTTTGTGCCGTGTGAGTCGTGATGATGGATAATGGACAGATATGGAAAGGATGTTGTGGAAACTGGATAGAATGCTATTAAACCTTATTATATTGTACCTTGGTAATTTTTTTATACAACGAAGACGCTCTCCTGATTGTAAGAGATAACGCTGCCCATAATTAGTACAGTGCTACCCAGTGCACTGCGCCAACGCTTCTTACTTGAGAGTCATAAGATGTAGAGACTCTTCAGCCCAGTAATTTCATTAGCTACAACTTAGCGGTACAACTTGGGTATCTTCAAGGCACGAGTGAATAGGTACCTTTCTAGGCGTCATACGTGATCCATCGTCGACCGCATTTTCACTTTCCATCAGGTGGGATGAGGTCAAACGTAGGCCTATTTAGTATAAAAAAAAAAAAAAAGCTGCAGCGCCCTCCTACCGAAGCATAGCAATGCTTGCACACCACTCACCACTGCTCAGACGGTAGAATAACTGGCTCTGTTGGGTACCCACCTAGTCGACCTCCTGCAAAGGAAGTCTACCCCCGGTAAAAGTAATTGTAATGGTTTGTGATGATTTGAATCTGACAGTTCGAATAGGTATGAAATTCTGCATTAGAACTCTATCAAACTCTCAACTCTCTATCGAATTCTTTCTCTATTTAAACAATTGTATGATGCTGTTACTAGTCATCATCAATCTACTTAAGATTTGGGACAATTAATTTTTATATTTGGATGCGTTTAGTTTTGAGTGACAATAGGCAGTTTATAAAACACGATTCAAGAGTTAATCAGGTTCTTATTGAAGAATATACCTAGTGCAAGCGATGAAGACTATCTATATCAATTTGCATACACCTTCCAAAGATTGCCACAATATAAAGTAAAAAATTATATTAATATCCCGCGTTAAATTATCCAATTATTTTTATTTACAAGACACAATATTATATGAGCAATAAAGCTGGAGACATTAACAAAGAGAACGTTCATTCGTTCCGCGACCACAGCCAAAATCTTAGCAAAAATACACCACAAAATATTTCTGTCGTATGTTGATTAAACATTTTTAAACTGAATAGTGATGTCTGGCTTATTATCGAATACACCTACCTATTGACGTAGGCTAGTTACTGGAATTTAAAGAAATTATCATGAGACGTTCCATCAAGATGTGACTTTTGGACAGCTTTGATTTCATTTGTTTTTATGCAGTTGAACGGGCACTAAATTCGTCTGATGCTTATATATACATGTGCTAACGCACATTCGATTATTTTGCATGGAACCGGGACCAATATAATCGCTCTTAATACAAAAAGCTATTTCACTGCACTGTGACTCTGGTGTTTAATATAAAAAACTTATAATATTCGATGTCTCTATGCCTTATGTAATTTCCTTCATTATTCTACTTTCCACAAGATCAAATGCATCAGCACTAGTTCTAGGAAATGTTCAAACAGGTGATAATATACGTCTGTCTATCATAAACTTCCATCTATTTCAGATGTATGAGTAACGTCCACTGATATATATTTCGTATTACAATTTTTTGGAAGGTGACAGGTGACGGTTAAGAGTGGGCCGGCGACTTCGCCTTCACCTTGGGCCGGTGGTTCGTATCACGGCACCATTGACAACGTCCGTGACTCCACTCTACTTGTCCAAAATAAACACAACAATGATACATACGCGACGCAATAAAAATGTATATTTGTCACTGTTCTCTCTCTCTCGTGTAATTCAGTCTCTGAAAACTCATTTAGATTGAGCTAGAATAATTGAAACTGGCTCGATCATTAAAATAATTGAGAAAAGGGGAAAAAAGATTTTTGATTCACTATAGATAAGCATTTGACCATGCTCTTGCCCGATATTAAGTGATGATGTAGATAAGTGGAAGCTGACTTACTCTTTCTTTGCATCAGAATGAGAAGCGCTTTGACTGTGATCGTATCTAATGGTAACGCAGTTCAAGTTATCTCAGGGTAGATCCATAATATCCCAAGTTAGTGTCGCATAGTAACTTACTGTGCCCATTTTCCTTGTGGTGGTGGTGGTGGTGACGGTCTCGACCTCCTCCGAGACCTCCTCCTCCTCGTCCAGCGGCTTGTTGTTCCATGATCCATAGAACTCCGTCATATTTCCTTGTGTTTCCTGTTTCACCCACAACACTGAACTCCAAGCTTTTGACACACATTCACTGCACTAGCATAGACCACTTAAAACACTCTTTTCAAAATTAAAATTCGTATTCGATTTTCACTGGGCCCCTCGAGGGTTTATCCATAGCTGACGTACTAAACACTGAGCTCCACTCGCAGAGAGAACGCGTCGATTGCCAGGAGACGGTTGCGGCTGCACCGCGCAGACGGCCAGAGCTGATGTTGTATAAAATCCTACTGGAAAACTGAAATAACCGCGGCGAACAAAAAGCACCAGCCAAAACATTTCACGTGCGAGAAGTATTATTAGTTGGACGATCTAGTCGAAAGAGTTAAGTGTCGCTGTGGCCTTTTACATGAATTAAATTACATTAATATTCCTATTTTCCGCGTTGATTATTTACATTGCGAATATAACTCTAAGCTATTTTGAAGTGTGGTCATGCGCGCCGTTTGGAATTTACTTTGACGCAAACTGCTCTTTACTGTCACATCTGAATGCTTCGCTAAAGCTACGATACTTTTTTTTTTTTTATCAAGTTAAAGATCTACGTTTGACGTCTTATTGTTATCTGATTTTGCAGTTTTTGAAGGAATTTATTTATATTTGCTAGCTATAATGAGATTTGGCTCAATCTCAGAGTTTTTTATGACACATTCACAGACGTATTTTGAGCTAAAGGCCACGATTTTATATAAAGGTAAATCTTGTTATGTCATTCTGTTATGATAATTTAATTACGGATAATAAGAATAGGCCGAAACAGAGCAGGTTGACGAATTTTGAAATGTATTTCTTTATTCTGATTCCGGGGCACTCGAAAAATAAATAGTTTGATACATTTTGCTGGATAGCGTTGTATGTAGCCATCCACTGCGGCGTCAGCGTAGGCGCTGACAGCTCCTCCACTTAATATAAATACGCGGTTCTCTAAACAACCCGCGATAAATCTGTACCATGCGTCGGGATTACCGACCGACTTGCTGTTCTAAAAGCTCATCGATAGAGTTCTCTATCGAACACCGGTGCATCACTAAAGTTAACAAACTTTCCTCGGTGCGAACAACCTCCGTGGGAATTCGCACCTTGGGTTATCAGAACAGAGTTCAAATTTAATCGGTGGTGCTATTTGTGGGTCATCTCACGTCCATATTTTCAGGGGTTTTTTATGCACGAATAATTGGTAATACGATCGAAATCTCTTTCATGTTGAGCGATCATTAGTGGATTTGTAAACATTTCGGTGAGTGAGTGATGATGAGCGTCGCGAAACTGACGCGATAATGAATATGTTCTTCGTATTCGGTCACATGGAGGATTTTCATAAATGTTCGCATAACTAATTCTGGAATGACGATGCGCTTTCGGATGGAATTTAACCGTAAAGGTCAAATGAGTCTCATTGATGATATAATAAACAAGTTCTTGAACCATACAGTATTAAAGTCAATTAGCTGTAAAAATGGGGAAGATGTAGCTTATTGGTCTGAGGGAGGGAAAGATTATAATAATATAAAAATTTGAAATATTTAAATAGAATAAAAAAAAAAAAAGATTAATGAGCTTCCATTTTGATGATGAGCTTTGATAATAATAAAAGTATGAAAAAAATTGCGAGTTGTGTTTGAGCAAAGGGCGCTTGGATCTTTCCGTAGTCTCATTTAGATTTATACTAGATTTAGTGGTTGTGGTAATAAACAAGGATCAACATACCAGCACAGGAAACACTCACGCGTCTTTGTTAACGTCCATCCATCTCTTGCCGTTTGGCTCTCCATCACGAATGCCAAGGTGACTCCACTTACCTGCAATGAAAATTACAATAATAATTATTCACTCGAAAACTACAAAAACACAAAGATATATAGACAGAGATTATTTTATTTTGATGGCCCTGAGGCCCATGCGTCACAATTTTATGCGGATGTTGTCTTGAAAGAGAAAAATCGTATAAAAAAGTACAGGTACATTTTTAAGAGTTGATAGACATGTATTTATTTTTATTGACGTCATAAAAGATTTTCCACTATAATTTATTGATGAAAATGCATTTAAGTCTCACATTTTTACGTAATCATTACTTCCTGTAAATTATATTGACAACGAAAAGGCTTCTGAACATTTTACTGGAATAAAGGGGTGTATCCCAAGGATCCATACTGGGTCCATGTTATTTTTTCATATATTTTATAGAAGCTATGTATAAAAGTACAGTCGGGAATCATGACCTATCCACCAGTAGAATCCGTATTATTATGTAATGGAAACTATAACGGTATGTTTACATCGAACAAGGTTATCATTAATATTAAAAAGCTTTCTCGTCTCGCAACACTGCCCATTGTATAAAACCGTTTCTTTGGATTTTTATTAATCATGGCAGCGTGAATTAATTGAAACATTAGATGAAACGAACTACTGGACTAAACACGATAAAAAGGAAATGAGGCATCTATTAGAAGCCTTAACAAAATAAAACAACAAATGCACATGTACCTATGTGTTTGTGTACACCATTATACTAATTGCTAGGGGAAGGTTTGTGTGCGAGTAAAATACAAGCAAGATGGCTTACTATGGATGCTTAATTTCGATTTTCATTAAACTACTTCTAGTATTTTGGTATAATTCAATTTAAACATTGTAAATAGAAGCAAATGATTTGTGTGTGATAAACATAAATCAAAACATATTAATGTCGTGTTTAGTATCATAATAAATTAAAATGATAAGTGTATTCTTTGATTATGGCAAACAAACGCAGCAAATTCACTGGTAATTTTAATTATGTTTGAAATATACGATAAGTAGATATTTATTCTTTAAAGTTTAGATGAAGAAAAGTATAATTCCGACTGCTTTACGGCCCACGACTATTAATTTAGATTAGGCATTGATTTACGGCGCTTTTATAGAATTTGCGAGAAGCTGTTCTATTTTGATGGGGGGACAGTAATAGAAACCCATCAAATAATGTGAACTGCCGCTGAGTAGCTTTTCCTATAATAATTTGTGGGAAGAGTGACTTTATGTTGACATAGTGACTATCTTGTTTTTGTTATAATAATAGATCTCAATGAGTGTCCTATTTTCTTTGATTAATTTTAAGCTACTCTTTTCTTTTACATATAAGATTCATATTTTCTTCATCATTATTTTTTAAATAATTTTCTTATTTAACGCGGAATTTTGTATCAGTGGTAGCCGAAAGTTAGTGTGTACCACCGACCACCACTGATACAATTCTGCTTAATATAAAAAAATGTCCCGATTATATACATCCCTATAACCAAACACGTGGCTTTGAACCTAGCTAGAGTCTTTACTCTTTAACGTCATAATGGGTAGTTTTAAAGTAAACTCATTTAATGGTGGTCGCACATCTATCCGCATCGACCGCGCCGAAAGAATTTTTGTATAGGAAATCTTCTTCCGATTCGGACAATTCGACTCCGGCAAGTGTGCAAGAATTCGTGACATTTCATTATAAAGAATTCAAAATTCAATTCCTTCGGCGCGATCGATGCGGATACTTCTTTCAGCAGGGCTATTCACTTATCGGTTAGGGAATCGAACCGAATACCGAATTGTCAAAAATGTATGAAATGACGTGACATGACATGTCAAGCTGTGTCTATATAATATGTCATTTCATACATTTTTGACAATTCGGTATTCGGTTCGGTTCTTTCACGGATAAGTGAATAACCCTGCTGCTTTCACCATTATTATTAGATAACATATTTCCGATATAAACAAAATGGAATGCATAAAAATATTTCAGACGTTCATGGATGCTACAAATTGCCATTTAAAAGTGACCAACGCAACGCCCTATAAAAATGATTTCAGCAATATTTGATTTCATCAAAGGAACTACAATTTAATTCAAAAGTTCTAATTATCAGTAAAATTTATGACTATTATCAATATTCCGCTTAATTCAGGAAATTTCCCGCATAAAATTAAAATAGATAGAGTTTTAACCATCAACTGATTAGGTAATTTATGTCGCCAATAAACTTCGTGTATTTTAACGCCATGCGTCTAAACTGTCCCGTTGTATGAGAATATTTATAACCTCCATCACTGAATGAAATACATGAATGACTGGAGGTACCAATTGATTGTAGGGTACCTACGTTTTTTTTTATTTTTATTAGCCTTTGATAACAATTTCGCGTGATGATTGATGATGAACTATCTAATTATTGTAACAAAAGATAATTTTATTTCCAGAAGTATTGCACACCGCCTCTATACATGTTCTCAATATTCCTTCCAACCAGGTTGTCTGTAAGAGATTGCTCTATGCGATAAGACCGCCGATTGTATACCTTTAGCTTTATGTGTATTGTCTACTTATGAAACAATTTCTTGTAACCAGGTTTGCAATAAAGTATTATTGTATGGTATTGTATAAGCGACGATGCGGCGGACTAGAGTAGGTACGAGTAGACTTAACAAAGAAGGTGGGATGAATCCCTCCCTGGCTTAGCTGGCCATCATGCTGGAACACAGTCGTAACGACCGTCTGGCGACACGGTTTTGTCAAGCGGATAACTAGCCACGGCCTAAGCCTTCCACCAGTAAATAGTAACTGACGAGGTATAAACAAAATATAATTATTATTATTTAATAATGCACAAGAAGCTCTGTGAGCTGATGGGTCCATATTGGCTCGCATAAAATTTTTTGTCCTAATTTAATGTGGCATAACGTTTTTCAGCCTAAACATCAAAACGCCTAAAGTTTTTAGGCATAACTTTTTTGGCCTAAATTTTTCTCCCATAATATTTTTAAGCATAATAATATTTACGCATAAAATTGTTACGCATATTGTTTTAACGCCTAAAATCTCTTACCATAATTTTTTTTGCCATAATTATATTCAGCCCTAATATTTTTCGACATAATAATATCCAGCCCTAATAATTTTCAGTATAATGATATATCCAGCCCTAATTTTTTAGCAAAGTGATATCTTGTCATAATACTATTACCAGGATTGTAATCGACAAAATATTATTAATACTAAAAGAAACGAATTATTAATTTCAATGTTCTAACTTAAAACCTAACCTAGCCTTCTCGCGGTTCTTTTTTATAGAACGAAGTAAGAATTCGGGCAAGACGCTCTGCCGATGGTGAGAGATAACGCTGCTCATAATTAGTACAGTGCTACCCAGTATTTTACAAAGTAAAATTCTGGGTGCACTGCGTCATCGCTTCTTACTTGAGAGTAATAAGATGTTAAGCCTCTTCAGCCCAGTAACTTCACTAGCTACTGTGCGGTTGTTTCATTTTAATCTCCTCTATACCCTACCCTCTCTCTGAATTAGAAAGTGGATGGTCATTTTTGGCACTTTGTTGACCGCTGCCGTGGCACTGTGGACATTGTTCAAACCTAACCTAACCTAAATTATCCGAGTCGGTTTTGTGACAGTCAGTCTTACTGGGTGCCATAAACTACTTTCCTAAATAATTTTATTAACTTACAATATTAGTTGTATGCCTTAATATAGTTATGTAAAATTATGATTATGCCCGAGAAAGTTATGCGAAACATTTTCGGACAAATTAAATTAGGACTAACAAAATTATGCGTACTTATATTATAACATACAAATTTATGCTTTACAAATACCTAGTCAGGTCATAAATTCTGTCACATGTTTAATATAAAATTATTGGAACAAGTTTATTTATTATGTAACCATTTATATACCAAAATGAACTTAACAAAACATAGATTCTTATGACAATAAAGTTTATTCAAAATGACCTCCGTGATTTTGAATACAGGCCTTCAATCTGCGCGGCCAGTCGTCTATCGCAGCACGAACGAGGTCCATGTCAATATCGGCTGCTGCCTTAATCAAGGATGTCTTGAGTGACTCCAAATTGGGATGAGGCTTTGAGCACGCCTTTTCCTCCAAGTGTTGCCATATCTTGTAATCTAACGGACTCAAATCTGGACTGGAGGAGGGCCAGTCTTCGTGCCGGATGAAGTCGATTTCACGCGCCGCCAGCCAGTCTTGTGTGCTCTTCGCTCTATGAGCTGGCGCCGAATCTTGTTGGAATACCCAGTGCCTGTTATTGAACATGGTATGAGAAACAGGTTCCACAAGGTTCGTCAGGACTGTATTTTGATACACAACTGCATTCGTTTTTACACCTTTCTCACAAAAATGTACCTCTGTTAAGCCCCAATAAGAAACTCCCAACCATACCATGAGCGTGGATGGAAAATGACCTCGTTGGACACGCGGAATACGGTTGCTCGCTTCTTCACTACTGTGTGCGTACACCTTATCATTTTGTTTGTTGTAGCTCTCTTCTACGGTAAAAATTTTTTCATCCGAAAAAAGAATTTCTCGATATTTTTTTCTCGCGTACCGCTTCAACAAAGCGCGGCATCTCTTCAGTCTCAGATCCATTAGACGAGCATTTAAACGATGTCCTGTTTTTCTTCGATATGCCCGAAGCCCTAAGTCTTCATTTAACACCCTTTTCACCGTGGTTCTGCTTAACCCCATCTGAAGGGCCAACAGTTTCTGCTTACGTTTGGGATTTCTTTGAATTCGCGCCTTCACAGCTTTTATCACTGCTGGAGTCCTAACAGACCGAGGGCGACCACTTCTTGACCTGTCATCTACACTAGAGTCTTCATTGTATCGTTTGATGGTACGATAAACGAATCTTTTGGTTATATTCAAATTTTTCAGTATGTCAAAAATTTGAATTGGCGCGTAACCGCAATGATGCAACGCAATAACTGCAACACGGTCTTCTTTAAGCGTCCACTCCATATTTAAAAATGAGTAAAATTCTAAAAAGTATACATTTTTATTTTCATGAACAATTCGAAATTCGAATTCAATAAACTTTTTTGTGGCCAGCATTCTAAAAGAAAAGTTTTTACTGTGTGACAATACTTATGACCTGACTAGGTATATGCTAAAAAACGTTAGGGCAACTGACAGTTATGGCAAAACATAAGTATGTCTAGATATAATTATGCCCAATTATGATTAGGCTAAAAAAAGTTATGCGAAACATTTTCGGCGAAACAAAATTAGGACAAAAAAAATTATGCGTGCGAATACGCTCCCTGAGCTGATGCGTGCATATCACTGCACTTGTGTTCATTTTTTTTTTAATGTTTGTCAAGTCTATTTTAAAATTATTCACTGATGTTGAACTAATAACTGTTTCAGGCAAATTGTTCCACTATTTAGTGACACGGGGAATTATTATGTATTATGATAAAAAAATTAAAACATCATTGATATAATACTTATAATACATAGCTACCTAATATTTTTTTGGTATTTAAGTCGGTATTTAGTATCTAGTCCACCTCAGACTTCACTAAGACGAATATGACGCTTAGAAATTCTTTCACTACTAGCCCAATGACCGATGATTTAAGTAGGAACACGGAAAATTCCCTCAGAAATTTTTGTCACCCGCTTTCCCAAATATTGTCTCATTGCTCTCATTATTCTCGAGCTGAAAGAACACGCACAAATGAATCACGTGCCAAATTTGCTTTGAATAAAACTCCACGCGACATCAATTAAAACGAGCTGTCTGCATAAATATCGTTGCATAGTTTAATATTGTCTACGCACGACAAGCTGGCCTGTTTTCAAGCACAGGGCCGGTTTTAACATTACCAGCGCCCTGGGCGAGATTTCTACGGCGCCCCCTAAAAAGCAATTCAAACCCATACTAAAAAGGAAAAAATTCCAGGATTTTTTTCTGGGCCGAATCCGATGGGCAAAATCATGGGCGTATCTAGAAAAACATACACCTTTCCAGCTAGCTGCGAGCTCCGAGAAAATTTTGAATTTAAGCACGAAGCACGAGTTGCGTTATCTTGCTCCGAGTGGCAAAGAAATTAAATAAGTATTCTTATTTATAAAAGCGCGAGCAGCTCGCTGCGAGCGCCGCGAAAATTTAATTTATTTAACACGAATGATTTGCGTTTAGCTTGCTTCGAGTGGCAAAGAAACTAAATGTCCTTATTCATAAAAGCGCGAGCGCCGAGAAAATTTTGAATGTTTCAGCACGAATGATGCGCGTTAAGCTTGCTTCGAGTCGCAAAGAAAGTAAATGTTCTCATTTATAAAAGCGCGAGCGCCGAGAAAATTTTGAATTATTCAGCACGAATGTTGTGCGTTTAGCTTGCTCCGAGCAGCAAAGAAACTAAATAAGTATTCTTATTTATAAAAAAGGTGCGCGAGCAGCTCGCTACGAGCACCGAGAAATATTGAATTTTTCAGAACGAATGGGGCGCCACGGGCGCCCCATTATAGAGCCTGTGGCGCCCCTGTTATCCGGCGCCCTGGGCGGCCGCCCAACCGCGCCCTACCCTAACGCCGGCACTGTTCAAGCATACATTTAACTGCGAACTGACTGATTACATTTTAATTTAGGCTTTGATACTAGTTGTACGTTTTTTGATTAATTAATTAGAGCGCGAGAAGGCTGGCGAATTTCGTTTCAAAAGCTTTTACAAATTTTATCTCCAACTCTGTGAGGCCCCATAGACATAAGTCAGGCCCCATAAATAAAGATTAACTTTATTAATAATTTTGCCTTAATTATTCTTATTTGTATATGGATCATCAATAGTTATCTGAAATAAATGAATATTTAATTTAATTTTTAATTTAATAAATGGATGGCAAATTAGCCATTTTCCTAATTTAGGGTATACGCTATTGGGTAAAAGAATAAATGGCAGATTAACCTTTGTTCACTGACCATTTTTAACCCCCGACGCAAAAACGACGGGGTGTTATAAGTTTGACGTGTCTGTCTGTCTGTCTGTCTGTCTGTCTGTCTGTCTGTCTGTCTGTCTGTCTGTCTGTCTGTCTGTCTGTCTGTCTGTCTGTCTGTCTGTCTGTCTGTCTGTCTGTGTGTGTGTGTATGTGTCTGTCTGTGGCATCGTAGCTCCCAAACGGATGAACGGATTTTGATTTTGTTTTTTTTGTTTGAAAGTAGAGTAAGTCGAGAGTGTTCTTAGCCATGTTTGGTGGAAATCGGTCCAAGATGGCCGCCGCTACAAAATGGCGGATTACTTTTTTCTTCCACGACCCCCTCAATATGGGTATCAAATGAAAGGGCTTAACGAGTAGAATATATCCCACTATATAAAATTTAAAATCCAAGATGGCCGCCATCAAAAAAATGGTAAATTACGTATTGCGTTGGGGGTTTTTTAAATTTTTAATTTAATTCACTTGTTTGTGAGAGTTTTTGAGTGCTCGCTATTTGCTCCCTTTAAAAGTTATAAGGAAAAATTACTAAGACTATTTTCTAACAAGCTTTTGCTTTTTGTAATGATTGTGAGTATAGAAGTCAGAATGCCGACTATAAAGCATTAGAAGTTTATGATAAATGTGCTAAAAGCTGAGATGAGCCCTTTATAGATAATTGTCTATGGAGCCCTTACACAATTTTATGTTAAACAGCGGTATTATGTAACAGCAGTAGCACAGCGATAGGAAATGAATATCACGCGAATAATTGACGCTTCCCCTCGACTCCCTCCAGCGAATAAATTGGCAATGCACACACATATGAATCATATAATACTCTTGTTTATACAGAAGAATAGAAACTGAATCACGTCGACTTTACGTTGAACACAAATCACTATGGAGGACAAACTTTTGTACGTGTATTTTAGGAATTAGGAACAATAAGTACTGGATAATAGATTTTAATAAACAAAAGACGTGACATCGGACATTTAATGGTGCTCGCACATCTATCCGCATTGACCGCGCCGAAAGATTTTTTGTATAGGAAATCTTCTTTTGATTGGGACTCAATTCGACTCCGAGTGTGCGAGGTTTCATGACATTTCATTTAAAGAATTCAAAATTCGATTCCTTCGGCGCGGTTTCGATAATTCGAATTAGATCATTTGAAATTCTTTTTTTTTGGGTGACAGTTAAACTGTACACTCCGTGCTAGTCGGTGCTAGGCCCACATATTGAATTGATAAGAAGGCAAAATTTTGTACAGTAGGCATTTTTATTATTTCAGTTGTATCACCCCACTGCAAGGGAAAGGCCTTCTAGGCCCCTAAGGGCTATCTTTTCTCTTTCCACTACTTTTACTGATTTTTCATGGGCAATACTTGAGTTCCACAATGATAGGTATCTGGAAAATTTCGCTAAGTTAAAATATAATAAAATTAGTATATCTAAACATAAATAAAATGTATGCTTTTAAATTAATTATAAGTAGGACCTACAGTATAAAAAGCTGTGCGAATAAGCTTAGTAAATATCTAGCTCAGTTACTTAAATTTATGACCGTTTTGTTATTCCGCTATACAGAATGGACTACATTCTACATTATTACTTTGTACACGCAAATTTGAGGTGGTTTTATTACAAAGGCGTGGAAATAATAATCTGTATTAATAATGTTTAATGCCTAAGTTGTTAATTAGGCTTCGTCATCATTTCCGCTAAAGCGAGTCGTTTCCAAAATGCGCGTTAATTTATATTTAATCTTTACATTTGGCTTTGTAATTTCTTTGTGGTTGTTTCTTTATGACGCGACGCTCGTCTTAATTTATTTTAATGGCCATTAACAAATTTGTTTCTTTTTGTAAACACGTCACATCTCTCCTTCAAAGGAAATTTACTTGTTATGTTTATTTTAAGTTGAGCTTTGCGATTTGTCCACGTTCTTTTGGGCCAATGACCTACGAAGGCTATGTGAAAATCAGTGAAATTTTGCTACGTAAACCCCTGCTTAAATTAAAAATAAATAATTTATAGGGTTTGTCTACTTTATAAATAAGATAGTTATATTTGTTTCTGTTTCCCAAATTTCATTCATATTATTTTCTCTAGCCAAATTTATAAATTCTAAATATTTTTTGTAGGTACATTCAATAAATTATGTTCGACCAGCTGCGCACGCGCAAGCTTGCAGGGCGTGTATTATAAAGTATAAAGTGGATTTAGGTTAATGCACGTAGCGACATCTAGCCGATGGATAATGAACTAGCGCCAACTATCGTCGGGAAAATGGGAAAACTGAAATAGTGTACGCTGAACTGAGCGGAAACTGTTATGAGTAACAAGTACAAATAATAAATTAGTTTCAATTTCCAATAGGTGTAGTTGTATTCTGTATGCTTAAGTTTTTTTTTCTGCGGATATTCAGTGCTTCGCTATGTTATGAACATAATATTTATTCATAGTAGGTACCTACTCTTCAAGATTCTTGTGTCTTAATTCAAATAGCTTTCTGTGGTTTATATCTACATATATCAATTAAATGTTAGTAAAATGAGTTTATTGATTAAATTATGTTATCAGTTCTAATTATAGTAAGAAACGTTGCTGCAATATGCAATATGCAGTGCACATAGAATTTTACATCATTCAACATCATTGTAGGTACATCCTGGGCCCTGCGTGGCGCTGTACTGATTATGGGCAGCGCAGCGTTATCTAGTGTCTTGCTCGTCTTCTTATTTCTTTGCATAAAAAAGTAAGTATTTTGATACACATAAAAATGAAGACAAACACATTTTTAAACAGTTTGCTAGATATCCTAGGTCACAAGTAGGCCCTAACTCCGCCAATAGGTGCATTAAGCGACCGATAACCAATCTGACAATGAAAATGATCGACATCACCCGAAATAAATGTTATTCGCGGCATGCCAACATTGTTCGGTAGACGCATTAATCAGTTACTGCCACGCCTAAACGGTGCTTGTCTGCTGTAAATTATATCTTTAAACCTACTTCAAAAAGGAGGATTCGATGAAATAAATGTATGCGTGGTCACGGATTATTCCCCTTTCAGTACTGTGCCGTACAGCGCCTAAAGCGCTGTTAAAGAAAAATGACAGAAATAATGATACCCTACTTACTTTATTACGAATTATTATTTTACTGCGTTTTAAGCGCTGCATTTACTTATGTTCACCGATTACTTGTCTTCGAATAATATAATCGGTGAATATACCATGAACCGATTTTTAATATATTCATGAAAAGTGTGATAAGTAAGTAGGCACCAATTACCATTCTAAATTGTATTACATATCTGAATAATTTTTAATGTTTCTCATTAGATGCACCTACTTTTTTGTGCAGGAGTATTGTTGATGTCCACATAGGTACAAGTAAATATTTTTTTTTAAAAATTAGGAAACTTAGGAAATATAATTAAGGAAAATTAGGATCTACGGCCGCTATGACGCTATTGTTAAAAATCATTGTGTCATTTTAGAAATTAAGCTTTAATTTGCCTTTTACACTATGAAGTGGAATAATTATAATTGTACAGGTTAATCTAAAAATAAAGTAACAAAGTGTCATTAGTCATTTTCATTATAAATTTAGCAAAAAATGTTACGTGCGAAAAAAATCTCACAAGTTAATTTGGGAACAATCGATACAATAGGTAAACATCTATTCAAGACTGTGTTAATGAAGGTGAAAGTGAATTGCCGCAATAAAGCACTAAAAACTTTATAAAGCCGTATTGTCGTCTTCACGTACACCAAGATTCCAGTTTTCACTTACGTTTTCACTTTTGTTCGGCTTCACATAGATCGATTAATTTCGGATCAGTAAGTAGAGCGTTTCATCAATTTTACTTTTATGTCTTCCAGTCACGGTCAATGGATATGAAAAGTTAGACTACTTTCTTTTATGCTGAAAATCTATTTTGTAGATAAAAACAGTAAATGATGATGAAGATGAACAAATTGAAATAGCTTAAATGTACCTTTTGCACAAAATTGGTTGCTAAACGTAAAACGTACAAGGTAAAATCATGTCAAAGTGACTCGTCGCCTTTGAACCACTGGCCGTCAAATTACAAAGAAATTTTGAACAAATCGCAATCGTTGCCGCACTGCTATCGTTTATGGCAATGCGACAGCGACGGTAAAGCAACAAGGGTGCATTCACATGCTGACTCTATATAGTTTTGAAACTCTACTCTTCCCACTTCCGACCATTGCGTATAAATAAAATTGTAGTAAAATATTACATTTGGTAGTATTCCTGATTCCTGTATATTCACAATTCACGCAAACAAAATACAATAAATTACTATGTAAACTTTTACGCGAGAGCTTCCAAACAAGGAGGTGGTCAAACCGTGTGTTTTTATAATTCTCCTTTTGTCGGGACAACTTTCAATCTCGGGGACCGCTTTCTCAGACGTCCAGATAAGATCTACCAGATTTTATTCACTTGTCGCCATCTGCCATTAAGAGGTTGTGCAAAAATAGAAGCGTCGTGGTTTTGCGGCGATCTAACATTGAGATTTTTGTAAGTAATAGAAACGTAGTATAGCTTTTGTAAGTATAGAAACGAATGTTCAATTCCTAATGGCCTTAAGGTGGATTAAGTCTTTTAGGTCCAATTACTCTACTAATAGATATTTTAAATATTATAAATGCGAAGGTTTGTACGCATGAATGTTATTTATACTTTAGTAAAAATGAAAATTATTATACATTTTTATAAATTGTAGTAGGTACATACTTGATTTACACATACGCGCTCTCAATTCCTACGACTATTCTATTTACGAACACAATGATGTCAACTTATTATTATGATTAATGTAAATGTAGATAATTGAATCGACTAATGGACACGGGCGTTGACAGGTCGCCCACTATTAAATTGCAGATCATTTCCATGGATATCTGGAACATTTTGTTTAAGAGCATGTAGTTGACCCAAGCGCAAATCTGTGATGTTCAAACATGAATTATTTTGAAAATACTTATTTTAGAACGGTACTTTTACTCACAACTTTTAAAAGAACTTGTAATCTAATCAATTTATACAGAAAAACCTTTTTAGTTTTGACCGTTTTTAAATTACGTCAAGGTTAATGGATAAAGGTTTTATAGATTTACTTCTGAAGCAATGTTTGGACATGGGTATATCCAAATATACATGTCTTTATTAGAATCTAAAAAATTACTATTACTGGAAAGATCCTAAACTAGTATATTTATTAAGGAAAAGTTTGAATTATAGGTATTTCTTATTAAAATAAAATCATAAAGATGTGAAATTATCACGAAATTACTGTTTACAAAACATTTTTTTTTATACATGACTCTTTTATATTTACTCAAAATAATTACTTACCATTAAATAATAACATTTTTTTGATCAAATCGTATTTTTAAATTTACTTAAAATGTAATATTTATATTTTTGCCGAATTTTTCAAAATCACTATAAAACGAGGCCCGCGTCGGTTCTCGCTTCACTCGGGCCAGAGCCCTCTCAGAGAGTGGACGTATCGCTCCGCGCTCCAAATTATTCTCGTCGCTAACCCACACATATAGTGCGATTATAGTTGGACCGCAAAAATTGATACTCTATATAATAATAACGGAATTTTTTTTTTGGTCACATAATGTTATAGTACTTTAGTGTTTGTTGATATTAAAGTCCGTTTTATTACAAGCTTTTATTTACTTTCACCTGTCTGTTGTCTGTCTGTCCGTCTGTCTGTCTGTAATCAAATTTTGCAACTTTAATTTGACCCACTTCCCGGTGTCCGATTAAGCTGAAATTTTGTATGCATGTATAAATCGAATGACAAGGCAATATTTTGACATGGAGCTGATCTGATGATGGAACTGGAAGATGGCCATAGGATCTCCGTAATTAATAACGCAACCCCATCGAGTTTGGGCTCAAACGATTCGCCTTGACAAGTACTTTATGATGCTGGGTAGTAATAATAATAAAAGCTTGTTTTTAAAAAGTTTTATTTAAAATTTCACTTGTTTTACTTACATCTGTCTGTTGTCTGTCTGTCTATAATCAAATCTTGCAAGTTCAATTTGATCCACTTCCCGGATTCTGATTGAGCTGAAATTTTGCATGCATATTTGAATCGGATGACAATGCAATATTATTATGATATGGAGCTGATCTAATGATGGAGCTGAAAGGTGGACATAGGAATTCCGTAATTAAACGACGCAATTACATCGAGTTTGGGCTCATTTGATTCGTATTGACGAGTACTTTGATACTATATAATAACCTAGACACAGAGACAGACAGACAGACACGTCAAACTTATAACACCCCGTCGTTTTTGCGTCGGGGGTTAAACACTTATAACACCCCGTCGTTTTTGCGTCGGGGGTTAAAAACTTATAACACCCCGTCGTTTTTGCGTCGGGGGTTAAAAACTTATAACCCCCCGTCATTTGGGAAGGGGGAGAAGGCAGGGGGAGGGATGAGGGGGAAGGAGGAGAAGGGAGGGGGTTACATATTTTGAAAGCGCTGCGTTGAGGTTTTTTTTTTAATTTTTAATTTAATACACTTGTTGCTATAGTAAGCTAGCTGTGCGGCGTGCGCATGTTTCTCTGTCTGTCTCTCTCTCTCTCTCTCTCTCTCTCTTATAGAAAGCAAGCCAGATATTTTCATTTCTATTTCGCATTGAACAGTGTGGTGTCGCGACGTTTATTTTTGTTGAGTGTATACAGGTTTTTTGTAAATAATAAATCGTGTAAATCGTGGGAACTTCGTTCCATCCGGGTGTCCCTTGACACCTCTCAAGTTTTTTAAAAATGTATGTGTTCTCCTATCTACTACAATATGTATCAGATAAATAAATACTCGTATTTGTACATCGAGTACCAGGACACCATGAACATGGAGATCTATTTATTATTATACTAGCTGCGACCCGCACTGTTACCCGCGGCACAGTTATTGCCGATAAAACTTGATTATAATAATTTTGGCCAAGTGGGGTTACGGCGTAGATTTTGGCCAAGTGTGATAACGGCGAAGATTTTTGCCAAGTGGGGTCGATGGCAAAGATAAGTACATGATAAGTACGCTGTCATGGAAGAAATGAAGGATCTTGAGGAAATCTACTTCTAACTTCAGATGACAGCTGTCAAACTTGATATGTCAATATCTCAGAAAGACTCTTCCTTGACAGCGTACTTATCAAGTTTTATCGGCAATAACTGTGCCGCGGGTAACAGCGCGGGTCGCAGCTAGTATAATAATAAAAAACTTGAGAGGTGTCAAGAGACACCCGGATGGAACGAAGTTCCCACGATTTACACGATTTATTATTTACAAAAAACCTGTATACACTCAAAATAATCGTCGCGACACCACACTGTTCAATGCGAAATAGAAATGAAAATATCTGGCTTGCTTTCTATAAGAGAGAGAGAGACAGAGAAACATGCGCACGCCGCACAGCTAGCTTACTATAGCAACAAGTGAATTAAATTAAAAATTTAAAAACAACCCCCAACGCAGCGCTTTCAAAATATGTAATTAGCGGTTTTTACGTGGCGGCCATCTTAAATTTTAAATTTATCATAGTGCGTTGTATTCTACTAGTTAAGCCCCCCCATCCCCCTCCCCCATCCCTCATTCCCCTCCCCCTCACATCCCCCCATCATCCCCCATCCGCCCTCATCCCTCCTATTCCCCCCTTCATCCCCATCCCCCTCCCCTTCCCTCACCCCTCCCCATTCCCCTCACCCCTCCCCTTTCCCATCCCCTTACCCTCCCCTCCCCCTTCTCCCCTCCCCTCCTATTCCCTCCCATCCCCTCCCCTTCACCCTCCAATTCCCCCTCTCCCTTCCCCCTCCTCCTCCCCTCTCCCTTTCAACTCCCCTTTCCTCTTCCCCCTCCCACTTCCCCCTTCCCCCTCCCTCTTCCCCCTTCCCCTCCCACTTTACCCTTCCCCACCCTTCCCCCTGCCCCCCTCACTCCCCCCTTCCCCTCACCTCCCTCCCTCCCCCTACCCCTTCACCCCTCCCCCTCTCTTCTCCCTGCCCCCTCCCCTCCACCTCCCCCCTTTTCAAAAAAGGGGAACTACTGAGAAAAGAAGTTCCCACTAGATCCACTAGGGAACTAAAAGGGAATGATCCGTCGTTTTTGCGTCGGGGGTTAAAAACTTATAACACCCCGTCGTTTTTGCGTCGGGGGTTAAACACTTATAACACCCCGTCGTTTTTGCGTCGGGGGTTAAACACTTATAACACCCCGTCGTTTTTGCGTCGGGGGTTAAAAACTTATAACTTCCCGTAATTTTTGCGTCGGGGGTTAAAAACTTATAACACCCCGTCGTTTTTGCGTGGGGGGTTAAAAACTTATAACACTCCGTCGTTTTTGCGTCGGGGGTTAAAACTTTAATACCTACATATTGACTTAATGATTTCAACAAATAACTTGCATTGCATAGGATCAAGACATTTTATTCCAAGCGACTACATGTTGTATTACTCGGCCGCGTAAGTGATGCATTGGTGTGCGTCGCGCTCAGCTAATATACCTAAACTTGAACGGGCTTCCCTCACTATAAATGCTCTTAACTGACAAATCCAATTCATAAATGTTCCAAGTTTACTGAAATAGCTCACCAGAAGTGGTGTTAAAGAGACATTTGAGTGTAATGTCAGCAGTTTATGCGTTGTCTATTTCAGTTGGATTTATTGGTTTGGAGAAAGATACTTAACATCCATCTCGTTCCACTTAACGTTTATGTGCCTGCTTGAAACTAAGCTTCGAAAATTTATTTTATAACTAGGTATATTTTTCCGATTTAATTTTGATAACTATCTTTTCAGCGGCTTTACCCGATGAAAGCCTGTGTAACTGTGTATTTTGGGATCTAAACTATATTTAAACCAAATTTGAACTCAAAAAATTCGGCTGTTTAGGAAGAATCGGTTGAACTTAGCTAAACGGCTGATTATGCTGAAATTTGGCAGGTATAATGTAACCCTTTTTCATACAGAAAAAAGTTTTACGCGTCGTCACCCTAGGCTGAAAGACAAGGTATATATGAACTCGCCCGCTGAAAAAAAAATTGCGAGGTCTACCCATTAGTTGCAAAAAGCGCTGCTATGGTTTCAAGATCCGAAGGCAGGGATTTATCCCGCTTTCTAGGTATAGTCGCATGGTCGCTTAACACCACGCGTATGTAAAAAAACATAGGTACGTCATTAACGTCTCTGGATTCCAGTTTTTTCGTTTCCGCGCGTTGCTTTCTCCACGGGAGATGTTAATGGCGGGACAACGACCTCTTGACTCATCAATCCCGGAGCAAATCGGATATTTTGCATGTAGGTCGCACGCAAACTGCTCTGTTAAACAACTGTAGACCTGTCTACTGTCTTAGTCATTGGCTCATGGCGCTAGTGTCTACGTGCTATGGGAGTCTTTCAGTGTTTAGAATGCGGTGGAGTATTAAGAAATGTGTAGTTCCAGTTTTCACCACAATATGCGAATTATATACAATTTAAATATAACTAAATATGGATTTCTTAATCAAGAGCGATGATACTATTTAAAAAGCAGTAAATTTAGATTATGTTCTTTACAGTTTACACTATAAAATGTGTAAACTGGCAAAAATCAAATAGGAAGTATAATAATAGCGAGATGTAAATGCGTATTATGTTAGAAAATTACGGAAAACTCGCATAATAACATGACCGTATGCCGTTTGTAGTATGCATCACATTTCTCAGTGGTGGGCAACTGAGAGCTAATAAAATAGGTCAACACAATTCGCTGGAAACAAGTGCTTTACAATATTAAACTGGCAAATCAAATAACGTACAAAATGAAAAACGAGCGCGGTCATCGGTTCAAAAATAGAGCGTTCCCGCGCCAATGTCGAGGTAAAAGCATTGTCTATGGCTCGCGGGAAACAGACTACATAAATGTAGAAGGATAGATGCCGATAGTTCCTCTAATTTGCGTGTTTATAGTAATTCATCAGGGATGTTGAGTGTTTAGTTAGTTCTTCGTTTGGACGCAGAGTTTCAGAACGCACGTAGAACTGTGATGATAACAACCGGGATCCCCGGCTGTTTTCTATAAGATATTATGTAGAAGGCAGTTGACAAGGTTTTGAACAGTTTAAAATCAAATCAGTCCATCATTTGAATAATTAAGTTTACAAGATATTTATTACGTATTTTTTTGTTTGTAGTTAAGATAGAATAGAAAATGGCTGATATAGAGCGCTTTTATAAGCTTTTTGATGGGGCCGAGCTTACGTCACACCTTGCTCTGAATTTTTTTTTTTATGGAACTTTATGTAAAATCGTGTGATCATGCTAAAACGCAGTAAGAGGAAGATATCAAATGCGGTTATAATAAGTGTATAATATCTTTATTTTGTGCGTAATAAATTAAAATATGGAATATTATATGTAACAAAAAATTGACAGAAAGTCAAATACTGCGTTTTAGGTATGGTACTGCAGGGCAGAATTGACGCACCCGCGGCTTCTACACCGATATACGCCTGTGACTACATGCTCGGTGCCCCGTGTGTCGCGGCCTTAAAGCTTACGTCATGTGTACGCGCCATTATGCGCTGATGACGTAACCACAGAACGCTGAATGACATTGCATGTGGGTAGTTGAAACAGTTGAAATTACAGTTATTTCCAAAACTTTTAATTGTGTGCACCTACGTTACATGCAAATTAGTTCTAATTATTGGTCTATGAGACGATCTTTTCTTTCTAATTCACTGAATAGTGAGGATGGATTGTGCCCTCATAATATCTGATATTGCTATTTCATGCTATTTAAAAGACACAGCTTTTTGTAGTGGTAGGCTTCCATTGCAGAATCCGAATTATAATGATGATATATAATTATTATATGTTAATGGAATTTTATAATAATGAAACTAGCAAATCAGATGCCCAATGGTAAGCATCATGAATCATGACTGCCCACTGCCCATAATAAGACAAAATGCCACGTGTGTTGAAATTCTACACACTACACAGCATTGTACACCGCCTGACACCCAGAGATTTCAGTTGTTGAATCCCAGTTATTATACATATATACAGGCAGCTCTCTAATAGAAGCCTATCTCACAAAAGACCCTTTACGTAAAAAAAATAACCCACATCCAAATTCCTAGGTTTATTATTTACTAGCAAAGACGTCATCAACCGATATTTTAAGACATACATCAATATTAATTTGTTTACATGTTTAGTTAAATATTTTAGGAAAATTGTCCAGTAAAAATGAAACTGGCACAACGGCCGTATGAACTCTAGTGGAGGTCGTTAAATATGTACTGAAATAATTACACATCGCATCCCTGGAGAGAGTGACTCAACTGAGTTGACTAGTCGCTAGATGATACAGACAATTTAGATGAAAATGATGGACAAAGTGATCAGGGGTCAGGGGGTCTATTTATTTAGAGAGGTCCCAACACATAACTGCGAATTCGCATCGCAACGCCAATATCTGCGAGCTCGCACAAATGCATCATATGAACTTTGAGTCGTTGTCGGTTTTGTATGAAAGCCCTTATATTGTGGCGCACTGGTAACTATAAATATTAACCGAACAAGGTCATGTTTTAGAGTCATAAGGTTAGGAAGAAAAAGGCAGCAAATCGCTTGCTTCTTAAGGCCTTAGTGTTAGGCCTTTACAGGAAGAGGATTTTTCGGTTGACAAAGTACATACAGCTTAGCCTTTGACAACGATCTAGTTATCAAAGGCAGCTAAATAATATTCTACCGTTCACCATTCGGTCCTAAACCACAGTCAAACTTCCAAAGCCGTATTATTTTTGTCTTTGATTTCTTAATAATTCTATTATAGACAGAAAGTTAATCTCATTAATGGATGTCTCCACTAAATCGCAGCGAACGTGAAACCATTGTACTTCGACACGAAATCGAATCTTCCATCAAATATTCTACAAATTGAGCCTTGAGCACGCAATCACGCAAAGATAAACCATTTTAATATTACACCTGTATGCTGAAGAAAATGTTCCTGACAAGTATTGGTGCGATCGCCAATTTATGAGCGGCCGTTTTCGCCATGTGCTTGTAGAGTCAGAATACAGATATATTTTGATTGACGTGCCAGGGGCCAGTGGTTATTGAATGCTATGATGACATTGAATGTTCATTGCAGCTTCAGATCCAGTGAACTTCTTTCTAGTGGATTATAAATTTGTTAATGATTTTATTAAGAAAAGTTACCTATACCCTGGCGTTATTAATATAAAAGCTTTTACTAATAGTTTTATAAAAATCTCGTGTCACAGTGCTTGTTATGTAATAAAACTCCTCCGAAACGGCTTTACCGATTTTTACGAAGTTTTTGTGCACCTATATTTGGTAGGTCTTAGTAGGTATAGGTCGTATTTTCAACAGACCTAGAAAAACTTGTGCGAGTTATCTAGAAATACTATAAAAGAAAGCAAGCGTTTATTGTAATAAATAGAAATGTAGTATTTTATTAAATCAAATAAAATATCAGGATTTAACCAAATAAAAATAAAGGCTAATAGTAATTCAAAAATCTTACTAATATTTTAACGTGACAGTTTGTAAGAATGGATGTATATTTGTTACTCTTTCACGCCTAAACGGGTGGACCGATTGAGCTGAAATTTGTACTTAGAGATAGTTTTGACCCTGGAATAACACATTTGCTATAGATATTGCTTAGATCCGCGGGTAAAACCGCTGGACGCAGCTAGTAGTACAGTAGTAGGTACATAATAATAGTTGAAATTTGTTTTTCAGCTTTTATATTTTAGCAGAATTTTACAGGAAAGTTATATAATTAAAATAATCCCATTATAAAGAAAAAAGTGTTTTTGAAAAGCATTTTAACGCTCGCTTAAAATACAGAAATATTATGTCTGGATAGAAAATAGAAACGCAAAAGAACCGCTGTCTTCGACCGACAATATGACATTGAATTAAGCTCATTGGAGGCAAAGAACCTATTAACGTTTTAGCAACAAATTATATATTTACGAGATTTATCATCCGTTATTTAGGTCACATTTGCTCCAAAATAGGCGTTTGACGTGTTGAAATAGTCATGTTTGCCTCAATCAAGCTTTTAGTTAATTAGTTGAGATTTGTTATTCAGAACGGAAGGGACATTAACGAAACTTGAATTAAAAATTTATGGTGAGATTAATGCATAAATATGGTGTAAATATTGTGTGTTAATAAGTTAACTTTTATGTCCTCTATTATTAAAAGAGATTAAGAAGAATACAGAATCCTGCCCTTATCCCACATTATGTAGAGTCAGCACAACACGTCTTCCTCCTCCATTCTACTCTATCATCCGTTATATCTTCATACACTCCTCTAACACGCATCACACACAGTTCATCCAAACCGGATTTTCGGATTGAGAACTGATATTATATTATCGCCGTCCCCGGTGAATAAACGGATAACTGCAAAAACTGAACTTTACAGGAAAAATAAAAAAAACTATTTTTCGTTAGTACCTAACATTTGTTCCCGAAACCAGAACTTTTAAGATGCATAACTTTTTTATTTATTACAAGAAAAATGTAAAATAAATAAGAATAAATGTATTTAGACCTATAGAATTCGAATATGAAATAAAAGCAAAAACAAGACAATGGCGATTATAATCCATTTATTCGTCGGGGACGGACGATATGACCTTTAAATAACATGAATCTAGTTTTTTCTTTTATCTCTAATACAAGCAGTAGGTATACGGAGTTCGGAGGTTGCCGGGTCAGCCAGATATTATAAGTGCACAGTCGGGCCTTATCTCCCTTGTGCCTATCACCACTGTTCTACACAGTACTTTCCTATGACTAATATGTATTTTTGTGGTGTATTGCGACTCCTTTACTCGCGCGATATGACTAATTTTGATATATAAATTCATAGAATTCACTTTTTAAAAATTCCTCAAGATATTATGCAGGTATTATTCAATTCAATTCAATCATTTTATTTCGGAAATCTTCCATATAGTGTTAGTATTAACTTACAAAACCTATGTTAGTATGATCCTTAAAACTATAAAAACACACACCTCTACCCATTCATTTAGCAGTGGACCAGCACGCTTTATGCATGCTGATCTTTATTGCACACATTTTAAAGGGGTTTTCAGTTATTTCATATGTCATTCATAAAATATGGCAAGATGAGATTTAAAAAAAAAAATATTTTTTTTTCAAAATTGTTTCTCATGTTATTATTTTTTGCAAATAATAATATGTAATCACTTAGTAAGGCTGTAGATAATATTTTTTTAAATATCTGTTCTTAATTTATGGAACTAGGCGTTACTTTGCGGAAATCCATCACAACAATTATTAGTTATTATTTAATATTTAGTGTTAATTCCGCTCTAAAAATTAGAGCGGATTGGAGCGGCGTTTTAGAGCGGAATTAACACTAAATATTAAATAATAACTAATAATTGATCTGTTCTTAAATAAAAGTTCAAATCACTTAATATCTACCGATGTTTTTTGTGCTAATCAGGGTCAATGCTGCGAATATTTCTTATTCGTAGGGTCAATGTTAGTTATCAGTTATCACTGGGCACTGACCATGATGCAAAGTTCGAATTATATTATAATTAATGGTATTAACTGTTGCTGTGCGGAAATCCAATATTGATAGAAAAATAATAATATTTAAATTACAATCTAAATTAATATCTAATAACTTTTATTTTATGCATTTTATTTTCCCAAAAATAATTCACTCACGGCCAGTGCTCAGTGCGCTGTAAGTACCTACCTAACCGGCGCGATTCCTGTCATACATCTCGCTTTTACACAAAATCGCTGACACTTACATTATCCCTATTATGTTACAATATTATACAAAAACCGCGGCACACAATCGAATATCCTGGACCCGTCACACGATATTTTTATTTCTACTTTACCTTCCATCTAGCATATTATATACGTAGATCAAAGAACATTTCATATGCGTGTGACCAATTTTAACTTGTCATAAATCAATATTCTGAGGCGCTGGTTAGTAGTTGTGCAGGGATATCAAATACATACAAACTACAAACCTATCAATCAAACACAATCACAGTAACAATACATTCGCTTTCCTTTTCTCTCTTATAATACATCTATAAGAGATTATTTTTTGTCTTTCTCGGCTTTGTTTTTATATACGTAACTCTATGCTTAATGCTTACCATTAAATATACCAGTAGGTCACGTGACCCATACATAAATATAGATTAAAAAGCCTCACATACCTCTTCATTCTACATACCGATTTGTTTTAATTAAGTCATCAGTTATCAATAAGTGTGAGTGCAGTGAACAGTGAACTGTGACCAGTTTATAGTTATTTAATAAAATGTCGGAATCAAATAGTGCAAAAGTAAAACCCAAATCTCGTACTCCGCATTTTTCTAATCAAGAACGGGCATTATTTTTTTCGGTTGTCAAACAACAAAAACAACTTTTTGATCCAAAAAAGAAAATTCGGCGTGGTGAGAAGAGTGAGGCGTTTACGAATATCACGAATATATTCAACACATTCAGTGACGGACCCCCTCGGACCAAGAAAATGTTGATGTGTTTGTACAACAACATGAAATTTCGATTAAAACACCAATTTCTTTTGTCTAATCCTGCCAAGCAGGAGAAAAAGTCTTCGCGAGGGCTATTCGGTAAGATATTATTATTTTATTCGTTATTTTTTGATCCCGATCTCGTGTGATCTCAATGCAGTCGAAGATGATAGCGGAATAAACCCAGGAGGTGGGATACATCCCTCCCTGGCTTCACTTAACATCGTGCCTGAATACAGTCGAAATTACCGCTTGGCGACACGGTTTTGTCCAGTGGGTGGTAGCTGGTAACTACTGATCTAAATTAGGAGTTCAATACCATTTTAATTAAGGATAATTTAATCATTGCGTGCTGTTGTTGAAAATTCAGCATTAATTGGTTTTTTAAATATATTATGTTTTAAAAATATGTTATGGGAGAGGTTTGAGGAGGAAAATAGTGGACCGAGTTGAGTGGCGTGCTATGCTGGAAATTTATGTCCATCAGAGGACGTTGGACATAATCACTATCCACTACATTGCATAAAATAAATAGTTGCTGCCCGAGACTGTCAGTCCCTTTGTATGCTTATATCTTTAAAAGTGCGCGACGGATTTTGATGCGGTTTTCATTAATAGATAGAGTGATTCAAGAGGAAGGTTTACGTGTATAATACATACATAATATAGTAGAGAAACACTGATAATATTTTCTATTAAGCGCGACGAAGTGCGCGCGGGTCCACTAGTATTATAATATAACCCGTACCTACCTATAATAATTATAGCATTTTTTACTACTCATACTAAATATGTTCAGTCCTTTCAGCGAATTTAGTTAAAGCCATACGTGGTAATGTAGCGTCCTATCGGTAAAATAATTTTTGAAATCGGATTAGATAGTTTCGAGTTTCGGGAGTTATTTTGTCTACATACAAACTGACATTAGTGGTTATGTTACAAAAGCATTACATAGATGTTGATAATATGTAGTAAATCAGTTAATGCGTTCTTGTAATATACGAGTTTATAATATAATACTAGTGGACTCGCGCGCACTTCGTCGCGCTTAATAGAAAATTATCAGTATTCTTCTACTATGAATATGCATATATACTATTATTTTACTATATATTATACATATTATAAACCTTCCTCTTGAATCACTATATATTAATAAAAACTACATCAAAATCCGTTGCGTAGTTTTACAGATTTAAGCATACATAGGGAACTAAGCTTTCCAAAGTCTAGCATTATTTTATGTGATTACATAGGGAACTAAGCTTTCCAAAGTCTAGCATTATTTTATGTGATTACATAGGGAACTAAGCTTTCCAAAGTCTAGCATTATTTTATGTGATTACATAGGGAACTAAGCTTTCCAAAGTCTAGCATTATTTTATGTGATTACATAGGGAACTAAGCTTTCCAAAGTCTAGCATTGTTTTATGTGATTACATAGGGAACTAAGCTTTCCAAAGTCTAGCATTATTTTATGTGATTACATAGGGAACTAAGCTTTCCAAAGTCTAGCATTATTTTATGTGATTACATAGGGAACTAAGCTTTCCAAAGTCTAGCATTATTTTATGTGATTACATAGGGAACTAAGCTTTCCAAAGTCTAGCATTATTTTCGAACTAAATTCTTCATTTATTTTTGTTTGCAGAAACTGCACCAAGATCATCATTTGTGGACACAAACGATGATATCGATTGGGAAACATCATTTATTGACACCAAAAATGATAATAAGCGAAGAACACCACCGTCAAAAATTGACAATGAACGAAGAACATCATCAAAAATTGATAATGAACGAAGAACATCATTTTTGGAAACCAAAAATGATAATAAACGAAGAACATCATTTGTGGCAACAAAAAATGATAATGAACAACCATCGACATCTTTTGCGGAAACAAATTATGATGATAATGAACAACTATCGACATCATTTGTGGAAACAAATTATAATGATGTTGAACTGGAGGAATCAGTGAAAACTGGAAATGAGAATGATAAAACAACAATTGATGATGAAGACATTCGTTTGACCTCCATGGATATAAAAATGCTTAAAATGCAATACATAAAATTAGATATTATGTATAAGAAAAAGAAACTAGAATTAGAAATGGAGGAGTTGTCGAGAAAATTCAAACACAGACAGTTATTTAGAGAGAAGAAAATAGAATTAATAGATGTGAAAATTCTTAACGCCAAAAAAATGGCAAACGAAAGCAAAATAAAAGAAGAGCAAGAAGTATATTATGTCGAATGAAATTTTTGTAATGTTTTCTATAGTATATTTTACTGTTTTTTTTTGTAAAATCTCCTAACTTTTGTACCTATATGTAATTGGTATAAGAACAGGACGGTTCGCCGTCTATGTTAAGCCTGCTACTAGTTCCAACTACGGCCACATCGTCGCTTTAAACTTTAAACGCTTTAAACACGAGACCTTGGTCAAAGGCTAACTTAAATTGAATAAAAAAACCGTTCTTTTAAATAAGGATTAACCCGCGTTTATTCGGTAAAGATTTATTAATACCTCAAGAAAGCCTAAGCATAAGCTAGTTTATATACCTAATTAAATATATTTTTACTATAGTCACTTCCACATACACTCCAAAATAGATAATTATACTGTTTAATCTACATCAACAGCGGAAATAATGATTTTAGAGCCGTTGTCGCCACATTAGCCGGTTCATTTATATTCGCATATTAACTGAGAGTTGAAACCGTTTCTTGCCCAATTCCTCCCAGCCCAGTCTACGTCTGTGGCCGTAGAGCACTTGCAACGTGAGATGTTAAGCGAGAGAAATGCGTAACGTCAAGTAAAAGTGTGAAGTCAGTGGGTGGACGATATAGTCAAAGTAGCAGGTACGAGAGTAGTATAGGACGCGAATGTATAAATAAAGGAGGTCAATGCCAGTGGGATGTAGATTATTGTGGTTGATGATGATGGAGCAAAAGAATATGATTATAACAATATTATATATGGAAAGTTACTTTTCTTGGAATGCTTATAGAGACTCTTTAGTTTGTGTCAGTGTGTAACACTAAGTAACACACATCTTTTGCAATTTTATATTATTTTTGTTGTTTGCAAGAAATCGCTTAATAGCGACAAATACCGAAGTAGTTGTTGTAATAATAAGTACGACTCGTATTATATATTATAACATGTATTTTTTTAATTGATGAATATTTCAATACTTATATTAAGTTTTATAATTATTGTGTGTATTCAATTTCATTTTATTACCAACTTTGTTCCCTTACATATTACACGTACACATCAATACGTAGTGGAGTTAGCGTTAGAGAACTCTCCATTTGGAGTGCTCTGTGTGTGACCGAATTCGCGCGTTAATACCCGCCAACGATTTGTTCGTGTAGTTTTAATTATATCCGCCGTTCCATTTTCGCCTCCAAGCTTCCGCGAGACGAAGTGACGACCAATCGATCGCCTCTCGATCGTCGATCGACGAACAATGACGCCTCGCCTTGCATATAGAACGCTAAAAATAACCTTTTAATAGCAAGATTTGCGGCTTGTTTTTTATATTTTTTAACAATAATTACACCCAATGTAATATATGTGCCATTTTGTTGTATGGAGCAGGTGTACTTCATTAATACATAGGTTCCTAGATAATAATATAAGTATAATATATTCGCCGGCCCCGGCGAATATATACGGATAACCGTCATTGTCTTGTTATTGTTTTTATTTCATATTCGAATTCTAGAGGTCCTAATACATGTACTTATTTTTTTTACCTTTTTCCTGTAATAAATAAAAAAGTTATGCATCTTAAAAGTTCTGGTTTCTGGAACAAATGTTATAACGAAAAATAGTTTTTTTTTTTTCCTGTAAAGTTGAGTTTGTGCAGTTATCCGTTTATTCGCCAGGGACGGAGAATATACCTCTTTGTAAGTAGAAAACTAGATAATTTAATAATATTATGTTCGTAGTTTGGTACGATTGGAGAAATATTCTTTCTTAGCGAATGTCAAAAAATCTGTTCCAATTATAAACCCAATTCGTACATCACTTTGAAACGTTGACGGATCGGTCAGTCCTATATCTATGGGACAGTCAGTCAAATTTTCCTTTTCTTTTAATTATTAGATTAAGAACTTTTTGTTATTCATCATTTATTGTAATCTACTGTATTATCCAGCTCATGTGAATATCAAAATATCCTTATCCTGTCCCTACACGGTTGTCTGAAAAAGATCTCTATTAGCGATAAGACCGCCAATTGTAACACCTAGTTTATTATATTTATGTTTAAATAAAAAGTTATCTATTCTATTGTTCTAACTCAATAAAAGCTGGCATTATTATTATCGTTTTAATTTATATTAGATATCATCATTTATTTAAGTTATCAGCTCTCATTTGTAAAATGGTATAGATTAAGTTGTTTTAGATTAGGTAATGGTACCTATTTAGTGTGTAATTGGTTTGTTTCTCAAATAAATAAATATGCTAATAAAAGCTTTTATTTTAGTACGTAATTAATAATAATGATTATTAGCTTATTAGCCCACATTAACTGTTGTAGAGCGTGCATTTGTCAGATTCGCTTGTTTTCACAGCTTGCGCTGGAGCGGGATCAAAAACCGGGATGTTATATGTAGTGTATGTGCGAAAAGAGAAGGGACGTGGTGTTTTAAACAACTAGGATAACCTATAATGAATGAAAAATCTTTGAAGATTTTTGCCCACGATCTCTTGTGATCTTAAGTGACGATGCGATCTAAGATGGCAGCAGACTAAACCTAGAAGGCGGAATATTTAATTCCCTGGCTACACTGAACACCATGCCAGAACAGTCATAATGACCGTCTTTTTTATTCGCCTTTCTTAGTAAAAAATTCTCTACTCTGTATTTTTTGTGCTCGGGACTTGGTAGTCCCAAGTACAAGGACACGCATCCAGTAGTTTTACACGGAGGTCTACAAGTACCTACCTATTGCTGGAAAAACAAGGCTAAAAGGGACATGAGAGCGCTGTAAAGGGAAGCACCACATGAAAGGGTTCCCATAACCACGATGGGAGGGCACGCGCAATAGAAGAAATAATAGAATTATACATTATTGCATAGGTACCAAAGTACAAGAAATAGTTATGAACATAATATGACTAACATAAAACTAGAGGTAAACAATCGGTAATGTGTTTTTTTTTCGACGTTAACCAAAAAATTACAATAAGGAAAACTTTCAAACAGTAAATTAGGACACCAGCACACTCGCGCTCCTTCTCTTTCCGCGCGGTGTCGGTCGTCAATTAGGCAAAACCTCACATTTGGCAGTGTTCCCGAGCAGTTGTTCCACTGAGATTGAAGCGTGTTGCCGGTTCTGACTTCGCCTTTTATGGTGGCGTTTCATTTGGAAACTCGTGCGACTGGATTGCCAGGACGACGGCAGGCACGGATTAGGGGGGTTAGGGGCTTAGGGGGCTGTAACCCCTAAGTCCCCTAAATAGATTTTTGGATATGCAGTAAACATTAAATATGGTCAACTTTCATTCCTTCAAAAATATTTCTGCGCCGAATATAAATTTAGACAAAACAGGAATAAAACTCTACAAAAGAGACTGTGCTGTGCTGGCTTACCCCACATTACACTTATTATTTTATCATTAAAATAAGGTATATATTCATATAATATGGTATTTGCTTGGATGTTCAATAAAACTCTCAATGTGTTGCTCTGTAATCAAGAAACAACATTTAAGAGCTATTTATTTATTATAATGTTATTATTCTAATGCTTTTCACTATTAAAACCTATTTTTACATTCACGTGGGGAAAAATTATATGAAAAGCCCACATAACCTCAATTTAACAAAAATGACATCTATGACAGACAAATGGAATGTCATGTCATAGATAATAATATTATGCCGAGTAAGTGGGAATCAAAATGCGCGCCAAATTTAAATATCCATCTTATAATAGAATTGGTATATTTAAATTTACATCTCCCTCCCCAAGAAATAATATATATATACATTTTTTTTTTTTGTTTTACCAATATTAACTATGTCTAAAAACTATAGTACTATCAAGGGTACCAGTTTTGTTATGTGAAAAAGATTGGATTCGTCTTTTTTATGTCCTGTATTTAACCTATAAATTGATTGTGATACTTTTTCTATTATTTTATATGGTCCTATTTTTAATTCATCTAATTTTTTTCTATTTAGCCGGTTACCATTTTCAACGTAGACCAAGTCTCCTTTCTGTAGCTTGTACTCATGCCTATGTTTGTCGAATCTTTCTTTATTTTTATTATGGGATTTCATAGTGTTATTTAATGCGATCTTCCTATCCTCTATTAAATCATGTTGTGGAGTGTCTTGTTTTATTTCATTTGGTATGATGCTTACTTTTTCGCCTTCCATTAGATATTTTGGTGAAAATCCTGTCACTGTATGTTCAGTTTCGTTATATCTCTGGGTGCAAGCATGTGCTATTGATGTCCATGCCAATTTGTTATTTTTTTCATTTATTTTACATCTTATCTTATTAACCAATGTTTGGTTTAATCGTTCATTTAAGCCGTTTGAAAATGGGGCATTGACCGCGGTAAATATTATTGGAATTTTTTCTTTTTCAAGGAATCTTTTAAATTCTTTTGAATTTATACCCGGATATTGATCTGAGAGTAACATGCCAATTGTGTTTTCCTGTGAAACTGTTTTTACCAATTTTATGAAATCATCTGCACTTTGAGTTTTAGATGTTAAGATGTATGCAAATCTGGTGAAGTGGTCGACTAGTAGATGTAAGTATGTTTTTGTGGAACGAGAGCCACCGAAACCGCCTATAGTGTCTAGTGACATTATTTGAAAAGGACTTGTTGCAGGCCCTAAGTGTGACATTAATCCAAATTTGTGTTTTCCTCTAGATTTATTTTTAATGCAAATTTCACAGTTATCGCAGAATGTTTTTATGTTATTTGCCAAATTTTTTGCTGTGTAAAATGGTAGAATTTTATTTTTCATTTGTTGTATGCCTAAATGACAAAAGTGTGAGTGTACATCTCTGATTAATTGTTTACTAAAATCTTCTGTAAGCACTATCTTTTCTTTATTTTTTATTTTTTTGTAATAAATTGTATTTTTAAAACTCAGTTTTCCCCTGTTGCATTCCATTTCTTTATTATTTTCTTGGTCTTTTTTTATATCATGTAGTTTAATTAGATTTATTACTTTTAAATTTTCTTCTTGTTTTTCATTTGTCTCTAGTACCGGATTTCTACTTAAGCTGTCTGCTTCTAAATTATATTTTCCTGGTGAGTATATGATATCGAAGTTGTATTGTGATAAATAATAGGTTAAATCTCCTAATTCTTCGTCCGTTCTAGCTTTGATATTCATTTTCTCTAATGGCTTATGATCCGAATACACACTAAATTTTTTTCCTATGAGCCATACCTGCCAATATTTAATTGCTTCCTTTATTGCTAAACATTCCAGGTAAATTGCCTTTTTCTTTTTCTGTGTTTCATTAAGTTTTCGCGAAAAATACGCACAAGGTTTTTCTTCTCCATTCTGTTGTGGCTGTTTGAGAACTGCACCTATGCCTTGTATGCTAGCATCGGTATAAATATTTATAGGTAGATTTGGGTCAAAAATTGCTAATATCGGCTTTGAACAGAGTAATTTTTTTATTTTCTCAAAGGATTCCTGACACTTTTCAGACCATAAGAATGGTTGCCCTTTTCTTAATAAATTATGCAATGGTTCTAATATGATTGTTATGTTTGGAACATATTTTCCATAAAAATTTATTTTGCCTAAAAATTGTCGTACATTTTTCTGTGTTTTCGGGACTGGAAAATGTTTAATGGCAATTAAGTTGTCTTTTAATGGGGTGATCATATTATTTTTTATTATGTGTCCTAGATATTTGACTGAGTCTTGTGCAAAGTGACATTTTGAGATTTTTAATCGGAATCCTTCTTTCATAATTGCTCCTAATAATAATGATAAATGTTGTATGTGTTCTTCGAATGTTTTTGAAAATATCAAAATATCATCTATATAGTTAACGGTAAATTCTGTAAGTTTATGTTTTCTGATAATACTACTTAATATCCTTTGAAATATAGCAGGAGAAGTCTTTAAGCCAAATGGTAAACAGGTCCACTGAAAGTGTCCCTCCTGAGTTACAAATGCTGTTTTTTTCCTATCCTCAATTTTTAATGGTATTGACCAAAAAGCAGAATTTATATCCAGTGTGGAGAAGTAGTTACAATCTCTTGTTTTTATCATTAAATCTTCGATTAGCGGAAACGGTTGTGACTGTGGAACAATGATTTTATTTAATTCTCGAAAATCTACACATAACCTGTTCTTTTTATTTTCATCTCTTTTATATGCTAACGTTACCGGTGCAGCAAAGGGGCTGTATGATTCTTCAATTACACAACATAATGCTGTGTAAAATGGTAGAATTTTATTTTTCATTTGTTGTATGCCTAAATGACAAAAGTGTGAGTGTACATCTCTGATTAATTGTTTACTAAAATCTTCTGTAAGCACTATCTTTTCTTTATTTTTTATTTTTTTGTAATAAATTGTATTTTTAAAACTCAGTTTTCCCCTGTTGCATTCCATTTCTTTATTATTTTCTTGGTCTTTTTTTATATCATGTAGTTTAATTAGATTTATTACTTTTAAATTTTCTTCTTGTTTTTCATTTGTCTCTAGTACCGGATTTCTACTTAAGCTGTCTGCTTCTAAATTATATTTTCCTGGTGAGTATATGATATCGAAGTTGTATTGTGATAAATAATAGGTTAAATCTCCTAATTCTTCGTCCGTTCTAGCTTTGATATTCATTTTCTCTAATGGCTTATGATCCGAATACACACTAAATTTTTTTCCTATGAGCCATACCTGCCAATATTTAATTGCTTCCTTTATTGCTAAACATTCCAGGTAAATTGCCTTTTTCTTTTTCTGTGTTTCATTAAGTTTTCGCGAAAAATACGCACAAGGTTTTTCTTCTCCATTCTGTTGTGGCTGTTTGAGAACTGCACCTATGCCTTGTATGCTAGCATCGGTATAAATATTTATAGGTAGATTTGGGTCAAAAATTGCTAATATCGGCTTTGAACAGAGTAATTTTTTTATTTTCTCAAAGGATTCCTGACACTTTTCAGACCATAAGAATGGTTGCCCTTTTCTTAATAAATTATGCAATGGTTCTAATATGATTGTTATGTTTGGAACATATTTTCCATAAAAATTTATTTTGCCTAAAAATTGTCGTACATTTTTCTGTGTTTTCGGGACTGGAAAATGTTTAATGGCAATTAAGTTGTCTTTTAATGGGGTGATCATATTATTTTTTATTATGTGTCCTAGATATTTGACTGAGTCTTGTGCAAAGTGACATTTTGAGATTTTTAATCGGAATCCTTCTTTCATAATTGCTCCTAATAATAATGATAAATGTTGTATGTGTTCTTCGAATGTTTTTGAAAATATCAAAATATCATCTATATAGTTAACGGTAAATTCTGTAAGTTTATGTTTTCTGATAATACTACTTAATATCCTTTGAAATATAGCAGGAGAAGTCTTTAAGCCAAATGGTAAACAGGTCCACTGAAAGTGTCCCTCCTGAGTTACAAATGCTGTTTTTTTCCTATCCTCAATTTTTAATGGTATTGACCAAAAAGCAGAATTTATATCCAGTGTGGAGAAGTAGTTACAATCTCTTGTTTTTATCATTAAATCTTCGATTAGCGGAAACGGTTGTGACTGTGGAACAATGATTTTATTTAATTCTCGAAAATCTACACATAACCTGTTCTTTTTATTTTCATCTCTTTTATATGCTAACGTTACCGGTGCAGCAAAGGGGCTGTATGATTCTTCAATTAGATTTTTTTGTAATAATTTTGATATTTGTTGTTCTATTTCTTTTTTATCTTGGATGCTACACCTATATGGTCTTTTACTGCAATATCTATCAACTAGTAAGTCAATATGTGCCTCATATTCTTTTACTGTTCCTATGTCATATTTGTCTTTTGCAAAAAGTGAGCTATATTTTTTTATTAGTTCATTTATTTGTAGTTGTTCGTTCTGGTCAAGATGTTCTATAGTCATTTCAAAATTATTTATTTCTATGTGTTCGTTAAAATTTACTCTATATTCAGTATTTTCTGTGTTATTATTTATATTTTGTTTGTTTTCCACCGTGATACCTGTGTAGCCAGGAATATTATCACTAGGGTCTTTACATTTTTGTTTGTCACATCCGGGGTTTTCACAATTTTGTGTAATTTCTAATTTCTTATTTTGTATAAGATTAAATTTTTCTATACAATCTAGGCCTATTAAGAAGTCATATTCAAAGTGTTCTCCATCTACTACAAACACATTCACATATTTTTCCATATCATATATTTTTAATTTTACTGTTATTGTTCCTATTGATTTTTTCTCGCCATTAATTGTTTTTAAATTAGCATTACAATCAATATTATTTGGACTATGTCTTAATGATAATAATCGTGAGTTTATCAATGACACATTTGACCCAGAGTCGTAAATTCCAAAAGTATTTAAGGTGTCATTAAGACATATTCCAACCTGTATTAATGGCGGGAATACTAGTTTTTTGGATCTATTTGATTTAACTCGGTTTCTAGTTCATAATTATTAACATTTCGTACCTGATCTCTCCTTGGCTTATCACTATTTTTGTTTTTAAACCAACACATAGCCTCGGGATGGTACCGGTTACCTCTGTTGTCCTTTTCACAGATTCTGCATGGCTGCTCTCTTCCTTTAGTCGTCTTGTCTATGGGGGCTGTTTTCTTTTCCCAGTTCTTCCTGTTCACTAAATGTTCTAATCCTCTGATGTTATGGAATAAATCTTCTGTCTCCTTTAAATCATCTCTATCTATTCGGTCAGCTATATAATTGGGCAGTCCTGCGGCAATGAGGTCAATCAAAGTGGGTTTATCTATTGTTTTATTAATCTCCAATAAAAGTCTCTCTTTTTTTAATGCGTATTCTAGTAATGTACCTTGCCGATATTTAAATGTTAGTGCATATCTGACTGGCGACCATCCATTGGTTGCATATGTTTCACAAAAGTTTTTTTCCCATGTGGACCATTCTGAGTTTATGGTATATTTCATCAGCATCGAGCTGTACCAATCCTGTTCATCCAAGAATAATCTGAGAGCCTCAATTTTTTTGGCATCGTCCGTAATATCTAAGCGAGTGCATTCTTTATTGAATGTGGAAATCCACTGTTTGGCATTTGACAGTTTTATATGAAACTTTTCTAAAACAAATTTGTCAGTAATTTTTTTGATATTGTCTGTTTTATGCATGGTTTTCTTAAACTGTTCGAGGATTTGTGATAATGTTTCTTGTGTTAGATCAGACGTTGTGGATTTATTTGACTGTTCTAATGATGTTTCTTCGAGAAAGTGGCCTTTAAATATCATATTTCCGTCTTCGTCTATGTAGTCTTTTTGCATTTCTGTGGTCATTGTTATCCAGACTCTCCTTCTCTCATGTCTTTTTGTGAGAGTTTGTTTTATCTTTTGATAAGCTTGAGTCTTCATAATTCCTTCATGTAACCTGATATTTTGCAGCTTTTCTGCAAATATATATGTCTGATCTTTTGCGTTCGTGACACTTTCAATTGCGATGATACTGGATTTGGGGTCCTCCGCCGCCTTCATAACAAACTCGAACTGTAGCTTTTCCATAATGTAGCAGTAAATGTTGTTTTATAATATGGTATTTGCTTGGATGTTCAATAAAACTCTCAATGTGTTGCTCTGTAATCAAGAAACAACATTTAAGAGCTATTTATTTATTATAATGTTATTATTCTAATGCTTTTCACTATTAAAACCTATTTTTACATTCACGTGGGGAAAAATTATATGAAAAGCCCACATAACCTCAATTTAACAAAAATGACATCTATGACAGACAAATGGAATGTCATGTCATAGATAATAATATTATGCCGAGTAAGTGGGAATCAAAATGCGCGCCAAATTTAAATATCCATCTTATAATAGAATTGGTATATTTAAATTTACATTCATATATATCATATCTACGGACATTGTACATATTATAACATTATCCAAATCGATTCATTGAGCTAATGAAAAACTATTGTAAAGTAGATTTATAAGTAAAAAGAAGAGTTTACGTACCTCCCCACGCAAAATCAAGCTTTATATAGTTACGTCCTTTATGAAATGCCTGATTGTTTCGCTAAAAAAGTGCATAACCTAAAGGTTTAAACCTGAGAAGGGTAAAACCCCATCTAACATGAGATATGATAAAATAATTCCCTGTAATCAGATATTGACGCGAATAAGCAAACAATTATGGTAAAAATTATATTATGATAAAGCCCCAATCTAACCTGAAATAATCCTGAGTCCGCCACTGGACGCGGGTATTCAAAACATGACCATATCGGTTGCGATGCTGCTTTTTATGGAATAGATACTGAGAATTATTTATTGCGCGGTGAATATACTTTAGGTCAGGCACCTCGATTGCGATAATGCAACTAAATCTACGAAAAATAAGGTAAATTATTGTGAAAGAAATGTCACTGTTACCACTTGCGCTAAAGTTTTATTTTTATTTTATTTTCAAAGGAAAACTTACAGCTAGGCAGGTACATGTTTGATTACATAAAATAGTTCATAATATAAGGCCAATTAAAAGTTTTTATTTATATTATGTAGAAGTATAAGTAAGTATTATTAAGTAGATAAGAGATAAGATAAGAAACACTTTATTGATCCACATTCCACATATGTATACGAGTAAATTAAATTTTACAACAAAAATTTAAATCAAAGGTGTATCAATTGGCGGGCTTATTCTCAAAGCGATCTGTTCCAGACAACCGTGATACCTAATTAAAACTAGAGAAACTTCCTTAGAATTCTATTTTTGGTATAATTTGATTTTTAGGTAGTTTAGTGCTTGGAATAACACATAGGTAACTTTCCATCAGAGGGGGTAAACAGTTAGGCATAGCTTAAGGTACCTACACTCGTACTATTCGTAACTAAAAACTGGGTTATAATTTATTATATTTTTCATTGAAAGCTTGCGTCTTTCTTCCTTCATAAATTCTAGAAGTTCATTATAAACATGTTATTATGAACTATGAACTGAAATTCACAAGAATTGGACAAAAAACGCCTTTTAAAACTCCACGAGCGGAATAATTTGAAAGCTTTTAAAACGTCAAAGTATTTACCGACAGCGGGTAAATATTTTCGGCCGATTCTGACGTAAACATAACAAAACGAAGTTTGCTCTACAAATCGCAACAGCTATAAACAATGAATAGATTTATTTTATGTTTAGCTATTGTTTAAAATTTTAAATACCAATTCTATCGAATTTTACAACCACACACATTCTGTTTAAAATATAGTAAAAATTGGTCGTAATAAAAATTGGTCCAGGATTTCTGTCAGAATGTTATAATAGAGCCAGTAAGTTGAAATTAGAGGTAGAGTAGGTAGTAAGTAGATAACTTTTTTTCGTTAAATATTTTCAGAGGTGATATAAAAATAAATTGATGTTTTTGTGCTATGACTGAGGTAGTTTATTATAATACCATTTATTCTTTTAAATTTCAATGCCTACTCAGAAAATAATAAATGTGTATAGTAAAATTTATAAGAATTGGTCTTGAGTTGTCGAAGTTGAAATAGTGAAACTTTCAAGAATTGGTCGCTTATATTTTCCTTTACGTTTCAAACCAGATATCGTTGGTTTCAAAGGATATTAAATAATAAATGTTTTCTATTTATTGTTGGTATACTAAGACAAATAGATATTATTATAAAGTATAATGTAACATAGTCATTGGCTATTAAACACCACATTAAACACCAATAAGGTGAACATCTGTCGGATTGTAATTGAAAAGGGCAACCGTTGACAGATGACCATCGACAAAATTATTTTAGTTTAGCCGTGGTTTGTTTGGTTTCTATATATTTATTTATTTAATAGGTAGCGTCATAGAAATAAAAAAAATAGGGGTAGCGTTGTACCGTCTACTAGGTATGGGCTCGGTTGGTTTACAGCCTAAAGCTCTAGATTCTAGAGTAAAAGCTTCTTTTAGGTAATAATAGAAATGTGAGTAGGTAAATGAAATAAATGATACATAGGTAAGTATATAGGTATTCTTCGCCTATGATGGCACATAATATTTTGTTAGTAAATATATGCATTTAATAAAATTTAGGTTTTATATATGTATTAAAAAAATGCAAGCAATGCGATTTTTTAAACCTTTCCCCTTGAGGCCTAAAAGAAATGAGTAAAAAATACATAAACGTAAGATATTACTGCTAGCACTCAGAGTCATGAATTCTCACATTTTTACGAAGGTCTCTTAGGTCAGAACATAAGTAACGTACGGTCAATGGTCAGAGAAATTTAGCCTGTCACTTAATTTAACTTCACAACAATCAACAACCTCGAAAAACCTTGAAACCTAATTCAGAACAAAATCTTTAAGAGAAGCTGATGTCCTATAGCATGAACCTAATTGCCTACTGAGCAAGTTATTTGAAGTCTCGAGGTGACCAGGACACACTGATGTCACGCTGTCACATAAAACTTGGTGTAGTACTGCACTTGGCACATGGTTTGGTGGTGCGGCGTGTGCAGCTCACTTTAAAAATGCACTGATGCTCTATAAAACCCGGTACACACGAAACAAACTAAAGTCTCGAGCTCCTGTTTTGGTTCAAACATTCAACATGGGCATCCCAACATCCAAAAAACATCTCGGCGATTTTGATTTCTTATTTGCTACAACAATATTTTTTGCTTTCCATATCCAATGAAAAGCACGTACAACTAAACATAACATCAATATTCATCAAAATCGCCGAGATGTTTTTGGATGTTGGGATGCCCATGTTGAATGTTTGAAGGCCATCGCAAAACGACATGTAAAACACTAGAATCCATAGACAAATTTGCGTACATTACATGCTTAAACCTCCTCATTAATATGAGTAAAGTAACAAAAGCAGCAATGTACATTGAAGTTGCCATCAATCGTAGTGGGTGAGAATTAGCCAAAAGCCAATGAAGATCAACAAATGATATTTTAGCCGCGTGTCCAGCTGTTTTGTCTACACAATCAACAAAATCATGTCAACTTTTTTTTTATAAAACATTGTCAAACTACACATTTTGCTTGCATTAACAATGTTGTGTTTTCCATACCCGATGAAAAGCACGTGTACAAAAAAACATAATAGATACAACATTTTGACACTAAAAGATTCGTGAGTATTAGATTCATAATTTTTTTTTTCTTTGTGCAAGTGAGTTTATGGCGTTAATTTACAAAGATGAATAATACAACATTCAACAAAAAAGCACCTAGAATTATGTTAAATGTTGAAATGTTTTTGTTATGTAGACCAAAACCCGAGGTGGAGTCGTCCCGGCTTTAGACCTTCGCTAGGTTGAGTACACAGGTAGCCAGTCTTATCGTTGGTCTTTGTAAGGTATATAGCAGACTTAAGGGAAAAGTTAGGGAGTAGTTGGGGGACTTAAGGGAAACATGCTGATTCTCTACTGAGCTGCGCGAGAGTATCTTTGTGATTAGCAACTTGTAGTCTATAATAGTAGACACATTGAGATATGACAAGGGCGTAGGAAAAATCATAATAAGAACGTGAAAGTGAATTTCTGTAACAGAATCCCAAACGCAGGTAGCGAGGCGATGTATTCTAACGTATAGCCTGAAAAGTGTTGGTTTCAAACTAAGTTTTTAAAGTAAACTACCCGTGACTAAACATGTTTTTGATTATGCGAGGATGAACCTATGGTATATCGTGTAGTTTTTGTGGTTAAAAAGAGTAAAAACTCGAGGATGTTATGAGCCAATGCGGTGAGTGTGTTGGTTCAATACAGTACAGTAGGTCGTACGTTCAAAACAAGCTCCTAATAATAATTACACGCGCCGTCGCCGCCCACCGATTCTGAAGAACCGCTGCGGTTTAATCTTGTCGCTAATTAAACTTCCAATTTGTTATTAATTTGCATCTAGAAAACAGGTGGACCGAAGCTGTGTTAGTACGGTGCTCTACCACTTCTTCTAAGAGTCAAAGAAACATTGAGTAAGGGGTGAACACGATAGATCTCAATGGGTCGAAGTGTTGCTGGCTTTGTCAGCCCCCATTATAAGATAAGCAGGTGCCCTAGACTATAGGACTTAAATCTTGCGCCAGACTTTAATCTTATGGGTAATCGAAAAAGTTAAACAAAAAATGGGAGAAAATTACGCGACTTGACCGAAAAATCGCCGGGAATAGCTGATACTGCATCAGCAATACCACTAACTTTCTCTTCAACCCTAGTCTTGGCTAATTGATTGTATAGAAAATACACACGATGTAGAATATAGGTATACCTCATCGTACAAAAGTTCCACTATCTGTGTTGCTACAAATACAAACACGTCAAGTTCAATACAAAAGTCCAAAGCTTTTAAAAAGCACACACGTGGATGAAATGTAGGAGTTCTTAAGTGATTATAAAGCAAAATACAGTGTTTAGGTACCTACGTTGCGTGAAGACATTCACAGATTTAGATATCAAAAGTGCAGCTAGTATTTTGATGAGTAACAAAGAAATTTACGAAGCGGAAACTATTAATTTTAATGGCGGTAATTATAGCGAGTACAGAAATGCGCTCGTTGCCCTTCATACTTCACACTAAGTGGCCCTTTGATGCGTCCATAATCACCAGGAAAAAACAAAGGCATTTGCCAAAAATCTCTTAAATATTTAGCTTAGTATCGACGCGACACGCAAGGACGCCACGTCTAATAAACATGCCGAGTCAACTGCTGTTCGCAACTTCTGGTTCCACAAACTATGTAAATAAGAAAATCAAGGTTTTATTGGGTGTAAACATCCTCGTTTACGTGAAATGGAAAAGTCCTGATGATTCACAGATTCGCTTGTTTTTCGGACTTTGGAATACAACATTTACGACTTAGCTCGCGAATCTCGAGGGTTATTTGTTGTGCCACGAGTTCCGTTGCTCTGTTCCCCCTCAAGCGACTGTAAACTATAAGTTCACACAAGTGGCTGAAACGCACACATTAATGCTCGCATTCGTATTGTGAATAAACATCGTAATGTAGCAGATAAACTAGGATGGGAGCCAAGACGAAAATATGCCACGCCGCGTTTTTCCATTGGATTTTGCGCTTTGGAAACGAACAGTAGTCGCGACACCAATGACAGAACTCATTGTTGATTCGATGATGGAATGTGATAAGCTGGTTCCTCTTTGTTATAGGACTTAATGGACTGGTCGCACGGGACATTAAACATTTTCAGTTTAATTGCCACTGAAACAAAACATTTGCAACGTGTCGCTTTCTGTAGACATAAAGCTCGGAACACACTTGGCTTTTGAACATTGTTTTTCCGACTCATTTTATACGATTATTAAAGTAAATATTGCATGAAAGAAAGTATGTGTACCTAATGTAGTGTGTAGTGTGGTGTTTGTGAGTTGCATTGTGTAGTGTGTGTGTGTCCTGTGTTTGTGTATGTGTTGCAAGGTCGCACGTGGAGTGTTCATACGAGACAGGTCGATGCACACGCGTCAAGTCAAGGTGGGCTCGGAAACTTTCATTCAAGCGAGTGTTCTATTTACATCGGCGATGCCACAAATGTTGAGGTGAGCGGCGCGGTGCGCTCGCTTCCTCCGAGCCGCCGCGCGAACCTCTCCAACATTTCGAGATAAACTGAAGTGTATTCCGGGAGCGCCGGCGAGCGGCGAACATCCGGATGTCTATCGTCAACGTATATCAAAAAGAATTTCAGAATTTGAGTAGGAGTGACAGCGGGCTCCGGTAGTGTCGCGGAGTCGCGCGCGGTGTTTACGTCGTGTTCACTGTCAAGCGTGTTATCTGTTATGTGAGCAGGTGCGGGCGGCGGCGCGGGCTATATCGGTCGCGCGGGCGTTACATAAAGCCGGAGTGTCGATCCTCACCTCCTCTATCTTGAGGCTGGTGCGGACCACCTTGCGGGTGACCGCGGTCTCGTACATCTCCTCGATAGTCTCCGCCATGGCTGGGACGGTGCGCGGGCGCTGCGAGCGACGCGCGCGGTAGTTGCGGCGGTACTGACGGCGCGCGGTTATTTTTAGTCGCGACTGATGTCGGAGCGCCGCTTCCAAGAGCTGATGTACGAGAACTGGGGTGGCGTCGCGACGCCGCAGGGGTGATAATGCTCTACACGTTATGTTCTTTGTGTTTTACGTCCGAGTCGTTGCCCTGGAGCCGAAATCTGCGCGTGATTCCGTGAACTTAACTTTCGCTTTCTCGCTCTACCCTCATCTGAGAATTCGATGACGCTAACACTTCAAAAAGCTTTCATGGTCTGTTTCATCATACAAATTGCCTAGGAACAACGATAAATATCTCCCACATGAAAGGATTCCGTTTGATAGTCGTTCGGTCATTTCATAACGATTTCGATAGATCTTTGTATAACCGCTGAAAGCTGCGAACTGAAATGATGTTGATGCCAAATTACCGTCGCAATATTATCATTACCTACTATTAGCGACATCTAGTTTAACTTCTAGACAAATGTAAATTAAAAATCTATGCGCTATGAGAATAGACGCGCCATCTGGACGGGAATAGACATCATGTGATGCAGATGTTTGTTTTCAAAATTAGAATCATCGCAGTCGAAATTTAAAATTAGATTTAATTGCGGGTAGACTTCAAAACAACAGCTTACGTCAGCTGAAGATAGATGTCGCTGAATAACATGTACGAGTAGCTGTACCATAGACAACGAAAATATTTTCTATTAAAATTCAACAGCAGCTGCGTTTAGTAAAAACTCGGCTCGAATTCTACATAATAATATTATGTAATTATTTTGTGTTTATTAAAGACTTGAGAAATAAAGATTGATACAGCCGCGATTCTGTGTATCTTGCTGCGCTCGTATATCAATAGAATCGCGCGTTTGCATCGCTAATAGGTATCGCGAGTCGCAAACACGACAAACGCGCGTTTAATAAACGCCCCTCCTGCTGCATCGCTACAAAAAGTCGCCGTGGGCAAGGCCTAACCACGGTAAAAAGATATACAGTAATTTGACTCCCTAGAAGCGGTTGAACTTAAGGTCGCGCGAGTTTGCAATGCAGTCGACAGGGATCGGCAAGAAGCGAGGTGCCGAATAGACGTTTTTATGCAGCTTCCGAATAATGATTGTGAATTAGTAAAAATATCAAAGTATTTAATTCTTTTTGATATTTTGAGTAATTCACAATAATAACGCCTATTCGGCACTCGGCACCTCGCTACATACCGAACCCTACCCACTTGGTTGCAAACTCGCGCGACCTTGAGTTCAACCGCTTCTATGGAGTCAAATTACTGTATATCTCTTTACCGTGGCCTAACATTAAATGCTTTACAATTCATAGGGCTATTCATTTCCTACTTGATATTCTCTTTCCATTCCCATCTAAGCACGACACGGCTCGCACATTCTCACATGTAATCTTAATTAATAATAATTTATTAATTAGCTATGAATTATGAATAAAACAACGCATATATTTCGAACATTTAATAATAGCATACGCATACGACGCTAGGTATAATATAAATTATTCGTATAATAAATATGTACGCCTAGAACTAGAGTACAATTTCGAGATACATTCCTTTTATACATATCACTAGATTTTGCTCACAAATGAATTACCCTTACGACTACTTGTTTTAAAAACATAAAAAAAAAAACAAAATTGTCTATTCCATTTTCCCGCCAAAGGAAAATGAAGTAAAATCTTTAAAATAATATTATTCCAAATTCAAATCTTCAATATTTTTTTCTTTAACAGTGTTGCCCTTTGGGCGTAATTTTCCATTAATTAGGGGTAACTATTTGTTCACAAATCCTTGCGCTAATACTTAACAAAATATAATTTGTGTTGTTCTTGCACGTGCTGATCTACTCCACTTGGCTGTAAAAAGAAAAAGAGGTATATAAGTAACTGGGAAAGTCACAAAATGTCTATGAATAAATAGTTAAATTTTATATCTATACTCAAATCCTACATAATATACATGTATAGATTAAAGAAGGCCTAACTTGGAGTACCAGGGGTCATTCCATACATTTTATTTGAGAATCGCGTGGTCACCGTGACGTGTCGTGGGTGTCACGCTCGAGAGACCCGCAAAATGTGGGGTTACCCTCGGCCAAATGCTATTTCTATTTCTTTAGCTATTATTTCTATTTATTTTCTAGACAGGTTTGTGTAATACCACCAGCGCTGCGCAGGATCCCCCCACGCATTAACCTGAGCCTATCCCAATTGACAGCAAAACCTGGTTTAGTTTAGTATGCATGTTACTTCATATATTATGTATTTTTAATTGTTGAATGTCAATAACAATATATATATATTGTGTAATGCGTATAATATTTTACTTTACTTTAATAATTGTGAGCCTTATTTTGCAGATGTTATAAACAAAGTCTGGTGTGTTTAGTAAGCAGCAGGTTTGCGCAAAGCTGCTAAGGGCACTCTCCGCAGATATTGTATCGCCTGGAATGACTTAGGAAACATAGGTTTGCCAAGAGCCTACGACATCGACCGCACTGGCTTGGTCTACAGTCTACAGGAACGAGGTGTAGAGCCAGATTGGTTGGTGAAGACTGCCACTTTATTCCAGTTGTACCCTACTTGTGCCTAACGGAGCCGGGTAGTTCCCGCTCGTACACACCTCCATCGTTCACACTGTTACCGAACGGGAAAAGGTCAAAAAAGATGTGTCGCTCGGTCACAGTGTGTACGATCGCTACTTTTTTTCCCAGTCGTTCACACCGTCGTTAACAGTGTTAACGATCGGGAATAAAAAGTTTCGATTGTTCGCAGTGTGGACGAACGCTACTATTTATTCCCACTCGTACCTAAATCACACCTGAACTAACTTTTATTTAAAAAGTTCTTCTAGTGGAATCGCGCGCACTTCGTGGCGCATAAAACAGTCAAATAATACCTACATTTATTGTTTCATTTATTTTGTTAGTTGTACTTAATTTGGTACCACTGCATTTCAAATCTGTAATATCTTCGAAAGTATTCATTCAAATCTTTCTTTTGATATAGAAAAGGGCCATATTTTTCTATATCAAAAGAATTTATACTACATACATAATATAAAATCGCTTCGTTTATAGCGAGCGTATCAATCTTTAAGAGAGAAAAGGGTGCACCAAATTCATCACTTTATGAATTGACTGTCACGCGTTACGAAGTGCGCGCGGGTCACAGCTAGTATAATAATATATAATATTATGTATTAAGAAACAATGTTTTTTAGATTATTGAATTAAAATTGGTTGCTTGTGTTGCTTTTACGGCAAGTAAGTACGGCGATACTGCGCCAGTAATAACAAGGCATAGTTTCGCATACCATCCCAACCGCATATCCTAGTGCATTATCTACAATGACCTTGAATTACCCAATCAGAGAGCATTGCAAGTGTGACGCCGCGCCGGTTACCATACCTGTGGGAACCTGTTTAAAAAGGACAGTACGTCACGATTTACGCAATAGCCATGATGGAACAGCGCGCGAGTAGTTTGAGTGGAGAAGTAACATTAGTTTACATAACAAGTGAATTAAATTAAAAAAATTTGATGGCGGCCATCTTGGATTTTAAATTTTATATAGTGGGCTGTATTTTACTCGTTAAGCCCTTTCATTTGATACCCATGTCGATGGGGTCGTGGAAGAAAGAAGTAATCCGCCATTTTGTAGCGGCGGCCATCTTGGATCGATTTCCACCAAACATAGCTAAGAACACTCTCGACTAACTCTACTTTAAAAAAAAAAAACTAAATCAAATTCCGTTCATCCTTTTGGGAGCTACGATGCCACAGACAGACACACACACACACACACACACACACACACACACACACACACACACACACACACACACAGACAGACACACACACACACAAACAGACAGACATACACGTCAAACTTATAACACCTCGTCGTTTTTGCTTTGGGGGTTAAAAAGAAAACACGGGACAATTTTGTTACATGGTGGTCACCAATATTATAAAAGGAGAGCACATAAAAGTGGCCCTGGTTACTATATAGTATCAAAATACTCGCCAAGACAAATCAAATAAGCCCAAACTCGATGGGGTTGCGTCGATTAATTACAGAGCTGTTTACTATAATGGAATATCAAAGTACCCACTTAGGTACAAACTACCGTTAAAAATATCAATAATATCTCTCATTGGTACCTTTTTTTTTTGCATCTTGACTAGATACAAAAAATTAGGGACGAGTGGGAATAAAAAGTAGCACTCGTCAACACTGTGACCGAGCGAAACATCTTTTTTGATCTTTTCCCGATCGTCAACAGTGTTTACGACCGGGTATAACTGATCGGGAACGTTTCGAAAAAAAGTAGCGACCGTACACACTGTGACCGAGCGGAACATATTTTATGATCTCTTCCCGTTCGGTAACAGTGTGAACAATGGGGGTGTGTACGAACGGGAACTACCCACGGAGCCTACCATTCCGGGTTTGTTTGAGATTTCCTTCTCTATAGTTTGCAGACCAACGCTAACGAGGCCTATAATTGTGAGTAAAGTAGCAGTAATTCAGCAATAACTTACATAATGCGCATAGTGTTGGTGAACCCTGAGCCCTGTTTCCATCCGGTGACGACGACCACGTGGTCTCCAGTCTTGATGAACCCGCGGGACCGACCGAACGCCAGCCCGCTCTGTACGCGGTTGTCTACGTCCTTCAACCAGTCTGGGGCTACGGCCGCTGGAATATACAAATAAATAGTTATTATAGCGATAACAGACTACCTAAACCATAAAATGACAATTCGTAACAAACATATGTACAAATGTAGTCTCTGCAGGTACAATATTAGTATAGACACACCTGAGTACAGTATAGGCAGCACGCCCCTGAATATGTGCGCCTGTCTGGCGGTCTGAGGCAAGCGAGTGACCGCGATGATGGGACAGCGCGGCCTGTATTTGGACAGCAGATGGGCGGACTTGCCGCTCGTTGTGATCACTACTATAGCAGTGGCGAGGCACTTAGTAGCGGCTTCTACTGCAGCAATGGCGACTGAGTGCGCGGGGTCGATTGGGGCGCTCACCTGAGACAAATAACATTGTATTAATAACATTAATGAAAAGATCGTGGCTAAGGGACTATAAATAAATATTTCAAGACATTTCACACAGCGCCACCTAACCCCAAGGTAAGCAACTTAATGCTTGTGTTATGGTGGTTAGGATAACGGATATAATACTCATATACTTTTTTTTTGTAAATACATGTACTTATAATAAATATTGAAAACTATGTGGTACAGACATGATTCTGGATCACAGAGTTTCAAATTTCGGCACCGCACCAATGATTATATTGATTTAAACGCGATTTTTTATATTGCTATGCAAGTGGTAGGCTCGATTCTGCCGCTCCAGGATTGGATTTATTGGTCATAATAGACCTACCAACGGGTAAATCCAACAGACACTGCTTTAATGATCTGTAGACGCAAAGGCCGATGACGATGATGATGAGGTCCACCCTATAATATAAAGCCCACCCTTTTCATGAGTCACTCCAGCTCACTCCACTCACCCCAGCGGAGCGGTCGTTGAAGAGTTGCTTGTGCCATATAGCAGCCTCAGCCTCCTTGCAGATGTTGGCCATGGTCAGTACACACTCGAGGGGGTAGTCTCCCTTGGCCGTCTCTCCCGATAACATCACACATATATAGCTATACATCCCTTTAATCTACTTGATTCATTAGTTACTCACCCCAGCGGAGAGGTCGTTGAAGAGTTGCTTGTGCCATATAGCAGCCTCGGCCTCCTTGCAGATGTTGGCCATAGTCAGTACACACTCGAGAGGGTAGTCTCCCTTGGCCGTCTCTCCCGATAACATCACGCAGTCAGCTCCGTCCAAGATGGCGTTGGCCACGTCTGAGGTCTCGGCGCGGGTGGGCCGCGGCTTCTTCACCATTGATTCTAACATTTGTGTGGCGCAGATCACTGGTTTGCCGACCTGGAATGTGAGAATAACTTTTTAGATACTTGAAGTATACGTATAAAGTAAGCACCTTGTAAAACTTAATTATTTATTATTTTCTTTTAATTTAATGAAAATATTTTAATGAGGCCATACTTATTTTGAATAAATAAGTATTGGAAGTTATAATATGACTAGCTGCTCAGCGGATTACTATACTAAATTAAGGTTCAATCGATTCAGCTCTTAGATTCAGGCGTAAAAGACTAACTCACTATATCTGAATTTAAATGTAAAATGAAAGGCGAACTCTTTTACAAAATGTTAAGAAAGTGTATGATCAAAATTAATCCTTGCTTTAAAATCACAGTTGAATGTGGGTGGTAACAGATGACATTATATCAGCGTTATTTTATTTCAGAGGTCCTTTTATTCTATTGCAGTTTTTAGCGCCGATCTTAACTTTGCTGAACCTAAATGCCTTTATCTGTGACAATAAATATTGGATCTGAGAATAGCAAAGGACTTAATGGATAAAATCATCATAATAATAATCACCTTGTTACAACGAGCGATCATAGTCTTCTGGGCCAGGAATACCTTCTCCGGGGGGATTTCAATACCCAGGTCACCTCGGGCTACCATGATACCTTCAGATTCCTGAAAATATATTTAAAAATGACACTTGAAATCACTGTTAACAGCGTATTATTTTCTCACTCGACACCTCAATTGAAGTAAATAAAATAAAAAATAATGTAACATGTCAAAAACTTGACAAAAGCTTATAATATTTTCATACATTTTTGGACCCCTGTCTGCTGAAATATTGAAATGAAATGAAATGAAAAAAAATGAAATGAAGATGATTTATTGGCTCTATCTTACAGCTTAAGCTTACATAGTGTGTTAAAGTTACGCACGCAAAAGGTGCACTTAGGACAGGTTCCTATACATATGTCTAATATCTAAGGCAAGCATGCGCAATAATGATAAACATGCGCATCTTTTCAAAGTCAAAATTCCCAAAATGTTCTCGAAGCTCATAGCAATCTGCTCACGTGCCTAGACAAAGTCAATAATAAATAATAATAATTGGGGTTTATACTCCAACAGAATTCATTCATTCGTTCAGTTCATTCATTCATTCAAATCACAATTTATAGGTGTGTATATGTTGCAGTTACAGGTCGTCGAGATTACTACTGGGCCTGCAACATGATCTGATGACTGCCTCCTACATATCTTATAGGACACATATGGAATCGTAATATGGGGTAAATATGCCCATATTGATCAATGTTTTATAATACAAAAAAGATGTATACGTGCAATATTTGGCTTAAAACAAATAGACTCCTGTAGACCATTCTTTAGAACTTTTAAAGTCCTAACTGTAACTTCTTTATATATTCTAGATGTGTGTCTATTTGTATATAATAATAGAAACATTTTTCAGCAAGCCAGCTCAATTAAAGTAAATTTACGTTCCCAATATAAGAATAATTTAATTAAACCTCCAACTAGACTTGCATTGACTTCTAATAATTGTTTTATTATGTGTATAAAAGTTTATAACAAAATTCCAAATCATTTTAGGGAATCGAATTTAACACTAAATGTGTTTAAATATAAATTGACGCAATGGTTGGCGGATAAATGTTTTTATAGCATAAATGATTTTTTTGAATACAAAATATAAATAGTCATGCATACTCCATACAATGTAACTAAAGGCATTAATTATTCTTAGCTATAAGTCATTATTGTATTATTAATACGTCTGGAAAAGACAGGTTTCGGCAGAACAATGCATTACATTAAGATCTGATATTATGTACCTGAAATCTATGAATAAACAAATTCTTATTCACAGCCGGGACCCAGTTTTAAGTGCCGCGTCGAAACACGGTATCGATCAAGGCTCAAACTCACTCGCAGCAGACTGCTGGTATCTCGAATCAAGCGAGGTCCAGCGTTTCAAACTCCTGAGAGGCTTAAATTCTCACCCACTACGATTGATGGCAACTTCAATATACATTGCTGTTTTTGTTACTTTACTCATAATAATAAGGAGGTTTCAGCACGTAATGTACGCAATTTTGTCTATGGATTCTAGTGTTTTACATGACGTTTTGCGATAGCCAATAGGCCCTCTGGATTCGCCTCTGGATTAACTGTATACGTCACATAAATGACAAACAGCTATTATTCAATGGACGCCGTCTAGTTTCATCTGCATGAAACTAGGCGATGCAATGTGCGGCCTATTTCGATTGCGAATCAAATTGGCATCATCCGCCGATGGAAATTGTCTTGTGAACTAGATTTATTGACCTACATGCAATTTTGTATCATAATACAAGCACATGACCAAGGTTAGAGGGACAAAACTACCTAAGCAAAAACCAAGTTTTGTGCTGTTTTCTACGCAGTTTACTGGTGGTAAACTTCAGTCGTGGATAGTTACTACCCACAGGACAAAAACAGTGTCGCTAAGCGCTCATTACCATTGTTCCGACACGATTTTCAATTAAGCCTTAGACGATTAATTTAATACCGGCTTCTAGGGAGAGTTGCAAGGCGAAATCGTGTTCGAAGGTCTAATAGAATTTTTTTCATGTGGCCGCCTGATGTTGTGCGGTTACCTTAGCCTATCATAGACGTCTGTATTTCTTTATTTATCGGCAACTGCATACAAAGTCCTTAACATATTGACTGCGCCAAACACAACAGCGGTGTTGTTAAAGTTGGAACGCGTGTGTTGACGCACACGAACGTTGTGTTTTGTCTATTGATTTTTCCATACAAAATTATTTTCCGGTCCCGGGAATAGTGTTAGAAATGCGCCACCACATTGGCTAAATGTGGTAATGCCTATTAAATGTCTACATCACCAATGGGGTTGTCGCTCCCCACTCCCTACCTTCCTACCTACATTTTTATTGAAAACACACAAAAAGACAGATTCATCATCATCAGCCTATGTTCGTCCCCTGCTGGACATAGACCTCCCCGCAGGCACGCCACTCAACTCGCTCCTCCGTCTTTCTCCTCCAACCACTCCCAGCGATTGGGGTGTGCGGGGACTAAACTTCATCCATAAGTCCCAAGCCAACCTCGCCTGCTCGCGGTACATCCTGCTGACTAACAAACGAGGCTCTATTGACCGATAGATGGCGGTATAACCATCCAAATAAGCGTAGGTAAATCATCTAGGTCGGTGGTGGACAGCAGCGCCACCGATACAAGACCCTACGTCCTGCGATTGCCAACACGCATGCCCAGCGCGGCAATTAAGGGCAAAACCCAACATGGCAGGTCACATACAAAAGACAGATTATTATTTTTGAAACCTCATATTAAGTACTTACATGAATAATCTCATCAAGGTTGACCATGCCCTGGTGGTTCTCGATCTTGGAGATGATCTGAATGTTCTTCCCCTTCTCCCCGAGGATAGCGCGGATCTCCTGCAACGCGGCTCCGTTGCGGATGAACGACGCGAATATCATGTCCACCTGACGTATGAAAATACAACTGATTTAAGTAAATAAACGACAAAAAACTCACGGGAATAATTTTCGGACAATTACGATGAAGGACATCGTAATTGTCCGAAAACCAGGGTCGAGCCTAGTTTCGACCATTATTTCCGTAAGTTTTTAGTTGTTTGTTTAAATAATAATATGGATAACTCTCACGTTAGTTTTCAAAAACGCAAATTAAAATAAATTTATTGACATTCTAAATTGCATGTGCCCATCAGGGTCCTTTGAAATACTTATGATGAGCAAACTAAACTAGGACCTTATTATGTACCTAATTCTAAGGAAGCAAATAAAGTATTGAGAACATAAAGCTAGCGGAATTACTGGGCTGAAGAGTCTTAACATCTTATGGCTCGTTTTAAGAAGCGTTGGTCCAGAATTTTAAATCATTGTGAAACACTTTGACGTCCTGTACTGATATTATGGGCAGCGTTATCTCTTACCAACAGGAGAGCGTCTTACTTATTTGCATAAAAAATAAAATGAAATAACATCAAAATAATAAACATGAATTTATAGAAGCCAAAACTAGAAAAAACTGTGTTTTGGGAACCAGTGGCTTTGGCATTAACAATAAATAATAATAGAAGCTTTAACTTGTTTAAGGCAAGAAGAGTAAATCAGGTGCGTAATGGTAAGTATCATGATTGCCCACAATATCAGACAAAATGCTACCCAGTTTGTTTCAAAACTCAAAATTCGTCATTTGCCCCTGCTTGCCACCACTGTGGTAGCGACGTGGATACGGCGCAGCACACACTGGAGGAGTGCCCAGCTTGGGTCAGTGAGCGTCGTGCCCTCGTCGCTGTTATGGGGGGCGAACTCTCGCTAGCAACCATGGTAAGAGCCATGGTTGCGAGCGAGGAGTCGTGGCAGGCCGCGGTTTCGTTCTGCGAGAGTGTCATCTCGCAGAAGGAGATCGCGGAACGCGAACGGGAGGTCACCACCGACCTCCCGATGCGTGCCCGGAGAAGGGGGCGACGGAGGCGTATCTTCCACGCCCTTCTCCAGCCCCCATAACCTGGGTCTAGGCGGCGAGTACGGGGGTACTCGTCGCCGCAAGCACAGACCCACGAGGTGGCGCGCGCGGTGTTTCCGCGCGCCCCTTGAGAGGGTGGGGTGAAACTCCTCTTCACCCCACCGCGGAGGGATCCTCCTGTCAGTGAGGACCAAACGCCGTCGGGGCCGCGGATGAATGCTTCGGCGTACCCGTTGCCCCGGCATTATGGCGTCCCGCAGGAACACCCCCAGGTTTTTTAGTGGGTATCCCCGCCGCTCCCATCTTTGGCGGGGGAGTCCCACATACCGCCCCGCGCCCCCCGGCGTGGGGTGATGATGCGTAACGCATTTTTCCTGGGTTAAAAAAAAAAAAAAAAGGGTCTAAGCTATCTCTATACAAAATTTTAGCTCAATCGGGCCACCCGTTTAGGCGTGAAAGAGTAACAAACATCCCGACATTCAGACAACTCAACATCCAGACATCCTTTCTTACAAACTTTCACGTTTGTAATATTACTAAGAAGTAAGATTATAATACTAGTACTTTCTAACAGTAGACGAAATTCAAGGTCGTAGTGACGTATACGCAATACGTAGATAGCGTAGATACCAATCACGTAGTACGCACGTGTTGAACACTGACGTAGCAGCCGAAATCATACGGCGACCATCCGTCTTTACGGTGACATAATATGATAAGATTCCATTTGTTGTTTTTTTATCGAATTGTGTTAGGTTATTGATAAATTGGTAGATAAGCGTACTTGAACGGTACTCGAACGTAAATCCTGTGCAATTGATGTTTTGCGAGAAAAATCTAACTTTATTTGTTTAATTTTTTGGACGCAGAATGGATTGGATTAAATTTTAATTCTATTTATGGATAATGGTTATAGTTTGTAGCCTTTTCCAAGTAATATTTTAAGTTTATAATGGATTTGTGTGTATATCTTAGTGACTCATACTCGCTTATGAGAACAGGTTATTTAGTTGCTATGTAAAAAATCTAAATAAATAATATTATATAAAAGCAAAGCCGAATAGACTGATCTATAAACGCATAGCCGAATGGATTGAGTTGAAATTTGGCATAGAGGGAGATATTGTGAGTACCTTATCGAATGAAGTCGAATTCAAAAAATCGCGCAAAGTTATATTAGTTTGAAGTCCTGCAGTTTCTCATAATGTATTTATTAAATTCAAGACCATTCCGGTCCTGGCGAAGTAGTTTTTGCGTAGAGGTAAGTAACAATCATACATCCACACAATAAGTTAAACAAATCGTAACAATAAATATTCCATTCGATCAATTTTAGAACGCAACAGAAGTTTCCAGATTTGTGAATAACAAAAAGTTTCAAATAAAATTCCATTCGGCTTATCTCTGATTTAGGTATATTTCGTTATCAAGCACGTCCATTTCTTTATTTTCCCAAAATAAATTAGGTCATTGGCATTTGATATAGAAACAGTCAAGTACGGGTGACGTAAGCTGATATAACCTTGACTTTTATGGGTTCATTCTAGATCATTCCATCTCATTATAGTCATTCAGACTTCTAGAAAACAGAAAAGGTTCACTATTAGCACGGTAAAGAGATATACAGTAGTTTGACTCCATAGAAACGGGCGGAAAATGGAAGTGAATAGATGTCGGTAGATGTGGGTAGAAGTGGGTATATAATCCAGAAGCGGGTGCCACGCAGCGACGGGCGGACGTCGCGATAGTTTCTTGCAAGTATTTAGTGTTATTTACGTTATTTACTTTTGACGTATGTATACATAATATAATAAATTATATAAAATTATATAAAAATGGCAAAAAAATAGCATATATATTATGCTGTTTTTGGTAGCTTGAACTTATCATTGAACTTATCAGGAAATCCAGAAATAACATTATTAACCCCCGACGCAAAATCGACGGGGTGTTATAAGTTTGACGTGTCTGTCTGTCTGTCTCTGTGTGTGTGTGTCTGTCTGTGGCACCGTAGCTCCCGAACGGATGAACGGATTTTGATTTAGTTTTTTTTGTTTGAAAGTAAGGTTAGTCGAGAGTGTTCTCAGACATGTTTGGTGGAAATCGGTCCAAGATGGCCGCCGCTACAAAATGGCGGATTACTTTTTTCTTCCGCGACCCCCTCAATATGGGTATCAAATGAAAGGGCTTATGAGGGGAGGAGGGGGGAAGGAGGGGAGGGGAAGGGGAGGATGGGGAAGGAGGGGAGGGGGAAGGAGGGGAGGGGGAAGGGGAGGAGGGGGAAGGGGAGGAGGAGGAAGGGGGAAGGGAGGAAGGGGAGGAGGGGGAAGGGGAGGAGGGGGGAGGGGAGGAGGGGAAGCGGGGAGGGGAAGGGGAGGAGGTTGTCTTGTCTCTTGTCTTATCTCTTGTCTTGTCTCTTGTCTTGTCTTGTCTCTTTTCTTGTCTCTTGTCTTGTCTTTTGTCTTGTCTTGGGTTTTAATATACGCCGCCACGACATGATAGGTAAGTAGGTAGGTAGCTCAAGTAAGTAGATGATATGAAACAGGTAGGTACCTACTGTATGCGGGCAGCCCTATGACTTGCGCATGTACCGCGCGACTGTAGGTATTTATGTTCAAAAATCACGCTCAGTCAAACTACTGTATATCTCTTTACCGTGCTATTAGTCAGAATCTTTTGTTTTATCTTCGTCGATTACTAAAAGACGCTTGACCTTGAAGACCGAATCGAACAATTTCTTGTTTAAAAGAATAAGCTTCACAAAAAAAAATTAAATGGATCCTCCCAAATGTTATTGAATTCGGTCGAATTGTTTTCAAGCTATACGGCTAGGGGACTCAAGCCTTTCAAATTTTATCTGAACTAGGTACTTTTTTTATCTCACCGCAAGCAATTCACATCAAACCGAAAATTTCAATACTTTTTCAAAATATTAGCCTAAAACGTGTCTATCAGCGGCGAGATTCCGCCCACCAAAATCCTATATTTATAGAAACGTATGATATAAATGTATATTTACCCCCTGTTCCACTCCGAAGAGCAGATCAGACTTGTCCTTGTCGGAGACGGCGGGGAGGTCGACGGGGAGCCCCGGCAGGTTCACACCCTTGCGGGACCCCAGCATGCCTGCAATAATACTCACATTTAGGTATTTTTCCAAGGAAGTAATGTTATGAAATCAGTTGCAAAGGGTACAAAAACGCAAATGCGAAAGTAAGAATGATTTGAATGAGTGTTTGTTTTTTTCACGCCTGAATGAACGCCATTCAGGCTATGACCCTGGAATAACACATAGGCTACTGCCCAGCGGGTGAAAACTAAATAATAATTGGTGTTTACATTCCAACAGAACAGGTTACCCTACTTACACTGTTAGTGTCAAATCACAATCATATGTAGGTAACCAGAGAATGGAAGAACGCCTGTATCTTTATGAAATAAAGGTGGATTTTGAAGCAATAATGACGATTCTTGAAGATAGTCAATTAAAAAAAAGATTTCTGAAACTGTAGAATTAGTCAGAAAGGTCGGATTGTGGAACATTATAAAAATATCTTTAACAAGTGAACTTTAAAATTTTTTTTTTTAAAAACAAGCTTTTATTGCATTGTCATCCGATTTATACATGTATGCAAAATTTCAGCTCAATCGGACACCGGGAAGTGGGTCAAATTAAACTTTCAAGATTTGATTACAGACAGACAGACAGACAGACAGACAGACAGACAGACAGACAACAGACAGGTGAAAGTAATATAAAGCTTGTAAAAAAGAACCGGCGAGCGTTCATGAAGAATGTGTTGAAAGTCGAGGAAGCGAAAGAGGTGTCAGGATCGTACTAAATGGAGGGAAATAAACTCTGCCTACCCCAACGGGAACCAGACGTGATTATATTATAATATATTATGTATTAAAATATAAATAATTTAAAAAATGTTTCATAAAACTTTACCTCCATTCTCAATGACACAAGTCAAAGCGTCGCTGGAAACCGACTGGCAGATGACCGAGATGAGTCCATCGTCGATGAAGATGCGGTTCCCGGGCTTCACCACATTGGTGATGTTCTTATAGTCCAGGTATACAGTGTCGGCGTTGCCCTTCTCCTGGAACTCTGGGTTGGTGGTCAGCTTGATAGTGCCACCCTTCTTGAGCTCCACTTCCGCGGAGCCACCCTGGAGGAGGGGTCTGGTTAGTTTTGCTTTGCAGTTGTTGTTTGTTGTTGTGTTTCGAAAGACAAGTTGGCTAGGGAATTCTGATAAGCTTACAACAACAACCCATAATTTTTGGCAGTGTCTTCGCTATCGACTACAAATCGAGGATTTTGTAAAAAGCAACCATTTTTATAGAATAAGGCTCAGCAGAGGATAATGCTACAGCCTTAGCTGAATATCTAGGTAACATTGTGACTTCATCGCTATGTATTAGCTCAACCCTGGGTTTCAGACACTTCGATGATGTCCTTCATCAGGAGCTCACGCTTAGAGGTCGCGACGCTACACCGCTGGCAGTTGCTATTAACCTAGTAAATATGGATTAGTTTTTAGTGTTCTGCTTACCCCTTCAAGCAGTCCAGTCCTGATCTCAGGTCCCTTGGTATCAAGTGCGATGGCCAGGGAGAAGGGGTATCCGAGCCTGGCGCTGTAATTCTTCTCCGCTTGGCGACAGTTGGCGATGGTCTCCGCGTGGTACTCGTGCGAGCCGTGCGAGAAGTTCATGCGGGCCACGTTCATGCCTGTCTCCATCATCTTCTCTAGCATGCCTACATCGCGCGAGGCCGGCCCTGGGGTGACAATTCGGAGTCAGTTGAATTTGAAATATTATTAATTTTAATTTTCCCCGGCGCAGCAGCTTTTCAAAAGTATGGTATACCTACCATCTACAGAAGAGATGGGGTGAGAGGTGTGAGAGAGGTGGGTTAGTGGGCATTCTTTAGGAGTCTGCCCCTATTACTACTAGAAGATTAATCCGAGTATCATCGGCCCGTAGAAGACGAAAGTCCAGAAACGAAAGAAGAGGAAGGAGATGTGATAGTGTGATGATAATATGACGATGATGATGATAATTATGCGGGCCACGTTCATGCCTGTCTCCATATCTTCTCTAGCATGCCTACATCGCGGGAGGCCGGTCCTGGGGTGACAATTTACTTTTTAAATTTGCAATATTCTTTATTTTAGGTATGCCTGGCACAGTAGTTCCAAGAGTTTTGGTATACATAGAGGTGATAATAGAGGGTGAGGAAGGGGGTATAGTTGAAATGAGTGGGCTTAAAGTTTCTTACGTAAAAAAAATTGTCTTCCAATGATTCTCTCTAAAATCAAGGGGAGTGTTGGTTGGCTGTGTGGATCTCGGCCGCCCGACGTGAAGAGCCCGAGGGGTCCATAAAAAGACTGTATCCACCCATGCTATGTCCATCAGGGAAAGATGATAATGTTGTGATGATGGTAATGGTGATGATCACGAAAGTGATGACAATTATGATGATGACGACAACAACGACAATAAATAATTTTCTTATAACTGCACAAAGGCTGCACGGGGATATTAATGCCGACCTTTCTTTTATATGACATAATATAATATATTTTTATTTTATTTACTATTTATAAAGCTGTATTATATTTATATTACAATATAAGACATAACGGACGCTTTTTTTTATATATTTGTACTTTGATTGTCACATCTTTTAAACTACTCTTCAAATTATATGTGTATTTAATTATTACTGAAATCTATATATGTATGCTCTAAAAACCTCCAGAAAACAAGAATGACTTTATTTTCCAACTCCAATACTCATTTGCATGTGTAAACCTATGCTTCGCTACCAAAGGGTGCTAACTGAAAACCAGCGCTGAGTGTTTTCACTTCAGCACACGCTGAGGTAGCACCTATTTGGCGACAAACAAAACTGACGCACCGGCACACATGTATACTTATGTACTAAAATTTTGTCCAACATTAGCTTAAATCTTTAAATGCTTTGTTCTTTTTATTACCCGTTGTTTATTTTCTTTGTGGTTTAGTACTTTATTTCTTTTGTTTACTGTATTAGTTGGTGTGTTTTTCATTTAATATCTACCTACCTGTACTTGTATTGTCGTCGAATAAATGTTTTTTTCTTTCTTTCTTTCTTTCTATAATAGTCATAAATATCCTCACCAATGGTACAAATAATGCCGGACAGACGCACGTACGAAGCCTTCGAGTCGATGTCGAGGCTGCACATGTGCTGTAGGTGTGAGCCTACGTTGGCGGCCGCTAGCTGCATGCCGAGTTTTTCTGACGACCCCGCCTGCAACAAACATATAGGATTTTTAGACTTTAGCCAAATTGTAGCTTGCTATCCTAATTATGGATGCGTTTTTGTCGAGTATTATTTATTATCTATATCTGTTGCGGCTAAATCCAGAAGTGCGGCTACTCTAGGTTTGGCCGGCTAACCGAACATTGTCATTCAAATACAGCTCAAGTTGCTGAAATTCGATTAAACCTAAAAATATAATTAATTTTAAGAGATACAACTGCTGTTGGATATTCATACCCTACGAATAAATAAGTCTTCATACCCATATGAACTAGTCAGTCATTTTTTAAAACTTTATTTACCTATCACATTAAACTACTGAAAATTTCTTAATAATAAGGTAGTATAAACAAAACCTACTGAACCCATAGTTTTCACGGTCACAAATCTCAAGGGCCCACGGCAATTAGCTCTTAACACTGTTGTAACAGAGTTCATATTTGCACAACTCTTGTCACTCGTTATCTAGAAATCTTGAAAGCGTGAAATGTACTGAAGTAATCTATGTGATGGTCGCCATTAACTGCGCCTGAGTCAATGTTTACGTTGATTTTAACATGTCACATCATGGCACAACCTTGATGTGAATCTTTACTAGTTGTGTCCTGCGATTTCAGGTATTTTTTTACACATACAAGTAAGATGAAAGCAAAACACTCTCTTAATGGTAAGGTAATGTGGTAATAGGATTTTACAATGATGTAAAACTAACTGCGCCCAGCGGTTTTACCCGCTCGCACTGTACTGTGTAGCTTATTTATTTATTTATTCCAGGGTTTAAGCTATTTCTATACCAAATTAAAGCTCAATCGGTCCACCCGTTTAGGCGTGAAAGAGTAACAAATATAGGTATTTGGTACAGTCAACTACAAAGAGATGTATCCATGTTAGGCTTACAAAATGAAGTAAATTTTCATTTGCCACAATAAACTACCCTTGGTTCGTGACATTTCTAGTAGCAATCAAACTTTATATTATCATCGATGCATCTCACTACTTTTCCTTAGGTGATACATAATAATAGCATTTAAAATGAATCGAATTTAGTATAAGATTTGGTGGATACTGAAAATGTCACGAAGTAAGGGTAAATAATTTTTGCATACTAAAAGTTCTTTCATTTTGTAAGACTAACATGGATACATCTCTTTGTAGTTGACTGTACATCAGAAATCCATACATTTTTACAAACTTTCACGTTTATAATATTATTAAGATTCTAGATGCACTGCACTAACGCTTTTTACTAGAGTCATAAGGTGTTATAAAAAATAGTATTTTTTTTCTAGTTGTGCACTGCTGGGCAAAGACCTCCCCCAAATCCCCCAATAAAAAAAAGTCCCTTAAAATAAAATCTCAAAGACATTCAGCATCATCTGATTCCTTAGCATTGAAAATCAATCAATAGGTATAATGGCATGCTAATCAGGAAAATATATGCAACAAAATGAACTTTAATGCTTAGAGATAAAGTTGAAATTGTGCTCTATTTTACGCAGAATTAATTATAATGCAAACATTTCCAGAAGTAACACTAAGTAAGAAGCGAGAGAGAAGCGTTGGTGCAATGCACCTAGAGTTTCACATCATTGTGAAATGCTAGGTGGCATTGTACTGATCATGGGCAGCATTATCTCTTAACATCAGGAGAGTGTCTTGCTCGTCTTCTTACTCATTCGCATAATAAAAAATGTAGCTTATGAATCAAATTTGAACTGAAATATTAATATACGAGTAACATAATGTCTGGAAGAGATCGCTTTTAGCGATAAGACCGCCGGTTGCAACATCTTTGTTTTGTTTGTTAACTACTGTTGTAAATTTTTAATTTTCATGTGGTGTTACAATAAAGTATTAATAAATAATGCAAATGTAACTAGGAAATAATGACTCTAAGCATAGGCGGATTTAGGGGGGGGGGGCCAGGGGGCCATGGCCCCCCCCAGAAGCCTTGTAGAGTTACGAATTTTGCACATATTTTATGGTCAAGATTATATTTTTTTCTCGGCACTCGCAGCAAACTGCTCGCGCACTTATTATTAAGGATATTTGAACTTCCTAACTGTTCAGAGCGAGCTAAACACACACTTTTCTTGGTAAAAATTATAATATTTTTGCCTTTCTGCACCTTGGCCCCCCCCAGAACCAAATCCTGGATCCGCCCATGACTCTAGGTATTAAAAATTCAATTAACTAGAATAATGTTTAAATACAACTCAGCATTATTATAGTGCCTACATGTTTGCATAAAAAATACAATTAATAATATATTTTTTAAAATTCCATTGTATGCTTGAATAATGCTGACACAAAAGCACTTTTTTCTTTGCAAGATGGCATTTTTTATAGAAGAAATGGGATATCTTGCTAATACATACATTATTTAAAATATTAAAGTTCGTTTTATTGTCTGGTGCTCTCTTAGATGCAAAAAGTTGGAATCTAGGTGTTTTAAGATTGATACTACACGGATTTTCAAGGATTTTAGCTATTTACATATCAAACAAATTTCAGCTGAATTAGTCCAGTTGTTTGGGTATAAAAGATAAACAAACAACCACACATCCTTACAAACATCCTTACAAACATCCACACATCCTTAAAACCATCCGTACAAACTTACAGATTTATTATTTAAAAAATAAAAATATTAAGCAATAGCCAATAGAATAGAAATGCTCTTTATTGTGACCAATTTAACATAATTTATTAAAATTACTAACATCATGTTAATAAATTGGCCCACAATGGGCAGCCTTATCACTCAAAGAGATCTCCTCTCTATATTAAAAACATTGCTACTTGTATGTTAACTTAAAAGTAGAGTAAAATAAAATCTAACTAATATTATAAATGTGTAATGTGAAAGTTTGTAAGAATGTATGGATGTCTGAATGTCAGGATGTCTGGATGTATTTTTGTTACTCTTTAACACTTAAATGGGTGGACCGATTGAGCTGAAATTTTTTGAGATTGAGATAAAGAGATACTGGTACTGGTACGCGGGCAATTTTCCGCAACTAGGCCTCCTCTTGGCCCATTTTGCGTGCGGGTGGGGGTGCTGTATCACTCGAGCCACCCAAACTCTCCAAAGAATCTCAGCAGCCCTCTGGGGTCGACCGACAACATCGGAGAGCGACCCCGGAGATCCGAGGTAGGATAAAGAGATAGCTTAGACCCTGGAATAACACATAGGCTATAGTACAGCGGGTAAACCGCTGGGCAAAGTCAGCATGTAATACATTGGTAGGTCCTATCTACAACTTATATTTATATAAATAATATAGAAATCAATATTAGGTATTGCATAGTAAACCTAGGTACGTAGGTATATTCTAGTACATATGATAAGTAAAGCCAAGCAACTTGAGAAGTAATCTAACAGTGAAGTCATGCAGGAAGTTGTTTATTATTTAGTGACATTGTGTTGTTGCCAACTGCACCTACATAGAGCTGAAATGAACATATTTTTCAGTTAGTCACTCCATGCAACGCTGGTTGCCTGGATGAGATCACTCTCTAAGCGATAAGGCTGGCCATTGTAGACCTTAACCGCCACGGTCGGATATATCCGACAAGCCTGTTCTGTTACGTAACCGCCAGAGTCGTATATTTATATATTACAGGCTTGTCGGATATATCCAACCGTGGCGGTTAAAGGGTTAATATACCTCTAGTTTAGTTTAAAGTCTTTTTTGTTACCTTTTGGTCACAGTACAGAGCATTGTATTGTATATATAATGGTTACATACTAGCACAGCAGTTTACCCACTGAAATAATAATTCCCAGTCTAAGCTTTGTCTATAGGCATAACGAAATTCAGGTCATTAGGTTAGGTGTGGAGGAAAAAAAACAGCTGAACCAAATAAGCAGAAATTTTGTTACAGTAAATTTATACAGTTGCTAAAATAGCATGTGGACATCTAATTAGTAGATAAAAGCGCTGGCCACAGCAAGTAGATATAATTCAGTATTTTTTATGCTGTAGTGAGTGCACTCAATAAAATACAACTTTATAATATGTACCTACCTATGTACTGAAAGTAATTTTTATTATACTATAATTTATCTGAACTATAATTATTATTTTATAGTACCTATTTCTTGTAATAAGGGCTGTATAAAAATAAAATTTTATTACATACTTGCATATTTTAATCCGTCCAATTTTTTCCAATATTAACTGAATATTAAAATTCACTAACGTCTGAATGGTAATGAGTTTGTTTAATTACTAGATAATTAAGATATTCCCGCACTTGTAATACCAATCTGCGGCTGACAAGTGATTGCTGTGATTATGCTTGCATTTATCAGCTGATTAGATAACAAATTATTGTTCTTTCATTAAATTCATGTCGGAAAAATTATGCGTAATGAACAAAGTAAACCCATAAATCGATATTTTTAAATACAACTGTAAATAATCATTTTTATGACGCGAATCAATAGATCAGCTGCTGAAAACCGGCGTGAAAAATTATCGCCAAGGTAACACGGAAAACGGTAACAAACCGAAGCTCACGTAATACGATCGACAAAAATAGAATTCTACATAATTTATGTGCATACCTCAGTTTTTCCATCATAGATCGTGGGCCAAACCATTTTTATGCAGTTGAAATGTATGAATTTCTCACTGAACTCGGCGCGAGGTCGTTCGTATTGGTTTCGTGATCTTGAACTGCCCTTCCGAGTGAAAAACTGAAGCCCGCAGAGGGGAGAGGTGTTCCGAACTGCGTACTCGACCAAACGCGAACGGCGCGCGCACAATACAGACACAGCGCACTCTGCAGGGTGAGTGCAACCACCGAAAACGAACCGCCCTATTATAACAACCCCTTTTCCCACGATAATAATCACAAACGTGAAATATTCAATACTCGACAAGCAACCGCAGTATCCTCCTTTTGAAAACTAACCACAGTTACTGGTTACCACTTCTATTTTTGTTTTGAACTATTGATAACTTGCCAATTTATTTTCGAAGGCTGAGATTGTTACGATAAGAGTTGATGCATTTTTAATAATAAAATTTATTTCTCAACAAAGAACGTCGTCTATTTTTTATTTACCGCCCTTTGTGACGTCAAGTAACATACCGTGACGTCGAATAGCAAATTGACTTTGACAGAAAACAGCTGCTTCCGGTTAAATCGGTAGCATTAATAGCACTTCCGTATCCCTATAAGAAGTTTGTTTCGATGCGATGGTATCATCAACATTTGGAACTTTTTATATGATTTTATAAGGCGAGGAAACATTTTGTCTTCTCTTTTTCCATAAAATCTATATCTTTACAATATCAATTATGATCTACGTAACAGTATTATTACATTTATTGTTCACCAGTCTTACTGAAATAAAAATGTAAAAAACCATAACATAAATAGTTTTTATAAATACTCACTTATAAATGCTCACTTAGTTGGCATAATAATATTATGTACCCATGAAAATTTACTATCGCTTAAAAGTTGGTACCTAGTAAAAGTACTTTTATTGTTATGGTCGTTTAAACTGCGCTTCTGGACAAAATTATTTATTTTATTATTCAGCACAACGCTAGGACTAACTCAATGCTAAAATAGCATTTTCTACCAGTTATAACACTTTTTAAATTAAAATAAATAGTGTTATTTGTTTTTACAATGATGGTAGGTATAATGTTTCATGATTACTAACCACCATAATATGCCATAATAGGCATATTGTGTTGTTTGGGTGGAGATTATAGATCATTCACAGTTATTTTACCTCTAGCCCTTACATTGGCTAGCCTGAAAATAATGTTGCCATGTCAGGTGAGTATTGACTTCCCCATTTTTAACCAACTACAAAATGGCGAATTACTTTTTTCTTCCACAACCACCTCAATATGGAAATCAAATGAAAGGGCACTGTATAAAATTTAAAATCTAAGATGGCCGCCATTCAAAATGGTGAATTACGTTTTGCGTTGGGGGCGGGGGTTTTTTAATTTTTTTATTTAATTCACTTGTAAGTATTATTTTACAGTGATGTGTGTACTTACATGAATTTCCTGTTTCGAACCTACCTAATATTTTATATCATATTGATAGTTCGCAGTAACCACTTGTTCATATTATGTTAACCATCCGATATTGTAATAGATAAATTCTTTTTCTTCAAAGGAAATTGAGTTTATGGGCATTGGTAAAGCTTGGGATTATAATAATAATTATTAAAACAACGAGTACAAGTAACCTTATCAAGTACAAAAAGTAACGTTTGAACAGTAACGCATTTTTGAAAATTTTACACAATATACACAGTTGAATAGAAATACGCTTACATATTCTAACATTTAGGTGATAATTACTAATTTTTCAGTTTATTTAAATAAGAAATTGCTAATCAACAAAAAAAAATCCTTTTCTAAACCAGATAAAATGATACAAAATTGCCTTATTTTTTTGTCTCTGCTAATTCAATAAATTAACTATTATTTTCTATACCATTACAAGGAAAAAGATTCATTAATTATAAGGTTCAATTTAAAACAAGTGAAATTTAAAAAATACTTTTTAAAAACAAGCTTTAATTATTGTTATCATCTTGCATCATAAAGTACTCGTCAAGACGAATCAAATGAGCCCAAACTCGATGGGGTTGCGTTGTTTTATGACAGAGTTCTTTTGGCCACCTTCCAGCTCCATCATCAGATCAGCTCGATGTCATAAAAATATTGCATTGTCATTTGATTTACACACGCATGCAAATTTTCAGCTCAATTGGAAACCGGGAAGTGGGTCAAATTAAACTTGCAAGATTTGATTACAGACAGACAGACAGACAGACAGACAGACAGACAACAGACAGGTGAAAGTAATATAAAGCTTGTAATAAAGACCTTGAAAAGTATCGTAAAAGTCATCTAGACACGAATACAAAAGTAACTCAAAGGTTGAAAAAGTAACGTAAAACGTAACAAAAGTAACGATCTGGCAACATTTTGACAATAATGCAACATAAAGAAAATAATTTTGACATCTGTCAGAGGTAAAATAACTGTGAATGATCTATATAATATAATGTATTGTTGTGGGTATGAAGTTTTTTTTCATAATAATTAACCATTTCTCAACCCACTTACTTATTACTCTGATTAAACAATAAATAATATTATAATTCACATTTTCGCATTAATATTGCATGATATAGCATGCCCAATATTTCAGAAACAATCCTGTTGTAACTATATAGAGATTTTTAATTTAACTATAGTTGCTTAATTAATAGTTTTGTCATAAAAGTTTGCAAAATATGTACGAACTACAAGATTTTAGATTGTACAAGACATATTTAAGTGAATAATAAGGAAACAATTAAGGAAATTCCATCACAGAATCTAACAGTTAGTCACTATATTTTTAGGTTATATTTTGTAAGTTAGTCCAAATTTCAAACAGAAAAACTTAATACATAATATAATTTTAAACAGATATTAGTAATTTATGCCGGCAAAATAGGTTGTTGTGCATATTTAATAAGATTGTAGTTATATTTCGATATTCTTAATGTTAAATTACATAATGTCATCTGTTAAAAGAATTTCATAACCTTTAATTTAAGTATCAAAGTTAAATCTTATGATTTTCCAGCAGAGATCGTAACATTTATTTGGTCAACGGTCAATTATGAAATGAGTTTAAACAATTGTCAACCTCACATCGTTACAAGACGCATTTGATGACGTACTTTTTCTTATTACATTTCAAGTTCAAGAACAAAAGTCATGTTAAATCGTAAATAATGGTTAAATAACAGTAATACATAGGTGCATAAATGAATTGTACTTACAAATGCCATAATTAAATCACGTTATAACTTTTAAAACTAAAATCGCCGGATTAGTTGTCAGACACAAAATTGAAAACTTCACTGGAAACTTAGTTTGACAGCAGTAGATGCAAGGACATTTGGAGGTCAGGCAATGTCATAGACAATATGACTGGTTGCCGGCGCGCCGGCCGCAGGTAATCTGAGCGTAATCTTATTTCATCCGGCACTCTTTATGTGGTTACTTTATCTACCAAATACCTACTTATCAAAGATATTGTCTTATTAATAAATGAAGAATACATAATATAATGACTCACGACGCTTATAATTGTAATCACAAAGCACGTAGGTAATTCGAATTAATTAAATCTTGTTATGAAACTAATAATAATACTTAATTAGAAAAATATTTTTGTCATATTGGCATTGACCTTTTGACCTTTACTCAAAAAAGGTTTGTCATCTATGTTATCAATACACCATCCCTTAATATGTTAATTAATTACACTGGTAAACAGTGGTTTTGTTTTATGAAGTTTTTTAACGGATCTTGTATGATTTTGCCTCGCTGATTCCAAATCTGTAGTCAGTTTTTGTCTAGCAGCTCTAGTTTTTGAAATATGAGCATATTTCATTTTTAGCCAAAAATACCACAATTTTAGAATTAAAGTATATATTGCTTTTACTTAACATGAAAAAAACATTATTTTATGAGCTTTTCTTGCATAAGTAGAAACATCAGTCTTATTACGAATGCTCCAGCAGTAATCTGTCATCATATTTGCATTCCAACGACCCTGGTATCGCTCTTCCATAGTGCGAATATCCTGATGAACGGATTGTCCTTGTTTTTCGCTTAAATCGCCAAATTTTTCTGGGAAGTGGTCTAAATGGCTAAAGAAGAAGTGTATCTAGATGCTCATGTTACATTCTAGCATCTGGAATTGCAACATGAGCTGCTCTATGTGTTGAATGTAGTCTGGAGACTTTATATTTCATAAATAATTTTGTACAACCCAAATAAATTAAATCCATGCAAATTTCTCCTCATCTGTCATAAAGTCAGTAAAAAAATGGTCCTTTATTAGTTTACTGATTTGTAAACCATCAAAAAGACCAGCTTTAATTTTTTCTGTGCTTTCAATTTCGGAAACATTTAAAACTGGGGAAAGCTTAGCATAGAACTTTTACAAACTGTTTTATCAGACCTAAATTTATATGAAGAGGGGGTAATGATATTTAGGATTGGCCTAATAACCGATTTTAAATTAGGGGGAACGATTTTTGCGGTTTATTCCGGTAATAATCACAACAACAAAAATTACGATCATAGTGATGATTAGTCGGTTTTTGCCCGATCCCAGGACTTTTGAACTTTAAGGTGAATCTTTTTTTATTAGGCCATGAACGTAATGATGTTACGTAACTACTACATACAAAATTCGGCATCCAAGGCGTACTAAACACTTGTAATGGCTTCCCAAAGTTGTCAAAATAGGCCTTTTTCACAGAATGAAACGCATTTAAACGCATTTCCTTAACATATAAGCACACCAAACAGCACAAAAACTATCCGGATCATTTAAACAAGTTCTTCTTTACGTAGACATAACGGTTTATCTAAGAATTTTTGCAATTTTTTGCACTATAAATTAATTCAAGTAAGCAGAGTAACGATATTTCAAGAAGTAGCTGTATCACTAAATCTAGAGCTGCTAGAAAGAAACTAAGGGTAGATTTGAAATCAGCGATGTTAAATTAGTAAGAAACAGTTAAGAAACTTCATAAAACAAAAAAAAAGTACGATTTTGTTGACCAGTGTTATTTTTAGGAATTAGTACCGGAAATAGATGGAATTGATAGTGGATGCGGAAATGAATTTTTCATTTATTTTCTTCCATTCAACTCTTGTTTGACTTCACACCTCTTTACGCTAATCACCTTTATTAATTTATTGTTTACGGTTGAAATTATTTAAATTAAATAAAAAAACCACATGGTTAACGAAACTAGCAAAACTAAATAAATATCAACATGTACATACACATAAGTACTGAATCATTTAAAATATAATACCGTTAAATACATTTTTTATATATAATATTATAAAACTTACGTCAATACTGTTTCTCACAACGGCTTTCATTTTGTATCACAAGAATCTTGTCTCAAGAACAAGAAACTACTCCACACGGAGCCAGAATATAAACTGAATGGTCTCAAACTTTATCGAATTGATAAATTAATAGACGATACCCAAGACAGTCCCCTTATCTGTGTATCGAATAATCGAAAGCCAATAAGTTACCAACTAATAATAAAATGATACCGGTTTTGAACAAGCGAGTTTTCCACGGTTTGTCTTTATCGGCTAGCCCTTGTGTAGTAAGTGTAATGCATGCTGTAAGTAGGTAGGTACTCAAAAGCCTTCTATAAGTACAAAAAATATTTTTTTAACTACCTACTAAACCGATTGGACTGAAATTTGGTGCGTAGATATATCCTGAAATATTGAGGTACCAGTAGTAATATATTCTAACAGAAATCAAGTAAAGGAATGATAGTAGGAATATCATAAATTATTATTCACCATCTTATTACCGGCCATTCTTTGCCCATTGCTGGGCATTGGGCTGACACCTAGTACTTACCCAATTTCTATTAGGTAGGTATATTAAAAATTAAAGAATATATTCTATTAATTTTATTTTATATGCCGTGTTTTTTTACCAATATTAAATTTAAAAATACAGATCTACCCTCTTTTAATATTTGTGTCACCATTTAATTAGCTCTAAGCTCCCTACAAATGGATAGACTGACCATACGATGATTATTATAGCTTTACATAATGTTTGAGATTATAATATTTTTAGACAAAACTTGTTTTTGACGACATTTTATTAGTTTAATAGGTACAATACTTGTATAATATTATTATAGTTGTTTTACCCACTGTCTACCTACACCCGATCACGTGATGTGCGACCTCGACAATAATGTGGTCGAGTATTAATTTGCCAATAAATTATTGTCCTGAGTGTAAAGGATGGAACAAACTACTGCGGGCATAATGCATCGCATAAATAAAAACTCCTGCAGAATAATTTCTACATGTAAAAAATATAAGCGTCTACTTGTAAACCTCCTTCGTTTTATTCGTTGGTTAAAAATTAATATAAACGCCAAAAATAACTTATAATATAGTCTTATTACAAAACGCGGACTAACGATTGTACCAGGATTAATCCACGTTCTAAACCAAGTACTAAATGAAATATTATTACAAAACCAGTTTTAACGCTAGTTCGGGGATTATAATCTATAGGTAGTAGACATGTGCGCCGATTATAAAACGACCGGCGGCGGCGTCTGGTCGAAAAATGACCGGCGGCGGCGGCGTAATCGGCGTGAAATCGGCGTGGGGTTAAAATTCAACAAAAATCAAAATAAAGCGTGCTAAAATCACGTTTCTTAAATATTATTTGTTATATTTAATGAAATTAGCCGTTATTTTGCGGAAATCTATGATAATTATTAATTATCAATAAATAGTGGAAATAATAGGAATTCTGCTCTAATTTGACGCTAAAGAGGTGGCGATTTAAATTCCTAAACGATACACTATGTAATAGTGAGCATTAATTCCACCATCTAATGCACCACCCAATCTTTCGCATATACCTGCATTAGGTTAATAACTAGTTGTTTGTTAGTAAAGTCATCATCTCAGCCATAGAGCATTCACTGCTGAACATAAGCCTCCCCTTTGAACTGCCATATATACCGGTTGGAAGCGACCTGCATTCAGCGTCTTTCGGCGACCTTTAGAAAGTCGTCTGTCCAACTTGTGCGTGGACGCCCTACCCTGCGTTTGCTAGTCCGTGGTCTTCACTCGAGCACTTTTCGACCCCATCGGCCATCCGCTCTACGTGCTATGTGGCCTGCCCATTGTCACTTTACTTTGCTTATCCTCTGGACTTTGTCAGTGTCTTTAGTTCAGTCAGTTCGTCTACCTCGAGTATAGCCATCTACATAGCTCACTGAGTGACTTTGAGCTTTAAGATGAGGCCAATAGTAAAAAATCATGTTTCAGTGCCGTAAGTCCATATGGTAACTAACATTGATTGAAGACTTTCATCTTGAGGGTTTGTTGAAACATAGACAGGGACTCATACAGGGCCTTACAACGACGACGATGATGAAAACTGCTGCAGATATTGCTACGATAAAAATAGTAAACAACGAGAGTGCTTACATGTTTTTCGCTTCTATACGAAGCATTCTTAGAGACTTGACTCACCAACCGCTCGTTGTAATATGGGGAAGGGAGATTTAATATAAAAGAAGTGTACGTGTAGGGGGTCATTCTGGACTGTTCAGCGGTTGGCGTTACGTTGGCCGTTTTTCTTTTTTTTCTTGGGATATGTGGGTCTACCTCGTTAATAACCCAGGATAATACACACCCTGTGGGGTATACCCACTAAAGAACTGGGGGTAGGTGTTCCTGCGGACGCCATAGTGCCGGAGTAGCGGAAACAGCGAAGCACTCATCCACAGCCCCGACGGCGTTAGTACTTAATTGACAGGAGGCCCCACCCTTCAAAGCGCACCACCTCTTGGGTCGGTTTGTCAGCAACGAGTAGCCCTGTACTTCGTCTAGATCTAGGTAGAGGGATGGAGAAGGGTGTGGAAGATGCACCTTCGATCCCTCCTTGGGGGAGGGGGAGGATGGGAGGTCAGTGGTGAACTCCCGTTCGCGTTTCGCGATCCCTTTGTGCGATAGTATCCTCTGGCAAAATAAGACCGCGGCCTGCCAACTGCCAACCAAGGCTCATTCCGTGGTTGATAGTGAGAGTTCCTCCCCATAACTGCGATGAGGGTACGGTGCTCACTGACCCATGCTGGGTACGCGTATCCACTCCGTAACCACAGAAGTGGCAAGCAGGGGTTGGTTCTGAGTCGGCTACGTGATGCATGCAAGTACTTTTCGAAGCATCCGTAATCCGTACCCGCAAAACACCTTCACCAGCCTGAAGGTCAACGATCCGTGCGCTCTGTCCATCCACCGCTGGAGTAACGGATCAGGCGGGGAGACAACCGGGCAAAGTGCTCCCGGAAATTGCACCGCCCATCGAGGACGAGTCCAAGATATTTCAAAGAGGGCTCGACCGCGATGTTATGTTACCCTGGCGTTATGTTGGACTGTGGACTTCACAGCGACAACGATCAAAGAAAGTCCACACAGCGACAACGATTGCCAACGAACCCCATGATTGGCCTTCGCTTCGCTTGTTTGGTGTGGAATCGTGGATGGAACATAATGGTGGAAAGTAGAGATCATAGTTCCATACAAAAATCATACGTTTAATTCCACAAAATGTTAGTAATTTACTGCTAGGCTAGCAATAGTTAGTGGTAGCTGCGTGTCGACCCGAGGCCCCAACTAGTTTCATTCTTTTCTTTTACATAAATTTGTAGGTGGACATACCGTATAAATTTATAAACCCTTTTCAAGTCGTTTAAATTTATGTGGGACATTTCTTGTGTCTTTACTTATTTTATTTCAATGATAATGATGATAAAAATATAATAATAACGTTAATAAAGTGAAAAAAAAGTCACGCCGATTTCACGCCGATAAAATGACCGGCGGCGGCGGCGTGACCAAAATGACCGGCGGCGGCGGCGCGGCGCACACGTCTAATAGGTAGTAATAAAGATAGTCGATGACCCTAGTTTAACTATATTATCTACTAGACTGATTAGGGTCGCGCAGTCGCGCCGTGCGATGCTCCTTCCTGATTCCTGTTTGCCTTTAAGTACTATCCTTTCAAAGTTTCGAGTAAAAACTAAAAACGCCTTATAATCAGTACTTACCTCTATACTACACTGCTATCTCTATACCAAATTTCAGCTCAATCAGTCCACCCGTTAAGGCGTGAAGAAGTAACAAACATACACACAAACTTTCGCGTTTATAATATACTATAGCTACGCCCAGCGGTTTTACCCGCTGTTCTGTAACCTATGTGTTATTCCAGGGGCTAAACTATATCCCCCCCGATGGGTTCTCGCCTTTGCGTGGCGGTGGGGATAAGTAGCCGTGGTAGAGGAGACCACGGTGAAACTAAGAGGAACCCGAGGCGGTCGGCCGCTCCACGCCGGGCTGACCTCCAGCAGCCCGTGTGCGAGTGGCCGAGTAGGTTGCGGTGCCTCCCTCAGGGGCATCCCAACCGAGGTGGACCGCGGTGCGTCGACCATCGCACCGTGGGTCTATGGCGGGGGCCGCGGCGAGAGAGGAGTGTTGGTATCACGATGCGCCACTCTCCCTGCCTTCCGCGGCCCAAACGGGGTCGCCACCGTTTGATGGCGGACGCGGTGGGGCCGCAGGGGAAGAGGAGTGCCGGTATTACGGTGCGCCGTTCTCCCTATCCTCTGCGGCCGATGTGTGTTGTAGGTGTTGCGCCTCCGCGTGTCCCTATGAAGGCAGCATAGGGCACAGTGGATGGCGCGAGCGGGCTCATCGCGAGCGTCGCCGTTGCGGAAGGTGGCAGTGGACCGGTAGACCGTACCTACGTATCCCTCGCGTAGTGATGGGCCACACCACTGCCCCTTGTCGGGTGGGACCAGGCCCGGGAGGCTGGTCGAAAGGGCTCGGCCGTTAGGCGGCGAGCAGGGTGGCGCTGGATCGCGGGAGGTGTCTGGTGGCGACAAGAGGGATGTCGTTTTCCGGACATCTCCGGCGCTCCGTAGGAGGAGGGAGGAAGAAGAGGACTCTCTGATTTCCCTTTTGCAGGGTGGTATGCATTGGGGGGGTCAGAAGAGTCCAATTCTAAATCCCAGGACCTGGACGGAGGACGCGGGGGCGTTCGCTGTCATTGAACAGGTCCGGGAGGTGGCGCGCGCGGTGTTTCTGTGCGCCATTTCGGTGAGGGGTGGGGTCCCATAGGACCAACGCCGCTGGGGCCGCGGACGAGTGCTTCGGCGTACCCGTTGCCCCGGCACTAAGGCGCGAGGTGGAAACACCCCGGGTTTTTTAGTGGGTATACCCTGTCGGTCGGGATTGGATGGTTTGGTAGTGCCGGCGGGGGAGTCCCACATAACCTCTTGCGTCCCCCCGGGCGCGGGTGGTATGCGTAAAGCATTTTTACCCGGGTTACAAAAAAAAAAAAAAAAAAAAGGGGCTAAACTATATACCATACTTCACCTTGATCGGTCCACATGTTTAGGCGTGAAAGAGTAACAAAGATACATCCATACATTCTTACAAACTTTTTTATAATGTTAGTAAGATTAGTGCGATTAGATAATACTTAGGGTTCTGTACATAAGTAGTACCTAAGGTACCTATTCGATTTACTCTTGATACCATATAAGAATATTATGAATCTATTTATCACTGTTTTCAAATCGACTCTACACTGTAGCAATGCCCTCTGAGACGACGGTAGGTCATGAGTCATGACTCATTTAATATCGTCTTTTTTATGTGATGGAGTAGACGAGCAAGCCGCACTCCTGAGATAACGCTGCCCATAATCATTACAGTGCTACTTAGGATTTCACAATGATGTGAAATTCTAGGAGCACTGCACCAACGCTTCTTACTCCAGAGTCATAAGATGTTAAGACTCTTCAGCCCAGTAATTTCACTAGCTACAGTGCCCTCCTACCGGAGCACAGTAATGTTTGCACATCACTGCTCAGGTGGTAGAATTACTGGCACTGTTGGAGTACCCACTTAGATGACATCCTGCAGAGGAAGTCTAACACCGGTAAAAATAATAATATATAGTTATAAACTTGTGTTGTAATCCTACCAATAAATTATTATAAATGTGAGGTGTGGTATATCTTCATGAATAGGACTCCATTCCTAGGCCTTTTTTCAATTTTCTTTTCATTTGGCCCTGGTGTGTCAGGCATTTACCTACCCCATTTTATTAATAAGTAACATTTTAAAAACAAGCTTTTATTATTATTTTCATCTAGCACTGTAAAGTACTCGTCAAGACGAATCAAATGAGCCCGAACTCGATGGGGTTGCGTGGTTTAATTATAGAGTTCCTATAGTCACCTTCCAGCTCCATCATGAGATCAGCTTCAAGTCATAATAATTGCATTGGCATCCGAATTACACATGCATGCAACATTTCAGCTCAATCGGAAGTGGATCAAATTTAACTTGGAAGATTTGATTACAGACAGACAACAGACAGGTGAAAGTAAATAAAAGCTTGTAAAAGGGGGCAAGGGGGGTGTTTGCCAACTCAATCTAAATACTTAAGTCAAACACCAAAACAGTAGGCGTCCAGTGAGAATATTCCGGGTCGACGTTCACTCAGCGAAATTCACAAAGTGAGTAAACTTGAGGACCTTTTTTTTTTATGTTATGAAGTAGAAGACGAGCAAGACGCTCTCCTGATGTTAAGAGATAACGGCTGCCCATAATCAGTACAGTGTTACCTAGGATTTCACAATGATGTGAAATTCTAGGAGCACTGCACCAACGCTTCTTACTCAAGAGTCATAAGATGTTAAGACTCTTTAGCCCAGTAATTTCACTACCTACAGTGCCCTCCTACCGGAGCACAGTAATGTTTGCACATCACTGCTCAGGCGGTAGAATAACTGGCACTGTTGGGGTACCCACCTAGACGACCTCCTGCAAAGGAAGTCTACCCCAAGTAAACCTATTGGCAATCGTGAATCGTGGCGCACTGGTAACAATCATTATTTACCAACAAAATTAAAATGACCTTAGTCTGAGAGCGTTAAAGTTAAAAAGGCAAATTCATAGCCACTATGTTTGATGTACACTTTAATTTACATTACTGCGTTAGATATTTCACTCATATTAACCAGCAGGTTTAAGCAAGTAACGTACATTGAAATGGAAATCAAACTTAGCGGCTGTAATTTAGCCAATAGCCCTGCAGGCAGCAGGTCACTGTGGTGACGATCGCCTCCCAAAAAATCCCAAAGTCCCCGACAATCCTAACAAAATAACATCACAGTTTGTGTTGAACTTATTTATTATCCAGTTTACAATGAAAATGATGGACAATAATAACATTTTGTCAGATTTTATAAACAAAACACACATTATAAGCTACTGACAAGATCGTTTACCTTTTACAAAGGCATGGAATGGCATCCGCGACAAAAAATGTATATTATATAAATTAATTGAGTAATTTTGTATTTGCATCTACACTAATCAAACTTTAAGGCAGTACTTGGCAAGAAGACTCGCGAAAATCTTTTTGAATGATCTGAAATTAGCAGTTTGCGCAGTAGCAACTGCTACATAAAATTGGTTAATGTAAGACCTTAAACTTTTACAAATTTTAATTTTAACAGTAGAATCTGTTCGTTATGAAACTTCTTTTATAACAATTAAAAATCATGAAAAATAATAATCATTAGTTAATTGATCCTTTTTGTATGGGAAGTAGTATTTTGTATCAATAATTTCACTATTTGTGCTATTCCGGCACCTTAACTTCAAGTATGACCCCGTCCGGCAGAAAGCATGAAACTTGGCATACGTATAGCTTTACCGTTCATAAGAAATTTTAGTAGAAACAGTTTTATCTCCCATTTAGGTTTTTCTTGAAAACTATGAGACATAGAATAAAAATGTCGATCTATTCTATATCTCTAATATTTATTGCAAGGTAGTCGGTTTTTATTCAACACAAAAAATGATATAGATATTATATATAAATTCTATCTTTTTTAAAACATGTTGATGTAAATTTTAACTTCCAGCCAAGTACTGCATTTATTAAATAAACTTACCACGTTAAAACTACGTGATGTGAAATATTACAAATAATTTTATATTAACAATACACTTATCAAAATTGGTCCAGGAAACCCCGGGCTTTGAGCATAAAATAATATAGTTTAAAGGCGACAATTCGTATAAGACATAAGGAAAAGATTTCTGTCTCTAGGCAAAAAAGAAAGAAAATTGAGATATATGTAGATTTAATTCATGAGTGTTACATATATATACATTTAGCTTAGCGCAAACTACGACAGGCCGTGCTGCAAAGCAACGCAAAACAAAAATCCTGCCTGCGTACATTTTATATGGTAAAAATAATAATAATTGGGGTTTATACTCCACCAGAACAGATTATTCTACTTACACTGTCAGAGTCAAATCACAATTTAAAGGTTGTGTGGCCAACCTATGGTTGCAGTTTCAGGTCGATTCCTACAGAGCCTGCAACATGACCTAACGACTGCCTCCTACATATCTTATACGAAACAGCCAGGACCCACAGAATATCAATTAACCCCCACTGCAGACGGATTTTGCCGCCTGCTCTATTAGTGTGCGTTGGTTTATGTAAATAAGATATTTAAGGCAGATTTTTGTTTCGGATTCCAGAGCAGCGAATCGAGTGGAGTGTGAAAGCGCTCTTATATTCTGCGCCAAAGAATATGAACTTCGCAATATCTGATTTAGTGTTTCAACCAAGATGCGCAGAAAATAAATGTAATACATATTCTGGATCTTTCTTTTATCCATAGAGACAGGTTAAAAACAAAAATCTTATAAATACATTGTAAAAGTAAAGCAGTCTGCGTTAGCAAGCAATGTTCGTATCGTTGTATCATTCATATATTCTACACTAATCAATATTATCTACGTATGTGCGTTTCAAATAAAAGCTGCTAACTTTTGGGTTCATATTTGATCTATTTCATGCCAACGTTATCAAATACATATCTTTGAAAAAAAAAAACACTGTTTTAAGGATATATTTGTTGAGTTGCTTTTGGCAAATACAAACAAAATTAAGCCGACATAAAATTTTCTTGAAAGTACGGTAATGATAAAATGCGTTTTTAATTTAGTCGTATAATATTGTGCGACTAAGTTGCGAAATAAACGTCTGCGTTTTGGGAATTAATCCGAATTCTGTAAAAACAATTTCTGTTGGCTTATGTATTCCTAACTTTTCAGTTGAAATCGTGTTTAGATTAAATAACCCGATGAAATAAAATGGTGCTAAGTTTTCTCTACAAAGCAAACATTATAACTGTATTTATAAACTATTGAATCAAATATTAAACTTGACAATACATTTAACATGAAAATATATGTCTAATATTTCTATTTGCATTCATCTATTTTCAACATGAGGGTAAATTTGAACTGTGCAAAATGAGACATCAACATATTGTGAATAAATTAACTTTTTGTGATTTAATGAACTAGAATCTTTAGTTTTTCGATCTAAATACACTACAAAGGAATTTGGGATCATCCATAAAACACGTTTCACGAGGTGTCCATAAATGTCGTTACGTCACATTTAATTTTTTTAATGCAAAGACAATCAAGAAGAACAAGTAAGAAGACAAGCAGGACGCTTCTGTTGGTAAGAGATAACGCGGCCCATAATCAGTACAGCGTTACCTAGGATTTCACAATGATGTAAAATACTGGGCGCACAGCACCAACGCTTCTTACTCAAGAGTCATAAGTTGAACTCTTCAGCCCAGTAATTAATGTAACTCAGTATTAAAATGCCATACTCTATTTAACAACTCTAACTTTTAAATATTTCCAAGTCCATCTATATCTTTGTTTTTTTTTTAGTTTAATTTTATGCTGTAGTTAAAAAATAATACTATTTTTTTGTAAAGATGTTTGATAATATTTTTAGATAATTGAAAATAAGAGGGGTTTCTGAAATGATCACCTGTGGGGTAGACATGTGCGCCGATTATAAAACGACCGGCGGCGGCGTCTGGTCGAAAAATGACCGGCGGCGGCGGCGTAATCGGCGTGAAATCGGCGTGGGGGTAAAATTCAACAAAAATCAAAATAAAATTGCTAAATGACGTTATATTTAATGAAATTAGGCGTTAATCTATGATAATTATTAATTAAATATCAATATTTTAATTCCGCTCCAATTTGACGCTAACGAGGTGGCAGGTGGCGAGGAATTTAAACGATACACTACGAAATAGTAAGCATTAACTCCACCATCGAATGCACCTTTCGCATATGCCTGCATTAAGGGTTAATAACTACTCGTAATTGTTTGATAGTTCATCATCACAGCCATAGGACACTCACTGCTGAATAGGCCTCCCCTTTGGACTGCCATTTATACCGGTTGGAAGCGACCTGCATCTAGCATCTTTCGGCGACCTTTTGAAGGTCGTCTGTCCACCTTGTGGTTGGACGCCCTACGCTGAGTTTGCTAGTCCGTGGTCTCCACTCGAGCACTTTTCGACCCCATCGGCCATCCGCTTTACGTGCTCAGTGGCCTGCCCATTGCCACTTCACTTTGCTTATCCGCTGGGCTATGTCAGTGTCTTTAGTTCGTCTACGGATCTTCTCATTCCTGATTCCATCGTGTAGAGAAACCCCGAGTATAGCTCTCTCCATAGCTCACTAAGTGACTTTGAGCTTTAAGATGAGGCCAATAGTGAAGGATCACGTTTCAGTGCCGTAAATCATCATAATCATATCATCATCAACACACATGAAGACTTTCGTCTTGAGGTTTTGTTGAAACTTAGACTAGACTCCTACAGAGACTTACAACGACGACGCTGATGAATACTGCTGCAGGTATTGCTACGATAAAAATAGTATACAACGAGGGAGCTGACATGTTTTTCGATTCTACTATATTCTACTCAAAGACGACTCACCGACCGGTCGTTGTAATACGGGGAGGGGAGATTTAATATGAAAGCCATGTTCATGGAGGGGTCGTTCCGGACTGTTCAGGGGTTGGCGTTATGTTGGACTTTTTTTTCTTGGGGTATCTGGGTCTACATCGTTAATGTTGGGCGCGGCGGGGATACCCACTAAAAATGACGCCATAGTGCTGGTGTAGCGGGAACGCCGAAGCACTCATTCACGGCCCAAACGGCGTTTGGTCATAATTGACAGGAGGACCCCTCAGTGGAGTGAAGAAGAGTTTTATCCCACCCTCCAAAGTGCACTACCTCGTGGGTCGGTTTGTCAGCGACGAGTAGCCTCGTACTCCATCTAGACCCAGAAGGGCATGGAAGATGCGCCTCTTTCTCCGGGCACGCATAGGAAGGTTGGTAGTGAACTCCCGTTTGCGTTTCGCGATCCCCTTTTGCGATAGTGTCCTCTCGCAGAATGAGACCGCCGCCTGCCACGATTCTTCACTTGAAACCATTGGCTCTTTTCATGGTTAATAGTGAGAGTTCCTCCCCCATAACTGCGATAAGGGTACGGTGCTCACTGACTTATGCTGGGCACGCGTATCCACTCCGCAACCACAGTGGTGGCAAGCAGAGATCAGTTCTCTACAGGCTACGTGGTGCGTGCAAGTACTTTCCGAAGCGTCCGTACCCGGAAAACACCTGCACGAGCCGGAAGGTTCAAGGACCCCTGCTCTCTGTCCGTCCAATGCTGGAGTAGCGGACGGATCAGGCGGGGAGACAACCGGGCAAAGTGCTCCCGGAATTTGCGGGGAGGACGAGTTCAAGATATTTTATCGAGGGCTCGACCATGATGTTATAATGTGACCCCGGCGTCATGTTGGCCCTTGCTAAGTCCACACAGCGCCAATGGTTGCCAAAGAACCCCAACGTTGGCATTCGCCTGTTTGGTGATTGGTGTAGAACAAAATGGTGGAAAGTGGAAATCATACCTCCATACATATATCATGCTTTTAATTTCATAAAATGTTAGTAATTTACCACACGAATAGCAATAGCAACTTGTAGTGGCAGTTGCGTGCCGACCCGCCGACTAGTTTTATTCTTTTCTATTCTTTCCACCCCTTCCAAGACGTTTAAATTTATGTGAGACATATCTAGTGTCTTCAATTATTTTATTTGGTTAATAATGATGATTGAAATAAGTAAAATATGTTAATAAAATAAAAATAAATTTACGCCGATTTCACGCCGATAAAATGATCGGCGGCGGCGGCGTGGCCAAAATGACCGGCGGCGGCGGCGCGGCGGCGCGGCGCACACGTCTATGGGGTAAAAATTAATGAAAAATTGTGTCGTATTTTATGGATGCCCCTTTAACACAACTTTTATCATATTTATGAGTGCATAGTGATTTATGGAAAAAAAAATCGATAAATGATGAGTGAATGGGTTTGGACCATGGATTGTATGTATTAACTATCTATCTTTGAAATTTCATAACTTTTAGGCCAAAATTTAGCATTACTACAGTCCGATTCAAAATATACCAAGACCACAGTTGTGATATTTTACAAAATTAAATTTCCCCATGTTATTCTTTATCAAATGGGCTATCTACGTTCCAAAGTTTTGTCAAAATAAGTCCAGCTGTTTTTAGGGATCAAACAGAAAATAGACAAAAGTATAGTTTTACATATTGTATGTCATAAATAAAGAAATTATTATTTTGTTTTAATATTTCTATATATTTAAATAAAAATTAACATTTATTTAATAATATATCATTTTTACAGAATTATAGCAACCATATTTGAATCGGACTGTAGTAGATACAATAATTTACATTTAATATACATGTATACAATGCAAGGACATGCTATTTTAGGCTTTATTCTAATACAGTTAAGGCTGAAATCTGAGAATATAGGTCTTTACATTTTCTTTACTTATACAACATGGTATGGAAAAACGTAGTAATACTTAAGGGCCTCTACTATTACAAATTATATACCAGGATCCATTATGACCAAAATATTAATGTTACTATGAAATCAATGTTATAACATTCAAGTCTAATGCTTTATTGTCAAAATTAAGATTAATTGGTTTTTGAGATTGTTGTTCATTGTCTGGGGGATATAAATAACCCGACATTCAATTTAAAAAAATGTTGGATCTGTATATTTTTTAATAAAATAAAAAAGGCTGATATAATATAGCACGCGGGGACAAGCTACGTCACATTACTACATCTTTCCCTGAAATGTTGAACACTGATGTCTTAGCTTCCCCACCAAGGAACATTTTTTTTCAATTTGTTAAGGCCCATTAGTATTACTATATCTTTCCATCCTCGTACATAATCTATGGCCACGTCCTAATATAGACTCTATCTATTCATATTGTCATTGTAACGAGTGATATTATGAATGTTACACTATACAATATATTTTGATACTTTCTATACATTTCGCTACAAAATATCACGTCAGGCCATACCTACATATAAATATATGTCTTTTTAAGCATTTTATATATTACTAGCTTACGCTTGCGGCGTTTTGTCCGTTAAAAACCCGTTTTTATGTCAATAAGTGACATGATGAACAAATCTGAGGTCCTATTGGCTACCACGCTGGTGTCTATTACTATTAACCGGCAAAAATAAAATGTTTTTAGAATCATAGAGCGGTGATGTTAAAAGACGTTTCTTACATTTGTCGTATAACGCGCTAGTAAATTAATTATGCGACAAAGTTGAAAAATGCCTTATTAATGCTAACGCTCTATTACTCTGAGAACATATAATTTTTTAACACTACACTTTCGCGATTTGAACTCATGACAATTTAATTAATCGAGACTTGTCGCGTAGTTATTTTAATGCTAGTTTTACAAAAACATAAAACCAACCTCGATGTTTTGGCTCAGTTACATGAGCCGTGATCACGAGAAGACTGAAAATAATTAAGCGATAAGCCGAAATAACACATTTTACACACTTTTTTTTTATAATATGTGGAACACATTTTATTTTTGCGGTGAATAGTGGGAGCGATAGCCAAAAGGACCTCAGGTGCCATGTAAGCATTATGATTGTTCATTTCAAATACAGTGCCACCCGAATAAAAGTGTTTCGAAATACAAAATTCCTCGCGACACTGCACTGCGCCTTTCCCCTTGAGATATAAGTTGTTAAATCTCGCTTCGTTTGTCTGTTTAGCGTTTTTGACCTATGCATCAGATCAGTCAGTCAATCAGTCACCTTTATGCTTTCTTATTATATACACAGAAGAGAATACCCCATTGTTAAAACGCTTTGGAAATAACTTTTGTATTATTACTATAAGAAGTACGCATTTTGAACTATGTTTATTTGTGTCTATCATTAAGAGGTTGTACAAAAAGGCACTTTCAAATTTCATTGAAGAAAATTTAAACTAAATTTAGTTTTGGTGGTAATTTATGCTATAAAATCTGGAAAATTTTGAATAGTTGATTTGGTGTACATACAATGTATCTGACAAGAAATAGGTATTATTTCATATGAAACCGGGGTGCTGTGTTCCTTCCAATGTAATAACAAATTTTAGCCTATTCCGTTCAGAAAATATTAGGCTAGAAGAAAATAAAATCAAAATTATTTTTTCAAATAGGCTACAATGGAGCACTTTTGCAATAATTTCTGAGTAAAACATTCGTAATGTAATATTTATAACACTACGCCCATGAATCACAATAATATATAAAAAAAAATTAAGTAACTGAGTTGTTTTTTCTTCCTATTAATTAGGCTAAAATTCAGTATTCACATAGCTTAGACTACCATATGAGGTACTTTTTAGTAGACAAAACCGCTGAACTCAGTTATTAGCAAATAATTCTCTCGCGAATTTCAATAAGTGCCTTTCTGACTGCCTCTATAAACATTTAATCAATTAACACTTCTCGTTTGAGCTTTAGACAGAAAAGCCGACGCTCTACTCCGCACAAACGTTCGCGCGAAGTTAGCTGGCCTAAACACTTAAGCTGCCATAACGTATTCACTAAACAACGGGGCACTTTTACACTTGACTTTGTAAAACAAGAAGGGGCATACGAATAAATAATGTACTGTTTTGTGGATATATGGGCCGAAAGTCCGAAATGATTTTTTTTTATTTTTATAAAGCTGACGACAGACAGAGGCGGAACGGAGCGGTAAAGCGGTCGCGATCTTTATTTTGTCCCTGCTCGCGTTCGCTTCATATGTGACAGGTTATATACAAATTAGAACATTACAAAAATTTTGTTCCGCACCACGACCGCCTGTGTGTGAAGTCAGCTTAAAGACTGTAAGCGTGCTAAAATATTATTGTTAATTAAATTTCTCAAATTGTCGAATGAAATATGGTAAGGTTTGCGTGAAATTTTACCCTTATCAACATGAGAATACAAGAAAATGTTTGCCGATGATAGAGTTTATCAATTTAATATGTATGTATTATTATTGCAGTGAAAGATATTTACACATGGACATTTTTAGGACTTCTAAACAAATGTATCTATGACTTAAATCCGAGACCTTTGACATGTTTTCTTAGAAGCCCTAAAGTATCTCAACAGTTCCAATTTAATTACATTTTATTAATTTTTTTGTGGCTTTAACGACAGACATACCAAATTGATAACTTTATATTCTTAAATTTTTTTCTGAACACGAAAAAAGACACAAATTTTGCAAGTAATCGTAATGGTGCTCGCACATAAAATTTATCCGCATCGACCGCGCCGAAAGAATTTTTGGATAGGAATTCTTTCGATTCGACTCCGACGAGTGCGCGAAGTTTCATATCTAAATATATAAAAGAAAAGAGTTACTGACTTATTAATCTATCAACGCACAGCCTAAACCGCTGAACCGACTGGGTTGAAATTTGGAATACAGATAGGTAGATATTATGACATAGACCTCCGCTAAGAAAGGATTTGGCCACGCGGGCAAAGCCGCGAGCATAACCTAGTTTCATATATATTTTTTTTATTTAATAATAATAAATATTTCACGACGTTTCACACAGCGCCACCTAGCCCCAAACTTAGCAACTTAATAAGATAATCATTTAATTATTAAATGATTACCTTATCTTTAACTTATAAATAATTCAAAATTCGCTTCCTTCGGCGTGGTCGATACGGTTATACATGCTTTCACCATTACTGTGTACTGTTATTCATACACCCCTTCTGTTTCACAACAGTCTATCCAACGTCAGTTTTGACGTAGAACAGTAGGTAAGGTGTGGCTGCGGACCTCATCTTGGGTTCAGCGGAGAGGAGGTCCTCAAATTGTTCGTTGGAGAGAGGTTTGACGAGGTCGTCGTCGCACGCCAGCCATGTCGCTTCTGACACGCGGGGCACACAGCACTCGTTGGCCACGCAACCTGACGGCATTGCTCTGGAACAACGAAATTTAATATAACCTGTTTGTATTTTGATCTTATTTACTTGCTATACGATTTTGGAAACTATCGAGAGTGTTATCCAATACGACACTGACACTCACGTAAATTATTCGTTGAGATATGTCTCAACCACGGTTTCGGACAATTACGATGTCATTCATCAGGAGTTCACGCCTGCAGTACCCGACGTTGACTGGCCGTATCATCGGGCATCTTCAAGACACAAGATGCCCCAGTTGTAACGCCTTTTTACCTGATGAATACCTTGATACTTGATTACCTGAAAACTTTTGATGCCGTTCTCCGTGTCATGTTTTACACATTACCATCATCCGTGTTTACCTAGCAGATTATGACACGAGTGAATAGGTACCATTCAAGGCTGATTCATGTCCCGAGCGTACGCCACGTAGCTATATATAACTATATTACATAATATATATACCTGGGCCTGTTGAACAGCGTCCGCATGAAGCTAGAGCCGGAGGAGGCCGTGGTGCCGTCGCCCGCGCCCTCTCGCTCGCACTTGTACTCGGCGCCGGTGTCCCGAGCGTACGCCACGTAGCTATATATAACTATATTACATTATATATATACCTGGGCCTGTTGAACAGCGTCCGCATGAAGCTAGAGCCGGAGGAGGCCGTGGTGCCGTCGCCCGCGCCCTCTCGCTCGCACTTGTACTCGGCGCCGGTGTCCCGAGCGTACGCTACGTAGCTATATATAACTATATTACATTATATATATACCTGGGCCTGTTGAACAGCGTCCGCATGAAGCTAGAGCCGGAGGAGGCCGTGGTGCCGTCGCCCGCGCCCTCTCGCTCGCACTTGTACTCGGCGCCGGTGTCCCGAGCGTACGCCACGTAGCTATATATAACTATATTACATTATATATATACCTGGGCCTGTTGAACAGCGTCCGCATGAAGCTAGAGCCGGAGGAGGCCGTGGTGCCGTCGCCCGCGCCCTCTCGCTCGCACTTGTACTCGGCGCCGGTGTCCCGAGCGTACGCTACGTAGTGGCCGCCGGATAATGTTTGTCCGAGGTGCATTATTACTGCCCATAGCACGTATCTGGAATTTATATCAATGATTAACTTTTGAATCATCATTAGAGAGTGGAAGAAGGGAGGCCTTTGTCTGGTAGAGGGACGATACAGGCTAAATAATCACACAATCCTTCAATGTTGTTCGATATTGAACTCTAGGAAAACCGGTCTTCGAATTTCAATGACAATTTCTTACAAACGGTAGGGGACTAGATACCGTCTTTAGGCGTCAAAACCTGAGTTGAGGGTGCCTGCTCTTTCTTAAATATGTATTATGGTACTGTCTTCCTTGAATAGTGGTTTTTAAGCGATTCCCTCCAGCCGCTGCAGCGCTGGAGAGTCATACAGCTATAGTGACCTGTGTCGGTGTATGTCGGCGGTGTTGCAGTGCTCACAGAAGCACGGCATCAGGAGGGGGGTGTGGGCGTGCTTGGTTATCTTCAGCCGCTGCAGCGCTGGAGAGTCATACAGCTATAGTGACCTGTGTCGGTGTATGTCGGCGGTGTTGCAGTGCTCACAGAAGCACGGCATCAGGAGGGGGGTGTGGGCGTGCTTGGTTATCTTCAGCCGCTGCAGCGCTGGAGAGTCATACAGCTATAGTGACCTGTGTCGGTGTATGTCGGCGGTGTTGCAGTGCTCACAGAAGCACGGCATCAGGAGGGGGGTGTGGGCGTGCTTGGTTATCTTCTCCATGCCGCCGCTGAACCGTTTCAGCTGCAACACGAGTAGGCGAGGCAGGCGGGAGTACGCCACGGAACGTCGAGCCTCGTTGTACCGCAGGCATCGGGAACACCAGTACTGGACACACAAATATTAAAGAACGTCAGGGAGAATTGGACGTGACTCGTACAATTGGAAGGTATGATGAGGAGGCCTATATCCAGCAGTGGGTGGATACGGACTGAGTAGATAGATAAGAACGTCATCAAATCTACATGCATGTTAATAGAATCCCATCAAAAACATAAATGTGAAAAGAGAGCCAAGTTCAATATTACGATGTATGTACTCATAGTTACCTATGATTTGGTAGTTGACTTCAACGACAAAAGAAGTGAGATCTAAATGGGTGCCAAGTTCAATGGTCAGTCCTGAAAAATATTTACAACATAAAATATTTTATTACAAATTAAAAGATTATTTCTTCTTATCACTTAGAATTAATATTATTTTGAAGCATAAAGACTGACTTGGCCAGTTCTCATAATATACTAAGTAGGTACTCTCTTAACTTCAGCTTGATCACTATTAAACGCACTTAATGTTAATTAGTGCGCCACCGTCTTTTATCGTGTAAATTAGTCCCCTCCATCCATTGGTTGTCTGGAAGAAATCGCTCTTTAACGATAAGACCGCCACTTGTACATTGTAATTTTAAATTTTAATTATGTACTTATGTATTTTCTGTAACATTATGTGGTGTACAATAAAGTATCTATTGTCTTATCTTAATGATACTTCGTCGTATGGTACCCATGAGAACTAGCCAAGTCAAACTTTGGGCTTCAAAATAATATTAATTCTAAGTGATAAGAAGAAATAATCTTTTAATTTGTAATAAAATATTTTATGTTGTAAATATTTTTCAGGACTGACCATTGAACTTGGCACCCATTTAGATCTCACTTCTTTTGTCGTTGAAGTCAACTACCAAATCATAGGTAACTATGAGTACATACATCGTAATATTGAACTTGGCTCTCTTTTCACATTTATGTTTTTGATGGGATATCATTGCTTTTTGTACAGTACTTTTTAGTATGTAATAGGTTTAAGACACCCAGTCATAATAAGATTAATACCAAATGATTATTTTATTGCACCTCCCCCCACCCCACTGCTCCATGGCACGGCCGTCGCACCGCGGCCCGTGAGCCTCGCCGTGCTTCGATATACCTATACCTATAATTAATTTAGTACTTATTTGTATATAGCATTTATGTGCACTATTGATTTGAATATTGTACCTAATCAATTGATTTTTAAACAATACTAGTTACTAATAAATTTATCTATATTCACCCAACTATCTTATACCTACCGCCTACCTGGATGGAAATTTAACTTTTTAGATAATCTGGAACTGGATTAGTATTTCGATCAAAAGAAACCTAAGCCGACAAGACTTGTAATGACGACGACTTGGCGGGGGCACTGCCGTGCCCCCAGATACCACCACATACCTATAATATTATGACTATACGTTACAGGTACGTAGGTATCTAAAATGTTTACACCAACTAGTACCTAAGGCGATATACATACATTATTTTTATTGTAAACAATGTTAATATTATTACCTCTATGTTACTGAGCCGCCTTGTGCTGGTGAGTCGATATATTGATAGGTATTTACATAGGATATCCAATTGTTACGTAGGTACCAGGAACCTATTTTTATTAGTGACTAGCTGTGCCTAGCTGTTTTACCCGCTATACAGTTTGGTACAGTAGTGTTTATTATGTTATTCCAGGGGTCTAAGCTATATTTTTTATTATACCAAATTTAAAGTCAATCGGCCCACCCGTTTAGGCGTGAAAAAGTAAAAAACATATATACGTACAGTAGGTATAAAGTTTGTATTTATATTTATGTTGTTGTTTGTATTTATGTTTGTTTTTATATTAGTAGGAATAGTGGACTCGCGCGCACTTCGTAATATTTAACAGAAAATAGCCGCCTACACAAAAATTATAGCAACATGCAACATGTATTGCTTTATGCGTTCCTAGGCGTCCCAAACTTTAATATCATACATTTTTTAAAAATTAATAATAGTTTAAAATGATAAAAAAATACTAGTTTCTGATTTTTCCCTTTGTTACTAGGACATTACCTATCGGGATGCCAAATTTCAGCTTTCTAGGTCATCTGGAACTGGGATATTACTTTTGATCTATCCCTCAGTATGTATTAACTTCACCGATTACTGGATGTTTATATCTAAATAGACGTGTGCGCCGCGCCGCCGCGCCGCCGCCGCCGGTCATTTTGGCCACGCCGCCGCCGCCGATCAATTTATCAGCGTGAAATCGGCGTGAATTTATTTTTAATTTAATAACGTATTTTACTTATTTTAATCATCATTATTAACCAAATAAAATAATTAAAGACACAGAAAATGTCCCACATAAATTTAGACGTCGAAAGAATAGAAAAGAATGAAACTAGTCAGCGGGTCGGCACGCAATTGCTACTACAAGTTGCTATTGTTACCCGTGTGGTAAATTACTAACATTTTGTGAAATTAAAAGCATGATATTTGTATAGAGGTATGATATCCACTTTCCACCATTTTGTTCTACACCAATCACCAAACAAGCGAATGCCAACGTTGGGGTTCGTTGGCTTCCATTGGCGCTGTGTGGATTTAGCAAAGGCCAACATGACGCCGGGGTCACATTATAACATCATGGGCGAGCCCTCGATGAAATATCTTGAACTCGTCCTCTCCAGGCGGTGCAATTTCCGGGAGCACTTTGCCCGGTTGTCTCCCCGTCTGATCCGTCCGCTACTGCAGCAGTGGACGGACAGAGAGCACGGGTCCTTAACCTTCTGGCTCGTGCAGGTGTTTTCCGGGTACGGACGCTTCGGAAAGTACTTGCATGCACCACGTAGCCGGTACAGAACCGATCTCCGCTTGCCACCTCTGTGGTTGCGGAGTAGATACGCGTGCCCAGCATGAGTCAGTGAGCACCGTACCCTTATCGCAGTTATGGGGGAGGAACTCTCACTATTAACCATGAAAAGAGCCAATGGTTTCAAGTGAAGAATCGTGGCAGGCTGTAGTCTCATTCTGCGAGAGGACACTGTCGCAAAAGGGGATCGTGAAACTACCAACCTCCCTACGTGTGCCCGGAGAAAGAGACGCATCTTCCATGCCCTTTTCCATCCCCTTACCTGGGTCTAGATCGAGTACGAGGCATCTCGTCGCTGACAAACCGACCCACGAGGTAGTGCACTTTGGAGGGTGGGATAAAACTCTTCTTCACTCCAGTGAGGTGGAGTCCTCCTGTTAATTATGACCAAACGCCGTTGGGGCCGTGAATGAGTGCTTCGGTGTTCCCGCTATCCCAGCACTATGGCGCCACGCGGAAACACCGCGCGCGCCACCTCGTGGGTCTGTTCTTGCGGCGACGAATACCCCCGTACTCGCCGCCTAGACCCAGGTTATGGGGGCTGGAGAAGGGCGTGGAAGACACGCCTCCGACCCCCCTTCTCCGGGCACGCAACCGGAGGTCGGTGGTGACCTCCCGTTCGCGTTCCGCGATCTCCTTCTGCGAGATGACACTCTCGCAGAATGAAACCGCGGCCTGCCACGACTCCTCGATTGCAACCATGGTTGCCAACGAGAGTTCGTCCCCCATAACAGCGACGAGGGTACGGCGCTCACTTACCCAAGCTGGGCACTCCTCCAGTGTGTGCTGCGCCGTATCCACGTCGCTACCACAGTGGTGGCAAGCAGGAGTCAGTTTCCTGCCGGCTACGTGGTGCAAGCACTTTCCGAAGCATCCGTGCCCGGAAAGCACCTGCACGAGCCGGAAGGTCAAGGACCCGTGCTCTCTGTCCGTCCACTGCTGGAGTAGTGGACGGACTGCCACCACTGTCCAGCTGCCTGCTCGAGGGTAGGCCAGACGCGTATTCCACCTCTCGAGCAGTGCCTCCTTGGCTTCCTCATTCCACCTCTCTACCTTCCTGGGAGACACGGTGAGCCCACGGAGGCGGAGCGCGGCGCGCCACTCGTAGCGCGCAGCACACAGCCCCGCCTCCAGGTCTCAGGGGGGAGATCCTGCCAAGAGACACGCCGCCTCGTAGGAGACCGTGCGGTAACTCCGTATTACCCCGACGGCCATCACCCTCTGAGGACGTCTCAGATGGGCGATGGTTTGCTCCGTCAGGGCATCCACCGATACGGCGGCTCTATATAGAGCCATGGACCGCACGACTCCCACGTACAGGCGACGGGCACCCATCAGGCGGGGAGCCAACCGGGCAAAGTGCTCCCGGAAGTTCCACCGCCCGTCGAGGACGAGTCCAAAATATTTCATCGAGGGCTTGACTCCGATGCAGACCTCCCCGATAGGGATAGTGGAACCCCTACTCAGGGCCCTCCAAGACCCGTGAAAACACAGGGCCTCGGTTTTCCCAATCGGGAAAACCGAGACTCGAGAGTCCCAATCTCCCTATCCGTGCCACCACCTCCCCCACCGCCACGGTGGCAAGGCGGGCAGCCTCCTGGAATGTTCCCCGCACGGGGCCATGACGAGCGTGTCGTCCGGATTGACCCCTCCATGAACATGGCTTTCATATTAATTCTCCCCTCCCCATATTACAACGACCGGTCGGTGAGTAGTCTTTGAGTATAGAATCTAACAAAAAACATGTCAGCTCCCTCGTTGTATATTATTTTTATCGTAGCAGTATTCATCAGCGTCGTCGTTGTAAGTCCTCAAGACGAAATTCTTTAATCAATGTGTGTTACCATGTTGATTTACGGCACTAAAACGTGATCCTTCACTATTGGCCTCATCTTAAAGCTCAAAGTCACTCAGTGAGCTATAGAGAGGGCTATAATCGGGGTTACTCTACGCGATCGAATCAGGAATGAGGAGATCCGTAGACAAACTAAAGACACTGACATAGCCCAGCGGATAAGCAAAGTGAAGTGGCAATGGGCAGGCCACATAGCACGTTAAGCGGATGGCTCGAGTGGAGACCACGGACTAGCAAACTCAGCGTAGGGCGTCCAACCACAAGGTGGACAGACGACCTTGAAAAGGTCGCCGAAAAATGCTAGATGCAGGTCGCTTCCAACCGGTATAAATGGCAGTCCAAAGGGTAGGCCTATTCAGCAGTGATGGCTGAGATGATGACTTAACTAACAAACAATTACGAGTAGTTATTAACCCTTAATGCAGGCATATGCGAAAGGTGCATTCGATAGTGGAATTAATGCTTACTATTTCGTAGGGTATCGTTTAAATTCCTCACCACCTCGTTAGCGTCAAATTGGAGCGAAATTAACATATTATTTAATTAATAATTATCACAGATTTAACGTATAACGCCTAATTTCATTAGATATAACGTCATTTAGCACATTTTATTTTGATTTTTGTTGAATTTTACCCCCACGCCGATTTCACGCCGATTACGCCGCCGCCGCCGGTCATTTTTCGACCAGACGCCGCCGCCGGTCGTTTTATAATCGGCGCACATGTCTATATCTAAATAACCGTTTGAGCTGTGTTATTGGAATTTGGAACAGAGATATAGTTCGTATATTTAAGTATATGTGCCAAATTTGACTTGTCTATGTGTTATAGTTTTTGTATAACGAGGGTGTAAAAAGTCGTCAAAACGCGCTTTGGATGGTTCGTGTAATATAACACACGGCGCGGTCGCCAGTTCCTTTGCTTGAACTTGGCTTGACTCGCTGCCGCGTGTCTAGATATCATGGGTAAGAAAATCAACTCCCTGACTAGTTATAGGGCTAACTTGACAACTGTTTCATCCCGAATATAACCAAGCGTTCGACCGCAATCTCACCTGTTGGTAAGTGACGATGCAGTCGAAGTTGTAGCACGCTTATTCAGTAAGAACCTATTCACTCTTGATTTGAACAACGTTATAGCATACGGGAAACACTGACGACGGTAGCGAGTTCCAAAGCTTCGCCGTTCTCATAATGAAAGACGAAGCAAATCGCTTCGTCCGAGCTGGTATGTCCACTAAAAATTGGTGGCGCAGTGCCGTTTTCCTAGACGTTCGGTAGTAGAAGATGTCAACTCATGCTCTACTATATTATGCATGTATTATACTATAAATCTTCCTCTACAATCACTCTATCTATTAAAGTAAACCGCATAAAAATCCGTTGCGTAGTTTCAAAGATCTAAGCATGCAATAGGGACCGCGACACGGGATGCGACTGGTTTTTTTTTTATACTAAATAAGGCCTACGTTTGACCACATCCCACCTGATGAAAAGTGAAAATGCGGCCGACGATGGATCACGTATGATGCCTAGAAAGGTACCTATATACCCAAGTTGTACCGCTCGGGAAACACGGATGACGGCAGTGTTCCAAATGCGACCAGTTCTCATTAAAAACGACGAAGCAAAACGCTGTTTTATACTATGTTGCTCTTTAACACGGGCTAAGCCCGGGTCTTTTTATAGGCGTACACGGAGGTAAAAAAGTCCAACGCGCAGAGGCCCTTTTGAGCTTTTAATATAAATGTAATGCGTGACACTTATTGGAGTCTGTCTGTGAGTCCATCCATAGAAAATGGGCTCACTACATACTATGTTTATTATTTAGTGATTTTGGTACCTTATTGGAGTCCCTTAGATACTCGGTGCTGAGACAGGCGGCGCGGAAGGGTTCCTCCTCGCTGTCGTCACACACAGGCACGCACAGTTCACATACCGCCTGAGACTTCTCCGTCACTGCTTCACATTCCACACACATCGTGCGGACTATCATTGTGCCTGGGGAAACAAACCTTTTATTACTTATCTGTGCATATATGTATACAAACATTTATTTGCAAGAATGTAGGTATATAAGATCTTTATATCTGTCGTATGTCTGACGAACAATATGGGCCCTAACCACCCTATGGGCACAACAAAGAGTCAGACGTCGCGGCCCAAACGGAGATGGCGGATTCCTTCTGCAATAGACAACCATAGATCCTCGACTGAAAACAATGAAGAGCTTTGCCCAACAATGTGAAAAACGATGCTGAAAATAAATTTAATTATAATAATTATTGCTTAACTTTGAAGAAAAAAACTTGAGAGGTGTCAAGGGACACCCGGATGAAACGAAGTTCCTTTCAATTAATGAAAATATCTGGCTTGCTTTCTATAAGAGAGAGAGAGAGACAGACAGAGAAACATGCGCACGCCGCACAGCTTACAATAGCTTACTATAGCAAAAAGTGACGAGACAACTTTTCGTAAGATTTTTTTCCGTCTAGCCCCCTTTCACAACGCGCGATAAGGAACTTCGTTCCAAAACTTTCCCGTAGTAAACCTGGGAATTGGGAATGATTCCTAGGTTTTTAGTGGGTATTTCTGCTGCGCCCATCTTCTGCGGGGGAGTCCCATATACCGTCCTACGCCCCTGTCGAAGGGAAGTTAATCTTCAAATAAAAACTTCTATTGCCGTCCGGAAGTACCACACCTTTGCCAATTAATGACCCGCCAAGTAATAATTTACAGTCATTATTGTGTTTCGTTGCTGGCCGCGATTTTGTTGAACAATATCAGTATTGAGGGTATGCAACAAATCTTTAGTCCTTTACTTATTTTGATTGTTTTCTTTACCTTCAAAGTCTTCAGAGACGAAGTCCCAGCCATGTCGTGAATATTGGGCGAGAACAGCCGCTCTTCAATACCCGGGAGTTGCGCTTCACTTCTTTACGTTTCTTCCACGACTTGGCTCAGAGTTTTACCATCCTCGTTAATAATGTATGTATATGCGCATTTCGCTTGCTCGAAAAGTGATACTGAGAGTTGTCTTTTCTACTTTGATTCTGTTTCTAAGCTTTTGACTTAAGTTTACCTTCAAAGTCTTCAGAGACGAAGTCCCAGCCAGGTCGTGACTTCTGGTCGAGGTCAGGCGGAGGCGAGGGCGGCCGCTCCTCAGTGGGGGAGTTGCGCTTCACTTCCTTACGTTTCTTCCAAGACTTGCGCAGGTTGCTCAGAGTCTTACCACCCTCGTTGTCTACACTGGCTACTCGACCTATGCCGTTACTGGAAAAAGCAATAAGGACTTGAATTACGCCTCAACACTTATTGGATTGTTAATAATACAACAGAAATTAAATAATATATACTGATTTCATGCTCACTTTCTATATAGCCGAAACGCATTTCTTATATTAAAATCCTTTAAATGGGAACTGAAAACACTTGGCAAATGTACTTTACATCAGATATTCACGAAGTTGCACTGGCCTGCTAATTCTACTAATATTATAATAGCGAAGGTATGGATGTGTTAATAATTACCTTTTTAAGCCAAAACGGCTAATCAATTGAGTTGAAATAAACACATAGGGTACAATAGCGGGTAAAACTGTGGTCGTAGTTAATAACACGGACGTCAAGGCAAACGGCAATAGGGGATTCATACTGGAAGCGCCACTAGCTTCCAATTGCTTTCTACATTTTCAATAAGAACTGGTCGCATATGGAACATTTGCGTCGCCATCCGTGTTTCCAAAGCGATACAACTTGGGAATCATCAAGGTACTAGTATCTTACGTGATTCATCGTCGACCGCATCTGAACTTTCCATCAGGTGGGATGTGGTCAAACGTAGGCCTATTTAGTATAAAGAGATATACCTACAGTAATTTGACTCCCTAGAAGCGGTTGAACTCAAAGTCGCGCGAGTTTGCAACCAAGTGGGTAGGGTTCGGTAGGTAGCGAGGTGCCGGATAGGCGTTATTTTTGTGAATTACTCAAAATATCAAAAAGAATTAAAAAGATTTTTTTTTATTTTGTTTACTTTGTGATATTTTTACTAATTCACAACCATTATTCGAAAGCTTACTGCATAAAAACATCTATTCGGCACCTCGCTTTATGCCGATCCCTGTTGACCGCGTTGCAAACTCGCGCCATCTTGAGTTCAACTGCTTCTAGAGAGTCAAATTACTGTATATCTCTTTAGCGTGGTATAAACAAATTGTATAACATACGTGTGCGTGTGTTCGTGAAGGAGAAGCGTGTTAGTCCTAGTGGAGAGCGCGCGGCACGTCTCTCGGATATTGTCCAGGATGCAAACCAACAACTCGTGCGCATCTTGCTGCCGGTTGCCTGCAGACACAATTATAACATTTAGAGTTAAAGAGGAAGAGGGAGGGGGGAGAAGAAAGAGAGAGCGAGATATGAGGTTGGGGGGATGGAAGGAGCAAGAGATATAGAGAGAATATAATTTGGTAGAGTGGACCCAGGAAAAATGCGTTACGCATCATCGCCCGGAGCCGGGCGGTATGTGGGACACCCCCGAATGGGCGCGGCGGGGATACCCACTAAAAAACCTGGGGGTGTTCCTGCGGGACGCCATATTGTCGGGGCAACCGGGTACCCCGAAGCACTCATCCGCGGCCGCAGGAACCCCCCCTAGGTTTAGTGGGTATCCTTGCTGCGCCCATCTTTGGCGGGGGAGCGCCAGATGACGCCGGGAGCGCGGGGTAACGCATTTTTCCTGGGTCAAAAATAAATTAACATAATAGAATATAGTGTGTACCTTCAAAAGTGGAGTTAACATCTCTGAGAGCGGCGAGGAAGGCGTCGGCGGCATAAGGCTCGGGGCTTGCATCAGCTGAACTACTGTTCATACACTTAGACTCCGCCGCGCGCAGGTTTAGGTACGTCTCGTGAAGCTTCTCTGTTGCTATCTGTCAACAATATTAATAATAATAATATGGGTTTATACTCCAACAGAACAGCGGTTACCCTACTTACACTGCCAGAGTCAAATCACAAAGTAGGTATAGGTTGTGTGGCTACGTTACGTTACGGGCCTGCAACATGACCTAACGATTGCCTCCTACATATCTTATAGGTAACAGCTGGGACCCACAGTTTTACGTTCCTTCCGAAACACGGTAGCGTCGAGGAGAAAATCTTTGCCACATTATTATAAAACTTTAAACTTTCGTGATTTGAGCTCATGTTGATTTTATACTGTAATACAATGATATTTTTAATTTTATTAATCGGGACTCATTGCGTAGGTAATTATTTTGTTAGTTTCACGAGCAAATTCGTGACCACGGTGCATGTAACTGTGCCTAAACGTCGAGGTTGGTTTTATAATGTTTTTGTTAAACTAACATAAAATAATTACACAAGTCCCTGTAAGATATTGCGATAAGATGGTCGATACATGGTTTTATGTTATGTATTTATATATGTTTTTATAAATACTTATGTAGATAGGTACATTAAATTATCGCCGGTCAGCCCCGCCCAAAGGGAAACTATCGGAAATATATCAAAATCAGGATTTCCTTGCTATCCATATTATGTAACGTCGTGCATGTTAAACCCACTAATAAAAATATACCAATGAGAATATATGTAATAACTAGCTACGCCTAGCGGTTTTACCCGCTGTACTAACTTCTGGAATAACATATAGGCTATATGTTATTCCAGAATCTAAGCTATCCAGGATCTATGCCAAATTTCGGCTCAATCGGTCCACCCGTTTAGGCGTGAAAAAGTAACAAACATCCATTATAATTTACTAGCTGCATTATAATCGGCCTATCCGTTTAGGCGGGAAAGAGTAATAAACACACGACATCCAGACATCCATGCATTCTTACAAACTTTCACGTTATCTTATGTCTATAAGTGTCTAATGTACTTTAGTTCAATCTTAGCTTCCTTAATACCAAATTTTAGCTCAAACTATTGCGCAGTTGAGAAGTGAATATAACCATACACATTCGAATTTATGATAGTAGGTAGTAATTCTTTAGGTACAATGAGCACACTTCCTCATTTTTATCAAAAATGTACTAACATAGCATGATCTCATATTATTATAACAAGGTTTTTCCTAGTACAACACTATCTCTTCGTCAGTCAATCATTTGAAGATAAATATTTAAAATTAGGATAAGAGTCAATAACATGTGTACTCATAATATATCTCTATATTATTTTTATAAATTTAACCAACATTAAGCAGCAATACCTCGGTTTATAAATTTAGGTGTAACCGAAGATAAGTCGGGTAAACCTATTTAATCAATACTTAGGTTTAAACATAGGTTTAAGTGGTTATCAGAATAATTATAATAATATCGCAAATTCATGATTAATGTTGCATTTTTAATTTCTTTTTTGTCTCCTATAGACTGCACAAAACTTACTTCAAAATAGAGAACTAACCAAAGAGTTATTAATAGTATTCTCTTTGAGAATAGGTTGATAAAATAATCCATTAATCGTAATTATTTTTGGAATAGTACAAATTTCTTAATAATGTAATTCTTAATAATAATGTCCACTGCTGAACATAGGCCTCCCCTTTAGACTTCAAATTAAATAAATTAATTTGAGTAAATGGATTTCCTAACTGTTAGCCAGTTATCTAATCTCTACCTGTATTTTACTCTTCCCCGTGGTATTATCAGACTGGCCCAAGGACAGCAGATCCTTGCTGCTCCAGGATCTCGTCCCGGAGGCTGCAAGGCCGGCGGCGCTGCGCCCCAGCGAGGAGCTCTTGAGTCTGATGCTGCCCAGCTTCTGTTCCACACTTGCCAGGTCAGAGACCAAGTGGTGCAGGTTGTGCAGGAATTGGGGCGCATATCTTTAGAACAAAACATAATGACTATTGAAATCATCATCATTGGTCTCTTACATCTATGAAATGATTCAAGTAGTAGTTTGGCACACTTTGCCATTATCCGTGTTTCCCGAGCGGTACAACTTGGGTATCTTCAAGGCACAAGTGAATAGGTACCTTTCTAGGCATCATACGTGATCCATCGTCAACCGCATTTTCACTTTCCATCAGGTGGGATGTGGTCAAACGTAGGCCTATTTTGTATAAAAAAAAGCAGCATCTGTAAAAATGGTGTGGAATAGTGTGGTCCTTGAATGGCTTGTGAAGCCGATCGTGTAGTGACATTGTTGACCATAAAGAATACAGACAAATTGTGTTCCTGGTAAAACATTGGCTTCGGTGGTTTTGTTTTAGTACTGTAAGGCCACCATTTGTAACACTTATTTCTGTATAATCTTAGTTCTAAGCTTATTTTATTGAATTTGTGTGTGCAATAAAGTTTTCTAGTCTATTCTATGCTCAGTGATGAAAATTATCAAAGTATGGTAGCATCAGTTCAGAAAACACAATGTTTGTGTGTTATTGACCTCAAAAACACTGTGTTCATGTTTTCTAGTCTATTCTATGCTCAGTGATGAAAATTATCAAAGTATGGTAGCATCAGTTCAGTAAACACAATGTTTGTGTGTTATTGACCTCAAAAACACTGTGTTCATGTTTTCTACAGTCAAAGTGTTAAATAGAGGTAAGGAGAAATGTATGTTGTTGAGAAATAGTCTCTTCCTACCCGAAGAGGAACCAGGAGTGATTATATGTATGTGTGTAGATACTCATTTGTTCACATTACCAAATGTACACCATTGAACATAATAACCCGTCAGTCTTTGAGCGGCTCGAACGGGCCACACCCGCGCATGCGAGTTTGAGCCTTATTTTAATGAAGCTAGAAATAATAGGCGTCAATTTTGATTTGAACTAGAAGTGTTTCCTGGATCAAGGGGTTAATGTTATGTTTACCAAAATGTTTTTGAATAAATAATATAGGTATTTGACTTGCCTCAAAGTATAAAGCACACTGTTTAGGAAGCAAGTGTTGCCGAGGTTGGATAGTGTTGCAATGGGAGTTTTCTTCTGCACAGTGCCTCCATACTGATTGTCTGGCGGGTGGTGGCCATTCAGCATGGCAGACGGCTTTGGATCCAGGATTAACAGGTCAAACTCTGATTGATGATCTAAAATTAACACTTTTATACAATAGTGTTAATAAAAAATATAAATATTTTCTCGATTTAAGGGCTTAACACACGCTAGGCGATTCTCTTGTTTGCACTATATGAGAAATTTAGAATATCAATTTCTGATATCTGTAAATGTTTTCAGACAAAGATTTAGCATTTTTTTACATTGTGCGAGCAAGACAGAGGCACATTTGACAAAACACAGTGTTTGTGTTTTAGAGCACTCGCGTTCCGACCTCAAAAACACAACTGTTGTGTTTTGCAGTCAATGTGTTAAGCTTAAAATGTCTATATTTACAGCAAAAAGTGTTGTTACTTAGAGCTGAGCATACCCAAAAGGCATTCAGCTTCATTAAATATACAAAACAACTGCTCAAAGTGTCTATTTCATGCAGTTTTCTCAAGATAACATAGAAAGTGTTAGTTATTACCATAGTGATTGTTACACAATACATACCTTGAGGTTTTGATGTCTCTGACAGAGGTTTAAGTTTTTTAGCAACACTCAGAATATTAGAGTGTGTGCTTCCTAATGGACGTTTCAATGGTTTGTTCTCCTTATTCTCGGTGTTTGTATGTGTGGTTTGCTTACAAGGATCACCGTTTACATCCGATACGATACCCTTCTTTCGGTTGTTTAGATATGCAGCATTATTCCTAACTAGTGACAGGGAAAATCTTGGTTTCTCAACTGCTTTTTTTGTTTCCGGCACAGAATTAACTGGCATCTTCAGTACGCCTGCAAAAGGAACCCACAAAAATACGAAGTTACAAACAGACCACTATGAAGGCATGTCAAGGTTCTTGCCGGAACATGTAATTTCACATTGATAACTCACGGTAAAGTTTTTATCTGGCACATTGACTTACATTATAATGTAAGCACTGTTTTAACGAGTTTAGATAACTATTTTAGTCACAAAAATACAGTATGGAAACGACCCCATTGGATACAGTGATACAGTCGACCATATTGTGTTGGAAAATTTGATTTTTGATTTTGATAGATGACAGATGGTTGATGGCCATAGAGAAAAAGAAGAGATAATATTTTTTTCTTGTCTATGAACTTCTGCGTGAGGGATTATTAGGTAACTTCGCGAACAGACGCACAATCGTGCGATGACTCATCCGCACTATGCGGCCAATGATTCGTCGAGTGGTGTTTTGTCTATGGACGAATGTCTTCTGCATGTAGATTCTGCACGGAAAAGAGACGACGCGACGGCGCAGCAAAACGTATAACCTTATAAAACACATATTTATATTCAAAAACGCCACTTTGAAGCGACAAAAAAATGATAAATTAAAATAAAATGAAGTTGCATTTGATTTTGTACTGGCATCGTAAGAATTTTCAAGACTTTTTCAAAATTTTGTAAACATTTGACAGTAGACGTAAGCAAAAAAAAGAGAGACGATTTTGGTACCGGAATAGCCCGCTGGCTCAATCAGTGGCCGTATCATGGCTTAAGAGATCCCACTAGTGGTGGGTCGTTAACGATTTTTGGGTTAACGCAACGAAGCCGTTAAATTCATCATGTTAACCTGTTAAAAAAGCCGTTAACATTATTAACAGGTTTTCATTAATGTAACAGATTTGTACCAACGGCAACGTAGCAGTTAATAGTAGCAAGCGAACTTAGAAACATAGATATCTCTCACTCTCGCTCGTACAATTTTAAGCTAGCGGCGTCTCGCTCGCTCACATAGGCGTCCTCGCGTCCACTCGGCATATTCCGTTTCTATTCGTTCTTTCAACGCAGCAGAAATAGATAATTTTAACTGGTTTTGCGTTAACAGCTTCAGATTACGTTAGCGACTTTTGAATACCTTTTCGTTGAGATAATAAAAAAAGCGCATTGCCAAAATCGTTGAATGTAACAGTTGATAGATTTAGCGGGTTTTGCAGTAAACAAAAAACTGTTAATTCGTTAACATTAGATTAACAGTTTAAAAAAGCCGTTCGTTGAATTAACGCCCACTCCTAGATCCCACGAGGACGTTTTTTGGCGGCAAGCCTTGATCATTAATATCATTAGCTCCACGTCTTTTGCTTAATAATCGTGTAGAATTTGATTGTTAGCGTGTAATAATGGTGGAATATTGCGTGTTAAGTGTTTTTGAATGTGCACAGATGTAGGCAAGTGATATGGTGCTGAAATATGAATTTTGGTGCCCCCTCCAAAACTCCTCCGAACTTTCAGTAAAATTCCACCCATTTTACTGGAAGACTCACGTGACTAGACGAGCTATTAAGCTCACTCTGACTCTGACCTGACTAACTAACTTATTACTTAAAAAATAACATTTAACTTGACACTGGCAAAACACGAAAGTGGAGACCATAATTTAATATCCCGTGAACATTCACGAATTTTACTCGACACTGGCAAAATGCACATGTTGCCATATTATTAAAAAGAAAAAAAAAAAAAAAAGAGATCCCACTCAAGAGTAGAACTGTCATCTCATACATTCACAAAAGTACAGTCAACTACAAAGAGATGTATCCATGTTAGTCTTACAAAATGAAGGAACTTTTAGTATGCAAAAATTATTTACCCTTACTTCGTGACATTTTCAGTATCCACCAAATCTTATACTATATTCGATTAATTTTAAATGCTATTATTATGTATCACCTAAGGAAAAGTAGTGGGATACATCATTTTTGCATATTAAACGAGTCGATGATAATATAAAGTTTGATTGCTACTATTGAAATGTCACGAACCAAGGGTAGTTCATTGTGGCATATGAATATTTACTTCATTTTGTAAGCCTAACATGGATACATCTCTTTGTAGTTGACTGTAAAATGTATAGAGGGGCTGACTACGCGCCCAATGACTCGCCGTGTCATTGGCCCAACGTTCGCCAACGTTGGCCGAGGCTCACATATTATATAATATGCAGATAAAATCTGCATATATATTATAATCTGTGCTCCTATTACGCACTCAGGGCACAGATTATATAAATAAATAAAACCGGTCAAGTACGAGTCGGACTGGACTCGAGCACCGAGGCACAGATAAAAGAATACTAGACCGAGGGTACGGAACCCTAAGGAAAAGTGGGTATATTTTATAATGTAGGTTTTAATTCATTGCGAGTACTTGCGAGTTTATTTTATTTTTATTTATTTATTTCATAGCAAACAAAATAGTTTACAACACAAATTAAAACAGTATTATAACTAGCGATAAGATTATAGACCTATGTCGTAAACCTAAACATGCATGCCTAAATAGGAAAAATTATACATAGAATTGTTACAAAATCATTCACAAGAGGAAACATTAGAATCAAATCTAGTGATTACTTGTGTTTTATTAAAAATGATGATTATAATTGACATGAAAATTAATCATTAACATTTATGGCGTCAGCTGTACAAAACAATATACGCTTTAGAAATCTATGGAACTGAGATTGGGAGAGGTGGAAAATATCAAAGTTTTGATAGGTAATAAGTAACTCATTGTTTGAAAATATGCGGCTAAAATTGCTGTTTCTTTTGAATGCGTTGACATAGAGGTTTGATTTTATTACAGTTTAGAGGTATTAGGTATAGACTTGATTATTTGATATGAATTTCAGTTTAATACCTGCACACGCTCATGAGAAATGAGGTAGTAAGTATGAAATTATTAAAACTAATTTTTTATATGATGTAACAAAAAATTACAGTTTTCGCAATTTTTCCTTTATCTGTGCTCTAAGGAATTGCTTTTTACCAAATTAAAAGATTCTAAGTTCACGGGAAGTACCCTGTAGGCAAGCCCTACTCATCACCCATCCCTACTGCGCTCTTTAAACATAGGTATACTTGCCGCAAAATGTACCGCTTGCAATTAGTCGCTAACCTGCTTTTGAGCGCGTCAGTAGCTAGCTCTGCTCACATTTGATACAAAAAAAAAACCATAAAAACACAAATAATATGCCGGGGTATGTGTTGAGGTATTGCACCAACTGTTCACGCAACACGCCGAGTGCAAAGTAATTATAAGTTTTCATCGGTAAGTAACTAGATAAACATTTTACAATTTTATTCAAACAAAGCGGCTAATATTTTGTGACATTTTCTCGTTTTGTCAAAGAATAAATATAAAGATGTGACATTGTGTGTTTACTTGCCTAGTTTAAGTTTATCTATTGATGAGAAAGTAAAATCGTTAGTAAAACCTTATGTAAAAAATATCATTTATTTTAATATTATTATTTTCATTGAATCGATTTGAATATAATTTGATTATTTTTTCATTCACACACATTATTTTATTTTATCGTATTTTTTAAATCTATTTCGGCGTTTTTCGTTGAAATTTATGGAAAAAACTTTTTTTTTCAAATTAAACTTCCACAGATCAGACATTTACATTAAAACTGTAATTGATTCCCACCTTGTTTAAACATAATAAACCTGTTTTAGTACCCATATATCATATTAGGTTCGTTAGAGTGATTTTCAAAAAGGAGACCTTTTTTCGGGGCGCTACTATCGCGAATTTTTAAAGTTAAACTATCTTTAACATTTTTACCATTCATAATTTCTTATAATAAGTTACAAAATTAAATAGGTTATTTATTTTATCTAACAATTAAAAAATATTTAACCGATTAGATTGTCAAAAATGTATGAAATGACGTGACATGACATGTCAAGGTGTATCAACATAATACGTCGTTTCATACATATTTGACAAATTGGTTTTCGGTTTGGTTCTTTCACGGATAAGTGAATAACACTGCTGCCTCCCCCTTTATTTAGTAGGCAAAAAAATGGCATAAGTACGTTCTGTTTGTTTTTTCTCATCTATGATAACTTTAGATGTCAAATGGGACAATACTTCAGTTTGGCGTGTCTATTTATATATAATATCTCGATGCCTGTAGGTTTTAATTTTCTTGAGAGTAGTTGCGAGTTTAAATTGCGGCTAAAATTGCTGTTTCTTTTGAATGCGTTGACATAGAGGTTTGATTTGATTACAGTTTAAAGATATTATAGATTTGAGTTTTTTATATAAATTTCAATTTAAAACGTCAACGCGTTCATGAGAAAAGGGGCAGTAGGTATAAAATTATTCAAAATATTTTTTTCATATGATGCAAATAAAAAATTATGGTTTTCGAAATTTTACCTTTATCTGTCTGTTTTTGCTCTAAGGAGTTGCTTCGTGCTAAATTTCAAGATTCTGAGTTCACGGGAAGTACCCCGTAGGTTTTGATTTACTTGGGAATGTCGAAAATTTGCTGAAATCTGCGGCATATTTGATTAGGTATATCTTTTGATTGCGTTGGCCTAGAAGTTTGAATTCTTCACAACTCTAAGAAGCAATGGACCTTAGTATTTTCTATAAATTTTAGCTTGTTACCTCTACGTGTTCCTGAGAAAAAGGGTCTTGACAGACAGACGGACGGACGGACGGACAACAAAGTGATCCTATAAGGGTTCCGTTTTTTCCTTTTGAGGTACGGAACCCTAAAAAACAAAAAACTTAGCTAAAAAACGATATTATAATCCCGAATCGCAGATGTCGATGATTAATGTTTCAAGGGTTGGTACTAAAATAAACTAGCTAAATCCAACTTGATGGAGGCACTACTGAAATGACTTTTGTTTACAGCAAATAACTTTTGATTTAGGTCCCCTACGGTCCGCTTGCTGCCTTTTGATTTATTGAGGGCCTCTCGAATACATATAAACCTATACCAAAATAGCTAATAGGTACTCATATTTCATAGATAGGATTTCAGAAAAGTATTTCTAGAAATTTATTTTCGCGAACTATTTCGATTGAATTAGAAGTAGATGCCTACTTTTTGACGCTTCAATAACTAAAAAAGAGCTGAGACAGTGTCCTTAAAAAGGCACTTGGGTTTGTTCAAGTACTATGTCAGATCTTGATGATATATAATTATATCATAGAGACTTCTTGCAATAATAAAAAAAATCGCTACTTCAGCCGCTTGCTTCTTTTAGGTTGGAATGGGATTTGGGATTAAGGAGACATTGCATCTTAAAATTATGGGTCCCATTGTCGGTCCTATATAATGTAGAAGGCAGTTGTTAAGTCAAGTGACAGGCTTTGTAGTCTTGGCGACCTAAAACCACACAACCTAGGATAGCCACAATCTATAATAATTGTGATTTGACTTTATCTATGTAAGTAGAGTAAGTACCTGTTCTGTAGGCGTATACATATAAACGGAATTTATTATTATTTTTATGTCCCTGGATGATTTATTATGTAGGGCAGTGCAATGCAATGCTGCGTAGGACGTACTTTGTACCTTGACTTATTATACGGCTGTAATGGACAGACATTATTTTTAAACATCAGTTGAGCATCGAGCTCGTCTTGTTCATCTGCCAGGCCTATTAGCTAATTCTCACCCACTACGATTGATGACAACTTCAATGTACATTGCTGCGTTTGTTATTTTACTTATATTCATGTGGAAAGGTTTTAGCAAGTAATGTACGCAATTTTGTCTGTAGATTCTAATGTTTTATATGTCGTTTGGCGATACCCAATATGCCCTCTGCTGATTTCATGAGAGAAGGGACTTTGAGTAGAGACCTAGCGTTTGCTCTAGCTAAAATTATAACCCACTAAATAAAAACATTTTAAATAAAAAACAATTACATTTAATAATTTCATTTTAATATTGAACATTTAATTTATGTTAAGACTAGGTAGGTATATAATATGTTAATAAATAATGTAATTATACTTTTTTCGTCATTATATTTACATCTTACAGCAAGTTCATAAAGAGTTACATTATATTTTGTATATAATTAGGTCTTATTTACATTCGTTTTACGTATACATATAGCTTATATATAAACATTTGATCCATTATTAATGTTATATTTAAATTTACATTTAATTAGGTAATGAAAAAAGCTTTATTAAATTTGTAAATTTACAACCACAGTAAAATTGTAGCAAGTAGGTAGGCCAGCTGACATGTGCAGGAAAATAAATAACTAAACTCTCGCATCGTTCGATGCCCCTGCCCGTGGTTGACATTAAGAAAAAAACTTTACTAAAGTTTTTTTTCTAGTGCCAATCTGCAAGGACGGCAGCACGGCGACGCGGTGCGTTCATGAACTGCCCCTTTAGCATAGTAAGACATTGACATAAGAGTAGCACAACTCCCGTCCCACTGGCAAGACTAAACTGACATATAACAAGACTCTACTCTTGCTACTCGCGCTGTCATTGCATACAATTTGTAGCTACTCCCAATATCATTGTGTTCTTACTCTTCTTACAAACGTCAATTACTCTTGACAGTGGAATGGGAGCCGCTACTCCCACGTAAATGTCACGGTGAACTCGGGCTATTTAAGAGAGATCGAGATTTCGTGTGTGCAAGCGCAGCTATGTATGCGCTGCGCACACATACACATTGCGTATTTACTTTTGCTCGCTGTTTGCCTACTTTATAGAATTTTACTAAGGTTAAGGTATTGGTCTGCCGCTACGGTAGATATGCGACTGTCGTACGTATGGTCCGTACACCTTACTTTAGGTAAATTTATTTACTCGTTGTAAGTAAAAATCGCACCAATGAAGTGGTGCAGCGAAAATACGAAAAATAATCGTTATTGCTTTTATTTTTTGATGAAGATTTCTATGTACATTTTATATGTTATATTGCCTACAATAATTATATATGTATATGCAGCATACATACTTTTTTTTTTAAAGCACTGTTGTGAAGGTTATTTAAACAAGCAGACGACCTGATGGTGATTACTGCCGCCTATAGACGTCTACATCTACAACACCGAGGGCCTATTGGCTAAATCACACCCATACGATTGATGACAACTTCAATGTACATTACTGCGTTTGTTATTTTACTCATATTAATGAGGAGGTTTGAACAAGTAATGTACGCAATTTTGTCTATGGATTCTAGTGTTTTACATTTTTTTTTATGTGGAGAAGTAAGAAGATGAGCAAGACGCTCTCCTGATGTTAAGAGATAACGCTGCCCATAATCAGTACAGTGCTACCCAGAATTTCACAATGATGTGCGATTCTAGGTGCACTGCACCAACGCTTCTTTCTCAAGAGCGCGCTTCTTACATGTCGTTAGGCGATAGCTAAAAAGCCCTCAGTTGTGATACACCAGTCTACCAGTTGTGTAGATGGCAGACAACCCTGACGCCATTTTTTTCTCTTTAGGTGTTCACGCTGCAAAATCCAATTGAGTACAAAATTCTTGGATGAGCAGCACGGTAGAGCCCTCTCCATTCTTAGCTTAAACATAGTCATAAAAGACCGCGTGACTACGGTCTTTTAGGTCAAAATAACTCACTATAAATGCAACTATGATATATACATTTATTTACAATGCGAATACCGCGGATGTAAGTTACTTACTATTGGTACTTTAGTGCTTAATTTAGGCTTAAGTTTCTCTGAACACTGCCGATAATTATTATAGTGCTACAGTGCTACCCAGGATTTTACTTCGCTTACTTTTTCCCCAGCTAGCTTCACATCAAAGAAGTATCGTTGTCAACTGAAATTAATCTTTCACTCAATTTAACTTTATGAAAAATCTAGTATCTTATATCTAGTAGGTACTTATGAGTTATCAAAATTATTCATAGTTTTTTTACAATTTAGTCATCTACATTAATTTAATTATTTAAATATATAATTAAAACTCCACCAGTTAAAGTAATACGAGTACTTATGGTGCGGAAATATTTTGACTGTTAATTCTATAAGTATTTGTAGTAAAGTACTCAGAGAAAGAAATAAAAAGTCAACCTTAAGTAATGTAGCAAAGTCTACGGCGTAGCATGACGTAGCTAGTCGTAGCACCGTGCTACAGATTGCTACGCATGGAAGTTAATTTATTTATTTTGTTTTTATTATTCTCATAATAAAAAAATAAAAAAGTTTAAAGATTTTTTTTAGGGATAGGGAAAAATATTTACAAAAAATTATTTAAACTAAAATAAAATTGTCATGAATTATTGCTCCGTAATAAAATAATTAGATATTTTTCTTCAGCGTCGTCGTTCTTTACTGCTCAGGGTTGAATTGCATTATCTACTATATTAGTCAAAGGTGACTTCATTGGGATTAATTGCTAACCAAATATGTACCTATAATATACATATATTTATTTGCTAAGAATTTTCAGAATAGCTGCCATTCTCATATTCATAGATATAAAAAAAATTATGTATGTATCTCAAGTATTTACAAGGAAATATTAATAAATTAAAATATTATTTGGACTTGAGATATTATAAAAAAACAGGTTCCTGATGAAACATCATTGACTCCTGCTAAAAGAAAATTGGCTTTAAAAGCGTAAATTACATTATATCTACGTAATTAATAACATTTACATTAATGTTGACTACAATATAATTTTGCAATTCTGTACTTTTCTCTGGTCTTAAAAAATTCGTCTGGAAGAAATCTCCGCTTAAATCCTATCCTGAGATTGACCGTGATGGCGTACCATCACTAAAAATAAGCTAAAGCGAATCTGAGCAACCACTACTACTCTTACAAGAGTGACTTTAATGGGCCTAGCACGGATTATCCGAAGTCTAGCTTTGTGGCCAAGTCAAACGTTCATTCCTAATATTCTTAAGAATTTATCTCCCTCTCTGTCTCTCTTTCTGAAGAAAGAGATAAAAAAGGAGAGAGATAAATTCTTGGCAATAAATCGCATAAATTGTTCTCATACAAATTATGCGATGACAGTCCAATGTCGCAGCAAGACAAGACACCGGACAATTTGTGCTATGCCCTCAAGACGGATTGCGGATGTTAAAGCTTTTATTATATAGATTCCATTGCACTGTCCACTGATAATACTGTCCGGAGACAAAGTTCAAGCATAGAGTTCATGCGGCGTGCGAGCGTGTCTATGGATAGAGGTGTCGCGTCATATCCACGTGCGCTCGACGTTGTTCGCGTCACTCTGCCCGCTGCCGTCGTGCGGAGCGGACGGGCCGCGCCGTCAGGCAGCGCTCACCAACGTGTTGTTGTACGTGCTATTCATCGAAATTCGAATCGTGCCTGTAAAATAAATAACATTATAAATTACCTCTCCATAATACATCCTTAAGAGGGCTTATTATTCTGGACGCTCTCTCGCTCGCACTATTTGACACATTTTGAAACAAATTTTATATTTTTTATAAACGCAAACTGAAAACACTTTTAAAATCTGTTTTAAAATAATGGCTTCCCTTGAGGAATTTTCAATAAGTTAATTTTATGAATTTATATTTCTAAATGTATCAAATAGTACGAGCAATAGAGCGTCCAACGTAATATGCCCTCCTTAACAAGATACGAAGCTGCCAATAAATTAACGAAGCAAGCGACAGACTGTATGCCTTTAGCCTTTATAACATCGCCTAACTACATATTTCTCATTCGACATCAAGCTACGGTGCCACGAGTACATATATACTGGCCTCGAAAACCTCTTACTTGTGTATTTTATTTGCACGAAGCAAGTGGGGAGAGCCAGGTGTGTTTTTGATGAATTTTGTCGTCTTGAATAGACCTACGAAGAAGAATTCGCCTATGAAACCGTTAACGCTGGTAGTCTACTTACAAGCAATCTAATTAATATTCTCTCAAATCTCATCTGGCGTCGTTAATCATAGTTTTGTCTACGATTATAACAATTAAGGTGGTCAAAATGGAACTAATTTTATCTCATTCAAAGTCGCAATTAAAATGCCCTCACACACTGACACCTTTATACAGTATTAGCGACCTTTGTATCATAATTATGATCGGAGACAAACTATTATTAAGATTAAATTGGAAGCTCTGTTAAAGTCGCCACAAAAAAATGCCATAGAGATGCGCCACTAAAGCATCAATCTGGCTCAAACTGAGGCCTAAAATCAAGAACGTCGATATTATCGTAGAATTAACAGTTAAAATATATCGAAATACGATTACAACAGCGAACACTTAAGAATTTCGTCCTTGCGCGACTTTCTCGCTCTCACAATAATAGGACAAAAGAAATATAAATTCAAAGAATTTACTTTTTAAAAATGTCGCTCGGTAATATGCTTGAGATTCTAGATAAAATTTTTAAAAGTATTTGCAGTTTGCTATCCTAAATAACAAGATATTCTTACACCGAAAAATACATTAGTATTTTGGACCTTTGCCATCTTTCCAAGTGCCAAGCTGGGAATACTTAAAAATGTAAAAAAAAAAATATTTAGAGCTTTACCGATAAACTTTTTATTATCTAGAGCTTTACCAACAAACATTTTCAAAAAGTAAATTCAACGGACGTTTTGATTTTGGTCTTGAAGATGCTATGTAATGAACAAGCGACAACACAATGTAAAGAAGCTCAGAACAGCTTACTTGTACCATTCTTCCTGCTTGGCGACAGTGAGCGGACGGAGCGATCCATCCTGTCGGTGCCGAAGGGACGGTGCCTCGTCAGGCCACCGCTGCCAAAGTAGCCGCAACACCAGAAGAACTGCTTGAAACCTCGTCTAAATCTGGATAAATTAAATTATCGTTTATTTCAGCCATCGGCCATCTAAATATATAAAACGAAAGAGTGACTGACTGACTGATCTATCAATGCACAGCCTAAACCGCTGGACAGATTGGGTTGAAATTTGGAACATAGATAGGTTTTATGACGAAGAGCATAACGAAGAGCCGCGAGCATAAGCTATATTATCATTAAACAATAAAAATTTGAAACTTAAAATTTAAATCCAAATGCAAAATAAAATACATCAATAGGAGGAGGAGGTATTAAAGGAAAGCGTGACTGAATTATTTACTCCCGTCCTTTTATTAGAATTGGTCTTCTTATGAATCTATTCTTTATGAGAATCTGTCTTTTTGAGAAAGGGAATTATGTGGAGTAATTTTAACATTTCAGATGGTTTCGTTGATCTGTTTGCTAAGATCCTCTCAGAGATATAATTACTTAACGTCTTCCAGTCTATGAAAAATACAATTTATTCGTAACTGCCTATAATGTACATTATATATGTAGGGCAATGGAAATATAGTTTAACGCGCCTTTTCCATAATCGACATTGGCTCTTATGTGGGACCGTTTGGCCCAATTTGAAAGGTTTTTTACCTCTGTGAGGATTATTACATCGCGTTATTACATATGCCTACACATTACACGGTTCATTCGTTCCAGAATCCATCAAACGTTTTTATTAAATTGAAGGCTTGTAACACGAAAACCTTACAAATTATACCCCTTGAGTGCCTAACATTTTACGCATTTTGTATGTGGTTTTTAGAACCTTTACAGGTTAAGAATTTTCCACTGATCCACCCATTACCTATAAAGGTATATGATATGAAATGAGCGTAAAAATGTGAGTGGAAATCTTCGTAAAAATGAGAGTGGGGCTTAGTTTATAGATTCTCTGATTCCATTTTACGAATTTGGTGTACACGCTGGTACTAAGCAAGTAGAAATAGATTATTATGCTCACTTCATGTTCCTCGTAGAAATATTTTATGCAATTTTGTTTCGCTCCCCCGGAGGGTAGCGAATATGACTCAGGTTTGACAACCCTAAGTTGGCCAGTCCTGCTAAGTAGGAGGTCTAATAATCTTAATATAAAACTTTTCGTTGGTACAGTGGATTTAGAATTTTAAATCATTGTGAAATTCTGGGTAGCATTCTACTATTTATGGGTAGCGTAATTTCTTACCCTCAGATCAGCATCTTGCTTATTTTCATAAAAAGACTGATTTGAATAGTCCCACTGTATGACGTTAAAGCACGAGTTATTTAACTTAAAAATATACAATAAGATAAATAATTACTTAGAATTCATCCAGCAGTATATAATAGGATTGTACATAGAGTTGCTCATGGCCAGCCAGTAGATCCCGAGGTATATCTCCTGTATGTGCACGTAGTTCACCACGTCAGGGTAGTGTGACGTCACCAGAAAGTACACGTGGAAGGGCAGCCAGCACACCGCGAATATCACCACCACCACTATCATCATCTTCACCACCTGGTCAATAGATTGATGCTTTAGCAGTTTCTTGGCCATTTTTATCATAGAGTTTGGGGAGTCCGTGTCTGCACAGGATAGCGGTTGAATGAGAGTTCAGTTTGTTGCTATCGCTAAAAAAATGTACTGAGATGACATTCGTTATCGAAAAACAAACGACAACAACTGTCATCTCAGTAATTTTTTTTAGCGATAGCGACAAACGATGTGCGCTTGTCTAACCCCCCAGAGCCGTTCTATTTCTAGTATCTTCTCACTGAGTTGAAGCAATAAGCTATACGGATATAGAAGTGATTTTATAATTAACAGTATTACACACATGAATACATTAGAATCAGAGTATTAAATTTAAGAGGGCTCGCACTAATTGATACATTTTGAAATATGAATTCATAAAATTAACCTTTTGAAAATTCCTTAAGAGAACCCCTGCACAATATGATTGCACACATTTTAAATATGTTCTCTTAATAAAATTAATCATGACATAGAAAATACTCATACAATAGTGATTTCTGTTTCATAGAACGCGTACTTTGTTTTAATAAAGTTTACTTTAAATATTATGTTACATAGAACAAGTTCGCTGCAGTATATATTTGTATCAATACTCACGTTTTTTACATTGTGACAAATGCGGTTATTGGGAAAAAATAAGGAAACCACTACTACAGCAGTAAACATTATTTGCATTGTCTACAAAATCCAATTGCTCCAAACAACTCATTGAATGGCAATACTCATGTATACTCGTATCTTGAGCTAGATATACCTCACCATTTTTAATTTAATTTTATTGGATGGATGGATTAATTTAGTTTTATTTTTCACTCTGTTTATGAATATGTAATTCAATAATTAATATTAAGGTGCCTAATACTTCTGACCTAGGCTTTACATAAATACTATGTGTATGAAAAAAAATATCAAATAACCCTTTATAAACATATCGGCGAAGTGATAACCTAATTCCATCTTGATACAGCTTTGACAAGATGCGACTATACAACACTATGAAATAGCCGTCCCAAGGGAAATCAACTCAAAGGAATAACGTACTTGAAAGGATATATCCAATTTACTTTGATTATTAAAGGCTACTCAGTTTTTCACACTGACGGATTTGTGATTTGCCTATTTTCACGTTTGTTACGTGTTTTCTTTTTATGTACCTACGCAAATAGATGGAAGTTACACATAATGTGTTGATAGATGTTAAGATCCTGCCGCTTCTCAGTCTTTTATCACATAGACGATGCAGAAGTGCACTCGAGTTGTTTTGTAATAATTGGGGTTTATACTCCAACAGAACAGGTTACCCTTCTTACACTGTCAGAGTCAAATCACAATTTATAGGTTGTGTGGCTAACCTATGTTGCAGTTTTAGGTCGCCGAGATTACTACAGGGCCAGCAACATGACCTAACGACTGCCTACTAACTACTTCCTACATATCTTATAGGAAACAACCGGGACCCACAGAATTACGTGCCTTCCGAAACACGGTAGCGTCCAGGCGAAAATCTTTCCCACACTGAGATTTGAACCCAGGATCTCCGGCTTACAAGCCGGACCAACGACCACTGGGCCATGGACACTACAGTAGTTATAGTAATCTCACCCTTCGTTTGCTTTTCACATTGTCCAGCTGTCGCTGCGTGCACTCGCCGATTGACTGCGAGCCCCACAGCTCGATGCCAACGCGTGTGTATGCGAACGTCATGGCTATGATGGGCAGGAAGTACGTCAGCACCATGAACACTATGTTGTACCTGAAAACATACATAAACTTTTTTTTTCACCAAAGAAAAATTCGTTACGCATATCATTACCCCACGCCGGGGGGCGCGAGGCGTATGTGCGACTTTATTTCCATAATTCGTTGGTGCGACTCCTCCGCCGAAGATGGGCGCGGCGGGTACCCACTAAAAAACCTGGCAAAACGATTTTAAACCCTTGTAAAAACACAACATCACTGAGGCCGAAAAGCCAGAATAAAAAAGCTAAAATCGACATCCCTTAAGGAGCTTTTTCTGTCCTTTTCCAATACCAGGTTCTGTAAGAAATTACCTGGTGCGATGTTAAAATTCTTTAGCCATAATGTTTGTAACTCTACTTTACTGCTCAGGTGGTAGAACTCTTGCAAATCGAGTCTACCCCCGGTAAAGCTTATTATGAGAAAGATACTTTTCAGTGGATTCATGTCACATATATTTATGGATCGTTGTTCTCCGAACTGAAATATCTTAAATCAAGTTACAAATTGTTAACAACGAAACATAATTTCCGGACTCCAATATTTGTTGACAATGGGCGTAATGGCATCTAAAAATAATTTACAGATTGTTCAAACTGAGTTCATTTAAGTGTCGATCATAGTCAAGAGCTTCTTCCTTGCTCATTCCCACGCACGACAAGAAGAAATTTTAAATAGAAATTGTTAATTTTTTGTTTGTTTTCTCGTTAAAGCTCTAGCTAGACTTTTAAATACTTATTTTTTAAAAATATTCTCAGTTTGATACTTTGAAAAACGGCAAATGGTTACCAAAGTACAAATTATGTATTCTGTATAATGTAGAGCAAGCATACTACTGTTAAGCTATTTTAGTTATAAATTTTGTTACAAGTTTAAGAGTTTTTAAAACTGTAAGGAGACGTACAAATCAGGTGTCCTATATTAAGCATCATGTTTGCATATATTAAGTCCATACCAGGCATAGTCCCTGCGAGAGTAATCATCATCATCATCTCAGCCATTGGACGTCCACTGCTGAACATAGGCCTCCCTTTGGACTTCCATATGTACCGGTTGGAAGCGACCTGTATCCAGCGTCTTCCGGCGACCTTTATAAGGTCGTCTGTCCACCTTGTGGGTGGACGTCCTACGCTTCGTTTGGCCGTGGGGTGACCGGCCTTAGAATAGTCCCCCACCATATCGTCCCGTGGTTGCAGTAGGAGCCTGCTAAGGGAATATACCGGGAGATGGGCAGCAGCATATCCCGGCTTCTTATCAACTTAAGAAAAAACTGCGCACGCCAACCCGCCTGCCAAGCGTGGCGCGTATGGCAAAACCCCCCTTACAAATGACGGGCGAGAGTAATATACAGAAAATATTATTATGACTTTTACCATAATTAAAAGGTTTTGTGAAATAAGCGTTGGGTACTAAAAGTTTTAACAAATATACATATATAACTAAAGTAGTTAAAAAGTATATTAATAAATGTGTCTGGTATAAAATTTTACAACGTCTAGTATCTGCTTGAGACCTAACTGACTCTAGGATAATAAAATTAGAATAATATTGCTAAGATACCAGAGTTTCTTAGTCATTATCTAGACTAGACAGACCAAGATAATCCATCAACTCTTAGCAAATATCTGCGAGAGAGTATTTTAAATAAGTACAAAATTTTCTCAGACACGTAGGTACCTATAATAAGGTAAAGGTAAGAGTTTTATTTTGACCTTTAAATGCCATTTACTTGTCTTAGTATTTATTGGTTTCATAAGGCGATTTTATAAAAAAGCTGCTTAATGGTGCTCGTACATCTGTCTGCATCGACCGCGCCGAAAGAATTTTTGTAAAGGAAATCTTCTTCCGATTCGACTCCGGCAAGTGTGCAAGGTTTCATGACATTTCATCAACGAATTAGGGAAATAATAGAAGTCGAACACAGCTCAAAAAGTGATTCAACGCAAAGTACAACTATATGGGCGGGGCGTAAAAAGTACAACTCACCCGCCGCTCAGTCACACAACGCGCTCAGCGACAGATGCACGCATCGTTTGATTTTTAAAAATATCCAAAATAATATAGTTAACGGACAAAAATGACCTTTTGTGTGGTAAATTGGTGTAAAAATGGAAAGAAGGCAGTAAAAAGCAGGAAAAACTTATCACAGCTAACTAATATTATTTAAAACCAAATTATATAATTTCGATTTTAGTTGACATAAAATACGTAAAAATATAGGGTAAACTAGGCATGGCTGAAACAATGTTATCTTTGTCGTTCATTACATTCGCATTCGATTAGGTAACGTTATATTTATTTTGTATACTAGCCAAACCCACGGCTTCACCCCCGCTACAAAAATGTTATTTTTGTACAATAAATAAGAGCATTTGTTTTTGAATTAAATCAATAATGACTTTTATAAAAGTCTGAAGAAAGAAAGAAAAAACCTCTAAAGTGAAGAATTCACCTGACCCGGCCCCCCCGGCTTGGCCTGATTCGACCTGATTCTGGTATCGCGCTTTTATCACCGCACGAGCCGACACCGATCGAAAGCCCAGGTTTATACGACTAATGTCCAATTATGAAAAATGACAAACATTTTAGACGTCCAATCATAAAAATGTCCATTCGGAAAATAGTCCACTCATAAAAATGTCAAATCGTAAAAAGGTCCAATTTGAAAATTGTCCATTCATGAAAAACATCCATTCGTAAAAATGTCCAATAAAGTTTTATTTTATCCGTGGTTCTATCAATAGCTAATCCCGTAGTCCAATTAAAAGTGTCACGTACCTAGTGAACAATCTTTATTTCCAATGCAATGACAGCTGTCAAACTTGAAATTTCAATATCTCGGAAAATACTCGTCTTAGGCTGATGCTGTCATAGAAGAAATTAAAGGTCTTGGAAAGATTGTCATTTCAGATGACAGCTGTCAAACTTGAAACGTCAATATCTCGGAAAATACTCGTCTTAGGCTGATGCTGTCATAGAAGAAATTAAAGGTCTTGGAGAGATTGTCATTTCAGATGACAGTTGTCAAACTTGAAACGTCAATATCTCGGAAAATACTCGTCTTAGGCTGATGCTGTCATAGAAGAAATTAAAGGTCTTGGAGAGATTGTCATTTCAGATGACAGTTGTCAAACTTGAAATGTCAATATCTCGGAAAATACTCGTCTTAGGCTGATGCTGTCATAGAAGAAATTAAAGGTCTTGGAAAGATTGTCATTTCAGATGACAGCTGTCAAACTTGAAACGTCAATATCTCGGAAAATACTCGTCTTAGGCTGATGCTGTCATAGAAGAAATTAAAAGTCTTGGAAAGATTGTCATTTCAGATGACAGCTGTCAAACTTGAAACGTCAATATCTCGGAAAATACTCGTCTTAGGCTGATGCTGTCATAGAAGAAATTAAAGGTCTTGGAGAGATTGTCATTTCAGATGACAGTTGTCAAACTTGAAATGTCAATATCTCGGAAAATACTCGTCTTAGGCTGATGCTGTCATAGAAGAAATTAAAGGTCTTGGAGAGATTTTTTATTAAAATTATTTATTTTTTATTTTTTATTAAAATTCATATTTCAGCACCATATCACTTGCCTACATCTGTGCACATTCAAAAACACTTAACACGCAATATTCCACCATTATTACACGCTAACAATCAAATTCTACACGATTATCAAGCAAAAGACGTGGAGCTAATGATATGATCAAGGCTTGCCGCCAAAACTCCCGATTTTGATATTTCAAGTTTGACAACTGACATCTGAAAGGTAGATCTTCCTAAGACCTTTCATTTCTTCTATGACAGCGTCAGAAATAAACCAATTCGTGTTGGACATTATTCTTAATTGGAGATATTTCATTTTGGACCAAATTCATGTTGGAAATTATTCGTGTTGGACATTTTTCCTAGTTGGACGTAAGCCATGTTGGACCAAATTAGTGTTTGACCAAAGTAGTATTGGACATCAATACCTACTAGTTGAACAATTTGGATTTTGGACATTTGTCGTACAAACCGATAAAACTTATTCCATATCCTTTTTGGGGATTCTAACTACCTCTGTACCAAATTTGGCAAATTTGCCATTACCTTGTCGAACGCATGGTTGATGAGATATTCGTTTTGTTTCAAGCATACCAAGGTTACCCTAGTCTGACATAAAAGAATATATTTGAGTTACCCGTATGGCAATACCGAATTTAACTATAAACAATTTTGATACATTAATTATTTAAAAAAAAATCGCTACTGTACTTGGTCACTGACCTCTGTTTAATCAGATAAGTAGCTCTGGCGCGAAAAAGTAACACACATGCTTCACATAAAACAGACATGCGTCTAATAAAGATATTTTTATAAAATGATAATAAAAGACGATGTGTTATATGACCCAAATATAATATAAAAAATACTTAAAATAAAGTAATAAATCGTTTATATAGGGTAATCCAATTCTTTATTTTTTGCGGTGGGGTGGTCTTTTCGATGTCTCGTAGGCGGGCATTTTCCTTTATTTTTAATACTTTCCAAAACAAATTTTCTGACTGATGATTTCGATTCGCCTAGAAAATACAAAATAAATAAGATTAATATCATCTTTTAAAAGTAAAAAAGGCGTACCAGTATGGTAACAGTAAAAAAGGTGCCATGAATATAATGTTAAAAGAAATTCCCAAAATAAAGCAATTGTATTTGTACTTGTACGTAGGGACATCTAATAGACATTAAAACAAAATGAAAATGCCAAGTGCAAGTCGGACTCTTTTGAATTGAACTCTTTCTTGAAACATCTCATATATACAAAAACAAACGGAAAAAAGCACTTTGTTGTTTGGGAGCCCCTTTTTTATTTTATTCTATTTTTAGTATTGCAACAAAAATACATCCGTGAAAATTTCAACCTTTTAACTATCACGGTTCGTGAGATGACAGACAGACAGACGAACGGACAGCGAAGTCTTAGTTATATGGTCTTGTTTTACGGTACGGAACCCTAAAGCGCAATTTTTCATACACATAATATCATCATTAAACTTGGACAATATGAAAAGTATCAAAAATTTTCAGTCATACTATAATGTATTTTATGACTTTAGTTGTAAACAAATATATAACACAAAATAGTTATTTATGGACAAAATAACGATTATTTTACGTTTTCAATGATGAGGTTCAATGAGCTTGATGATGTACTGTTAATCTAACTTAAACGTACCTGAGATATACGCTGTTCTCTTAGAAACACTTAGTAAAAGCAGCAACCACTTTTCTATTTGCAACTGCTGTATACGCCGTATATATACATTTTGTAATTCATTTGGCAAGCATCGCCACGGATTATTTTATTCATTTTCATCAACATTATTGTGAAAAATCTTCGAAATAACTTATTAATCACTAAAAATACGAACAACATGTTGTTGTTTACATTATTTTTGTCAAATTTGACAGAAGTAGTTTGAAAGAAATAGGTAGAATGTTGCCATTTTTATTTTAGTTTTTTCTTATTAAATTTGTACTCCTTCGTTTTGTCCATCCCGTTTGCACATGTTGATTGAATATTTCTGTTTCACTCAACACTATCCGACTAAGTAAAATGACACCCCAAGTGAATGAATGGGCGAGTTCATGTACAGAAAATAAATTTAGCATGGTTATCCCTTATGAATGTCCGTGTGTCGCGTGAGTATTATAATTTAGTGGTGTGAGTTTGGGACCACGTTTTTGCGGAAAAAGTAAGGGAGTTACAGGGAGTTGCATTTCATTGAAAGAATTCAAAATTCGATTCCTTCGGCGCGGTCGATGCGAATAGATGTGCTTTCACCATAAATGTTATTCCAATATCAAAGCTATTATACGATATTTAAGCTTAGCCTTTTAGGCGTAAAGAAAACACACACACACACACACACTGACCCACACATCCATTCGAAAGTGTTATATAAGTAGGAAGTAGGATTCCTAGACCATAACAATAACTTGTATAAAACACACAATAGTTTTCATGATATTCTGCAAGTGGTGCCCTTGGAAGAGCTTTTTATATTTATATTTACGAAGAGGTGTGCGTTCACAAATCGATCGCCTCCTTACGAATACATAAACAGTGTTAACATGTGAAATTCTTCCCATTTCTATCAATAGTTCTGTTACATGCGATGCGTAGGGTTGCCTCATAAGAGAATATCTTTTTCCAGGATATACCAATTTTGCTTAAATATTATAAAAAAAACTTTCTATCCCTTTTTCCCTCTTAATATTATAAATTTGTGTTTGTTACTTCTTTACGCCTAACCGGCTGAACCAATTGAGCTGAAATTTGGTTTACACAGGTACGTCGTACGTGCCTGGAATAACACAAATGCTAGTTTTCAGCGAGTAAAATTGTTGTACATCATACTAATATTGTAAATGCGAAAGTTTGTGAGTGTGTATGTTTGTTACATCTTCACGCCTAAACGGGTGGACCGATTGAGCTGAAATTTGGTATCGAGATAGCTTAGACCCTGGAATAACACAAAAGCTATACAGTACAGCGGGTAAAACTTCAGCTAGTAAATATTATAACGGCGAGAGTTTGTGTGTATGTGCATTTGTTAAATACCTGCTGAAAACTAAAATTATTGATTCAATTATTAATTTATTATGATTTAAGTAGTTTAAGGAAGTGATAAAGTAATTATTTTAATTTATTTTCATCTCATTTTTAATTATATTACCTCCAGTATCTTCGCCCGCCCACGTCTCATCGCCCAGGAACTTCTTGATAAACAACATAATTTATTTAAACCCATTATCTCTTACTTTAATTTTAACAGATTATATCTTCAGGCTTTAAATGCTGTGATAGGACTGCGGGAACTGAGTTAGGATTTTATATAACGAAGTTATTTATGTGTTAACAATACATAAACCTATCTGTCTTTTTGTTTAATTGCATCATGTGTATGTTAACATAATATTAATTATCATATTGTATATCTTATAAAATCAACATTATTATAATGTTTTTAAAGTGAAAGATTTTTCGTATTTTATTAATATCATGATATTATCATGATCAGTGTTCAGATATTAACAAGGAATGTTGGCTACGGAAGGCTAAAAATAGGTGCTTATAAACGAGGACATATATATGAAGGGTATTTTATCAGATAGTTTAGTTTTACGGATCGAGATCGAGAAATAATAAGTACCAGACATTAAATAATTTCATTAATCAAAATTAAGTAAATTTACCTTTTAATTCCAATTTTAACCATTTACCAAGCAGGTTTTGTCAAAACCTAAACGTATGAAGCACTTAAACCTAATTGGACTGCGTAGCAAAATTCCTGATCTTTACAGAAATTCTTAGCGGGCAACCCTATTCAAATGGAAGCGTGGGTTTCCGTTTATTCCATTTATACCACAGACTAAACTAGACTGTGATTTTCTGTATGAAAATAAAATCACCAAAAGAAAGCGAGGAGCGGGGGGCGGTTGGCTTGTTTTGATTGGCTCGTTCAAAGTAGAAATTTTTTGGTTCCGAAACATTTTACAAAGATTAAGAGAAGAAAAAAGAAGACTATTTTTGATTGTCTCGTTCAAAGAAGAAACTCTTTACCTAGTTCAAAGACATTCAACGTGTGTTATGCAGTATCATTGCCTATCGTCTGTGACAGCACACCTCCGGTAATGCGCACTCTTATGGTTGAGTACTCAATGATTTATACTTACATATACTCCAATTCGGATTGTGTAGTCATGCCATCAGGCCACTCTGAGAAGCACACCCGCCTGTCGGACAGAACAAGAGAATTAGCCACTTATTATACGAAATGATTGTTATATCTTTCAGCGGTTTGCTAAGTGAATTGTAAAAGATCAAAGCAGGATTTTAGCTGGACGATTTTATATTAGAGTACGTACATAAAATGCGAAAAGGTTTGCCTCTTAAGTGAAACAAGATAAATAATATTTTAGCAATAAACACTAAAACATTTAGATTAGATTAGATTAGATTACACTTAATTGATACAACTTAAAAGAACTTAGAACTAAATACAATTCGTCATGTAAACAGTGTAACAATTGGCGGTCACATTTACCTAAATTTATTATAAATGAGGAGCCATAACAGGGAGTTCCATAAAACCACCCTGCGACTTGAATTACGCAGGGTATGCGTAATGCTAAATGCATGCCCGGAGAAAACGGCTATCAAACGAGGCTTTTATCTCGTAATAATTATTATTAATGCAGTTAAAAATAGATATAATATGGTTTAAGCATCGTCAAAAGTATTTCCGACATCGTGCAACTTAGTCAATAAAGCGCTTCATTTAGTTACAGGAGCTGGCATTTCTGGCTGAAACTGAGAACTTTGCAACGAGAATCTTTCAATCAAGACGACCGCTAATTCCATGAGATATTCAAACTTTCTCCCTCAGCGACGAAGCGCTTTATTAAATTATATTATCTGTGTCTTATACCAGTCAGCACACCTCAAGTCCCAGCTCAACTTCACCGAGTTATTTAATATAGGATTTAATTTTACAAGCGTTGCGTTTCCAGCGGCAAGTATTTGAAACATTCAGTCCTTTGCGGGAACTATGAAGTCTTGCGACTGTAAGGCGATTTCAATAGAAACTGCAGTTATGTGGAAACTATGAGAGAAATGATTTACTTCCCGGTGCGGTGTTTCAGTTATCTATAACTAGCTTTCGCTCGCGGCTTTACCCGCGTGGCAAATTTTTCTTAGCGGAGGTCTCCGTCATAAAACCTGTGTTCCAAATTTCAACCCAATCCGTCCAGTGGTTTAGGCTGTGCGTGGATAGATCGTGGATAGACCGATAACCGTTGGGGTAGACGAGTTCTCGAGTGGAGACCACGTCTCGGTAAACGTAGTGTAGGGCGCCCATGGGCGAGATGGGGCGATGATATTCGGAGGGTCGCTGGGGGTGGGTGGAGAAGAAAGACGGAGGACCGAGTTGAGTGGCGTGCCATGGGGGAGGCCTATGTCCAGCAGTGGACGAACATAGGCTGATGATGATGATGATGATGTGGATAGATCAGCCAGTCAGTCACTCTTTCCTTTTATATATTTAGAAGATTACAATCTAAGCTTACAATCAAAATGATTATAAAAATTAAGTGATCAATTGTTTTTTGGTCGTAGGAAGTGATCAATATGAATAAAACACTCGAGTTAGTTTTCAAAATCATATTCTAATTGTTATTGTTGCGTTAATGGACTATAATATAATACGAATACTATTGAATCTACTTCTGTTTTAACCAAATTTAGGAGAAGCTATAGCGCCAGCGCATCTTCATTGACCTCAAAGAAATTGATATTATGTATTTGAAAACTCTTTTTTTATATTTTAAATATTTTCTAGATTTCTATTTATTATATATTTATGTTAAATTTGAGGTTTAAGGTATACTTTGTGAGTCCAACAACTAAGCTTTTCAATAGGTGGTGAGGAATTCAAACCAAAAATAGAATACCTAACCACTAAAAATTAAAATTGCTTGAACAATCTTTGTTATATCAATGCGTAATAAGCTTTACAGCCTTTTAATCTAAACTTTATGTAAAAAGTTATATATTAAAAAACTTTTAAAAAACAAGCTTTTATTATTATTACTATCTAGCACCAAAGTACTGGACAAGACGAATCAAATGAGCCCAAACTCGATGGGGTTGCGTCGTTTAACTACGAAGTTCTTATGACCACATTCCTGCTCCATCATCAGATCAGCTCCATGTCATAATAATTATTGCATTGTCATTCGATTTATACATGCATGCCAAATTTCAGCTCAATCAGAAATCGGGAAGTGGATCAAAATAAACTTCCAAGATTTGATTACAGACAGATAGACAGACAGGTGAAAGTAAATAAAAGCTTGTAGTATAGCCTTCTCTAGGTTCACTAATGCATATAATTCAGGTTCAGCCGACAAGTTTATCGTAGCCGCACATTCAGCTGTTGAAAAGCCGGCGTTAATGATTCGATTAAGTGATTTGTAAGCCATTAGCGGTAATTCAGGAGTGAGTGTGCGCCCTTACATAATTCTTTATTACCTTTGTCCGAGGATCAACTTAATTAGGCCATTACTTATGATTAGAGTACGCCTGTCATCGTATAAAATTAGAGGAAAAACCTTGAATCTTGGTACATAATTTGGGAGAGAACCCATTCGTTCCCCAAAATTTGTCCCTTTTCCCCATTCGTACCCCAAAATTCGTTCCCCAGATTACAATAAAATTACAAATAAAACAATAATTGTATAATACTTAGTCATCATCATCATCATCTCAGCCGTAAGACGTCCACTGCTGAACATAGGCTTTGGACTTCCATATGTACCGGTTGGAAGCGATCTGCATCCAGCGTCTTCCGGCAACCTTTATAAGGTTGTCTGCCCACCTTGTGGGTGGACGTCCTACGTTGCGTTTGCTAGTCCGTGGTCTCCACTCGAGCACTTTTACGACCCCATCGGCCATCCGCTCTCCGCGCTATGTGTACTTAGTACGAAATTTTAAATAAGACAATCACACTAAGTACCTAACTCGTACTTAAAGAGTCAGTTTCATGTCAGTGAACTTAGCAGATCATTCCCCAGCAGATCAAAAATAAATGTGAGTTCTTATCGCATGCAGCTGAGTTCTACAGTTCCTGATACTTTTTAGAAATAGTTCCGGCGTTTTTACCTTAAAAAAAAATTTACAAAATGATCTGCCAACTTCCCGCAGCAGATCATTTTATAACAGATCAGAAATTGAAGTGAGTTCTTATCGCATGCGAATGAGTTCTACAGTTCCTGATACTTTTTAGAAATAGTTCCGGCATTTTTACCTTAAAAAAAAATTTCAACGTACGCATCTATAAAATAGCTGAGGCTACTTTCGCTCAGTTAGTCTGTCTTGATAATAATTTATCACATAATTCACACAGAGAATGAAATAATTTTATTATACTTGGATTTAATAATTGAAATTACAAATAATTATATTTTACTTGGTAGGACATCTTACTAATATTATAAACGTGAAAGTTGGTAAGGATGGATGTCTGGATTTCAGGATGTTTGTTACTCTTTCACGCCTAAACGGATGGACCGATTGAGCTGAAATTTGGTATAGGGATTGCTTAGACCTTGGAATAACACATAGGCTACATAAGTACTGCGGGTAAAACCGCTGGGCGCAGCTACTCGTAGTTAGACATAAACGTGAAAGTTTGTAAGAATGGATGTCTGAATGTCTGGATTTCAGGATGTTTGTTACTCTTTCGCGCCTAAACGGGTGGACCGATTGAGCTGAAATTTTGTTTAGAGATAGCTTAGACCCTGGAATAACACAAAACATAGGCTACAGTACAGCGGGTAAAACCGCTGGGCGCAGATAGTTTTAAATAAGACAATCACACTAAGTAACTCGTAGGTACTTTGAGTGTCAGTAGCAACGTAGGTACTTAATGTCTATAAAACAGCTGAAGCTACTTGCATATAGCGTGTGTCAAAGCCCTATTTAGGGCGGCATTAAAGTGAATCCATTATGTTTGTTGGCAATAATTTCGGTACGACATACAAGATAGGTGCGGGCTGTTTGACAGGCATAAAATGTTTTGTGCCCTGGACATCGTTTACTTTTTTACGTTCTGATAAAATATAAAGGTTAAATGTGACCTTTCATAAAAAGAAGATTTTGTTTTTTTATGATTACTAATATGATATTATGTTGTAAATCTTATTATTTTATTTTTAATGCTGTTGATTTTTGGTTATGTTTATAAATGTCAGCTTTATAATGATTTTTGTTTTCTTTTCAACCGAAGAGATATAGTAAAGTTGAATGATAATTTCGGTTTTTGATATAAGGGTGATTCCTGAGAGTCAAAATTTTACGTGTCTGGGGGAATAAACTACCCGTAACATAAAAATTCTACCCAAAGGTATTTTTTTCCTGTTAGTCTAAGGTTCAATCTACTTAATGCATGATAGACATCAGGTTATATTTAGCTGCAAGTATCTAAAAAAAATGTAAAAGCCCTGAAATTTGATTACCGTGGGCTGTCCCTTACACATTTTCGGAACAAAATATATTTTTTACACTAATTTATAAAAGGAATTTAATTAATTCCTGTGATCAAAGCTGTAAAGGGTGAACTGTTATATGATCAAAAAAATACGCGAAGGCTGTACTCAGCGTAGTTTTAGAAAAAATGACAAATTTAGGTTTGTCCCCGGACAAAAAGTGATTCCCATGGCGCGCGACATAACTACCCACATTTCACAAACCACAATACTTAGAAGCTTGTACGCACGCTATTGGCTAACTTCGATTGCGCTCTAAACATAGTGAAGAGAGGCTCCTCCTCTCGTTGTTATAAACTGGATTTACGAAGGTGAGAAATTGATTACCGTGGTTTTGGTTCACTAGATCATTGATTACCTTTTCCATGTTTAAAAATATTTTTTTATCCATTACGGTTTTTTGACTAGGGTGTGCAGTTAGTAAAAGGGTATTGTTTATCATATATTTTATTAATTTTGGTCTATAATTATGGTATTTAAAAATATTGACAAAAAACTATACAATTTTGATTTACATGGTATTGATTCTCATGGTATTTTACCACGGTGATCAATTTTCCCCTGAGTTTTCTTGCGCATTCTTTCACTTTTTACCCAACTACAGCGAAGCCGCAGGTATGGAAGTGATTTTGACAGTTTATATTTGTATATTTCATTATTTCAGATATTTTTTTTATATTGTATACATCAGATTTTTTTATATTGTACTATAGTAGACAGACCACATTAATAAGTCGCTCAGCGAGCTATGGAGAGGGCTATACTCGGGGTTTCTCTACGTGATCGAATCAGGAATGAGGAGATGAACCAAAGTCACTGACATATCTCCGCGGATCAGGAAGCTGAAGTGGTAATGGGCAGGCCACATAGCACGTAGAGCGAATGGCTGATGGGGTCGAAAAGTGTTCAAGTGACTACTACAGGCAAGCAAACGCAGCGTAGAACGTCTACCCACAAGTGTGGCAGACGACCTTATTTAGGTCGCTGAAAGACGCTTGAAGCAGGTCGCTTTCAACACCAGTGTTATATATGGAGGTCTAAAGGAGAGGTTTATGTTCAGCAGTAGACGTTTTATGGCTGAGATGATGTATGATGAAAGAATAAAACGAAACTATGGGCTGACTGCAACTTTCAGTCCAGATTAACCTAACTAATGATAAATGTACAATCTGATGACAGCTTCTGGAGTGAATCCTGTCAGTGACTGTGACTGAGAACTTAATCTCATATTCTAGGACTATATATTCAATATTTTTACATTGTTTAAGACTGCAATACGTTGATTTTATTTAGATTACATGATTATTTTATAGAGAGCCAATATAGACCTTTTTAATACTTTATGTTTGGTGTATATCTGTTTGGATCACCGTTTTTAATCATTTCTATTTTATATGATTAGTATGTAGAGGTCAATATTTAAATAATAACATAGAATTCAAACAAAATAGTTTTAATTTTGATTCCCATGCCACACTTTATTGATTCCCGTGGCACCAAAAATTTAAATTTAAATATCTTCTGAACAAAACAAGTTATAATGATGCCTATTTGATTGATGTAATTATAATTATGGGAAATTTGATGTTTTACATGTAAAATGCAATAATACTTTGATTTAAAATCTGCCACGGAAATCACTTAAATACGCCCGATCTCAGGATTTACCCATAACTGATTTACAGAGCATCAACTTATTGTTAACTACCGTGAAAATACAAGGAGATTTGTTATAATTATGTTTGTTTTGGAAAAAATCCACGAAGCCTCTGAGAAACACGGATTTTGTTTTAGTATACTTAATATTTTTATTTAATAACATTAAATTATCTACTACGTTGATTGCATGACTTGACTAGAAATATTGACAAAATAACCCCGGGTCTGACCTGACCTGACTAGAATTACGATATTTTGACATTGATAACACCAACGAGCAGGTCCATATTTATGCCGTGTAAGTCGAGTAAAAAAAGCATTAATATCGGCCGCCCTTCAAATTTGGCACTGTAAAGGACATGATCATTAGCGCCTGTGCAAAAAATATTGGTCGCAGTAATAGAAAACGTGTGTAATTTTTTTCAGCATCTTCATCATCATCTCAGCCATATGACGTCCACTCACTGCTGAACATAGGCCTCCCGTTTGGACCTCTTGCGGCGACCTTTATTAGACTTTAAGGTCGTCTGTCCACCATGTGGGTGGATGTCCTACGCTGCGTTTGTTAGTCCGTAGTCCGTAGTCTCCACTCGAACGTATTTTTTTTAAAAAAAATTTTTGCCTTTGACCACGATCACGCGAAGGCTAATTTGTAGTCTATCATCTATGGTCGCATCGTCGCTTAACTTCACTCATTAAGGCGTTAAAACGTACGTAGCGTTGGTTTAAGGCGTTATAATGTGTGGTTTCTATTACCCGTTTTAAAATATCATCGTACGAATCCCGTTCGCACCATTATCATACTTTTTGATAAATTTTAAAATAGGTATAAATTAGTAGAACCAACTTTTTGCAAATTTGTCTTAGGCAATCTTTAGATTGATTTCAATAAGTATTTATTTCGAGATTTCAGATTTTTTTACAATTAAGCTTTCTTTCGTTTAAATTATTGACTGGAAACTGATTGAATAAAAGTTAATTCAGGTAGAGAACTACCTAATGAACTTTTATTCAATCATCTAATAAATAATTGAAACGAAAGAAAGCATAATTGTAAAAAAAACTGAAAATACTTATTACTCTTAAAGACCAAAACTTTTCTCTTTCTGCACCGACGAGCCCCGACCGTTTTGCGGTTCGATTAATATTAGTCAATTAATTTGCAACTCATTATCCAGAAGGCTTCTGTCCGTCGCGTCGTGTGACATCAGACTGACCATTTCAGTGATTAATGACGTACTTAACTTACACCGCGTCAAATGTTTTAATTGATAACCAGGGGGCGATGTGTCAAGAACTCAGTCTGCAATGAGTCTGTCTTTTAGCTCTAGACTGAATTCACATGTCACGTACTCATGTGAATAGACTAAAGTTTGTAACCACTGCTTTCATAGACTAATTGCAAGATGGACGCGTTAATGTATTTGGCAGTATCATGTTTCAGGAATCAGTTAAACAAAACCAAGAAAGTTAACCCATTAATTCCCAAGGGTAAAAATAAACGCATATTTATAGGTTTTCTTGTTAATTATGTTTTTAAATACATCCAAAAAGAGAAAATTGTAGTAAAAAAAAATATTGATTAATTAGTATACATTCTACAACATGTTGCGTCGGGGTAACGTTGGGACTAGCGGTCTTCTATTTTACGAGCAAGTTGAACAACGCTTAAGTATTAGCCTGAGTGAAATATTTTAAAACAATCAGCATAAAGTGGGTATTTGACCTTTTCTATACATATAAATTGTACTTCTACACTGTTGACATCTCTTTGGTGTTATTTTCATGCATTTTTTAAATGAAATTACCAATATTATCGAAGCGAATACAAGAGGGTAACGGGTTTTTAGATGGTCTTCCTTGATTTGTATTTGAATTACCAAAAATGTGAATTATCTGCAAGTTAGGATTCTTTGGTTTTCCTCAAATTAATAGAGTTTCGTACGATTTGATACATTTATGTCTTCATCTTTTGACAAGTATTATATAGCACCAGGCAAAGAATGATATCCAGATAAAAGTAGTATATACCAAATATCTTTGAATTCCAATACCGTGACAGTAGCAATGTTTTGTAAAAGATTTAGAAAAATGACGGTTATGGTTATGAATATATTTTTTAAAGAAAAACCTATAGTTTGTTTCCAAACTTCATCACAAAAAAAATACTTTAAAATGTGTTTTTCCACCTAAACATTATTTAGTAATTAGTATCATTCCTGCTTCATCACCTGAAGGAAAATGTTTACGAGTTGGATGGTCATTTTCCAGTCCAAAACATAATAATATTATTTTGGTGACTTCTTCGGCGGTCTTGGCTTTTCACAATTAGTGTACATTTCAAGCATTTCAGCGATATCAGTTATTGATTTAATTACATAGCGCGTTATCATATATGTCTTCCTCGTCTGTAAAATTGTCAACAGCCGGTGTAATAGTACATCTTTACCTCTAATAGTTTACCTCTAGTAGGTCAACTCAGAGTTTCTTGAGAAGATAATGGTCGCCTACCAAGCAATTATGTTACAACTTTTTATTTTGTATTTACTGCGCTCTTTGTACGGTCACTTATTACTATCTATTGTTTTTTTTTAATAAGAATTACAATAGGACCCGGTCAGCTTGACGTTTTAAAATAAAGTGACCCATAAAACAAAAGTGTTTGTTCTTATTGAATACCGAGGACCTATTGTTTACAGTAAATTTTTAACATCAATGGCAAGCAGTATAACAATAAAAACTGATCCCTGTTTGTCCCAAAGTGACGCACGTGCAACACTCTCTGTAAGTCTAAAATAAACAAAACGTGTGAGTATTTTTTTCTTAAAAAAGGGTTTTTATTGTAAAAAATATATTGTTCAACCTTTATACAGTGTAAAAAGTATAGCTTTATTCAAAAAAATATTTTTTTATGATTTGTTGAATCTGTCGATGTTGAGATGAATCAAGTAGCAGTGATTGAAAAATAAAAATAAAATGTATATGGTTTTAAACCACCATTTAAAAAATTAATAATCCATCTCTTAATTCTTCTTTTTGAGATTGGTTTACATATCATAGATATATTTACTTATTTTAACACAAAAAAAAATCAAATCTGAACGGTAACACTCGCGCAACGTTGGGAATAGATGGGTTAATATCAAAGTTAAGACACAGTCAAGAGTCAAGTGTATGCCTCTGGAAAAATATATAGAGGTTTTAAGACACACAGTGGCCTTTCTGTACTTCTTATAGTGACATACATTTGGAGTAGGACGTCGGTAACTGCATCTTGGTTTTTAAACTTAAGCGGTTGTCAAACTTCATTGTCCACGATTGTCAATGTATTTAGTGCAAATAAATGATTTTAAATAAAACATATTTTAGAAAAAATATGCGTATCTTATCTTTTTTATATAATAAATTCCTTGCCAATGGAAGTGTGCCCGTAAACTTCGAAAAGAATTAATATAATGACTGGTCTTTTTAAGTGTTAGGTCCGTGGTGCAAATTAATTAATTGCTTGCGAAGATAGATGAAAACGCAGGTTGTAATCATAGTAATGGCCGACAGATTGGTATTGCTCACATTATAATTACCTACCAGAAGACAATAACTTTAAAATTATGAAAAATTAATGCAAATTGCAGACAGGGGTGGTCTTTTCGTGACACTAGTAGGCCAATACTTAGTTGAGTAGCTATTACTGGAAAATATAGTTTAAAATAATAATTATTTATCTATTATTTTAAAACATTGAGAATGAAAATGACTACTTATTATTATTTATTAAAATCGAGATGTTTTTAAATCACCATTTTCTCTCTAAAGTTGAGAAAAATATTATCTACTAAACTACTGCAGTAGTTAACACAAGAAAATATTTAAAACACTCATCGTGATCTACTGATAGTAAAATGCTTAATAAATATAATTATGTGCTTTGTATTACTTATTACATAATAATATCACAATTAAGATTTATGTTTTACATTCCTTATTCGTAGTGTTTACCCCACATTGGGTGTGCCTGACTGTCAAGCGTATGACAGACTAGACGACATTGTCGCGAGGTCGCCGCAACGACGTCGCCGCACGCAAGCTCTCCCTATATGGGGCCAGCTTTTAAGGAGCAGCTCTTTTCTCAGTATTTAGTATTTGAATGTAGTATGTAGTAAGGAATAATGTTTACCTGACAGTTCCATCGGGCAAGATGTCAGCGTCGGTGGTGAAGTATATGAGGTTGGGGCTGCTGATGATGGAGCTCCATGCCCAGATGGCGGCGGTGATTCCGAGGGTCGCACGCTTGCCCAGCCGCGGCCGCAGCGGGCTCATTATAGCCACGTACCTGTTAACATAGGAACAGGTTACAAGGCAGATAATCCCGGGGGTAGACTTCCTTTGCAGGAGGTCGTCTAGGTGGGTACCCCAACAGTGCCAGTTATTCTACCGCCTGGGCAGTAATGTGCAAACATTACTGTGCTTCGGTAGGAGGGCACTGTAGTTAGTGAAATTACTGGGCTAAAGAGTCTTAACATCTTATGACTCTTGAGTAAGAAGCGTTGGTGCAGTGCACCTAGAATTGTACATCATTGTGAAATTCTGGGTAGCACTGTACTGATTATGGGCAGCGTTATCTCTTAACATCAGGAGAGCGTCTTGCTCGTCTTCTTACTTCTCCACATAAAAAAAAAAAATCCCCCATTCAACATGGGAATACCTTATACCGGGCATCATTTATATCATGGACGAAGACTTCGGCGTACCCGCTGCCCCAGTATTATGGCGTCCCGCTGGAACACCCCAAAGTTTTTAGTGGGTATCCCCTCCGTGCCCATCTTCGGCGGGGGAGTCCCACATCCGCACATAGGTTGACGATGAGTACTTTTACTGGGTAAAAAAGGCCTGGTTTTTCAGGGTTGCGGATGAGAGCTTCAGCGTTCAAGCAGCACCAACACTATGACACTCCTTAGAAACACTCTTAGGTTTTTGTGTGTTACTGCCGTGTGTTAGTTTTTCGGCCAATGATGATGCATTACGCAGTTTTGTCAGGGCCAAAAAAGCTCTGAGTTTCTCCCCGCTGTAAAGATTTTTCCCAATCAAATGCTTAGACCAGACAAAAATAAAGACTGCGTTGGTGCGATCACGTGCAAGTTAGGTATAAAAGAAAGTGGTTGTGTGAAATGAGCGTACTTGACACGAATGGCAGACGAGTCGACAACAACCTAAGCACTTATAAGAATACCTAGATTAGGTTTTAAACATTAAATCTAGTCTACACATAAAACTGTCTGCCTTCATAAAAAAACTACTTAACTAAAGCAAAAATAACCAGCAATATATTGAAGAAATGGGTAAAATTTATCATCCCACGTCACTATTCTCTCGCCTACGTACTCGTGTAAATAGGCATTTTCCTTTATATGAAAATCATGCAAAAAAACTATGTTCTCGACAGCGAGTTATTTACCTAAACTAATGTAACTTCTGAAGACAACAATAAATAACGTAAACGGTGTTAGATTGCGCATGAAAGATTTATTCAAGAACATTTTTAGGTTCAGGACGGAGTTAGTGCTTTACATATTTTTAGAGCTTGTAGTTATGCGCTAAGTGAGCAGTGAGATATAGGAAATAGTGACAATGAAAAAGTAGAGCACTTTTATTCTTTCGCTTTCATACCCATTATGCCGAAATTACTCGAATTCTGTATCATTTTATCTACGTAAAGTCAATTTAGGCATGCGTAATAATGATTTACCAAAATAGATCAGTTAAAATAAAATTTGTATTTGTAAATGAAACATTATTTTTGTAAAAGTTCTTCAGTTAACAGATGTAGGCCTTCAGTTAGTTAGATAAATTGGTAGCTACACTAACCTATACTATGTAGTACGTAGTAGTAGATTGTGCCGGAGAGCTACTCAGTGGTAATTGAGCAATGGCATGTCGTGACCACCATTTCAGCATAATGTTTATTTATGAGTTTGCTTGAAACCCCTTCGTACACAAGACTCAAGTCTATACATATACTTGCATAGACTATTTGAGTCTTCTAGCCACAACCACTACAAATTTCCACATTTGGTTGCTGAAAATCATTTATTTATTTTTTATTCGTAATAGGATAGCCTTTGACCAAGATTTATTATGTGGTTTGCTAATTTTTATACGCATTAAAAGTTTTATTTTGTTATAATCGTGAGCAACGCGCGAGACTATCTACCTTACATAAAATTGTTGTTCCATTTTAAAGACTTACTCTAAGCGTGGCATGACTCAACAATCTTCGGCCGCATCGTTGCTTTACTAATAATCACTCTTAAAAGGCAATAATTAAAAAAAATCTCTGGATGAAAAGCAGGTACTACACGGCACAACAATAACAACAATCCTTCTGCTGCAACACACATTAGAACGATGATATTAGTAATTTATGAATAGAATAGAAAACTCTTTATTGAAACACAACAAATATACAGAGAATCTTGAAACACACACTTTTGAATACTCGCCGATTAACACTAATCGCCTGTAATGTGAAGACACACTCGGCTATAAGCATCGAGATAAATTAAAAGCTATAAGCTGGATGAATTTGCAGTAGAAGTGACCGATTGATAGTCTGCATGTAAAGATACTCACCGATCAACACTGATCGCCAGTAATGTGAAGACAGAGGCAGATATGCTCAGCACGGCTATGAACTGGCAGAATTTGCAGTAGAAGTGACCGAAAGGCCAGTCCGAGTTCAGCATGTAGGTGAAGTTGAAGGTTACGTTCAACGTGGATACCATCGCGTCCGCCACTGACAGGTTTACTGAAAGAAAACCATTAATTTTATTTTTAGCAGGTGTAGCAACAACTTTAGGTATCAAGTGAACTTAACTGACGTGAACACCAAGATTAAGGTACGTAATAAGACGTTGGAAAACATCATGTTTGCCCATATGAGATACTGTAGCTAATTCAAATTTAAAAATGTTGTCTCTCACAGTTATTGATAGTTGTTAAATCGCGTCATGACCAACAATTTCGCTGGCAACATTGCTCTTTAGTCCAGAACACAGTACCTAATGCTTGTACCAACATTATTGCTTGGCAGAAGAATAACTGGCAAGGATATGGCACTTCCCTAGACGTCTCTGCAATAGAGGCCTACTTTTTTGTTGGAGCTTGGTTTTTTGGTTGAATTTTGAATTAATATGTAGGCTCCAATAAAGAACTTTTGGAAGTCAATTAGTAAAACATAAAATCAAAACATCACAATGTCAATGATGTATCCTACCTAAGAAGTAATTAGTGACACTCCTCATCCTCTTGTTGGCCAGTACTATCCATATGACGACGAGGTTGCCCACCGTCGCGACGACCACCATGCCAGCGAACAACAGCGTCCATACCACCTGCCTCCACCACGGCAGGATGAATGAGGTGTAAACCTGGAATTACAGAGAACGTTACAAACTCAAACTCAAAATTCATTTATTCAAATAGGCTACATTGGAGCACTTTTGCTAGTCAATTTTACATTTTTCTATTTTAACACTACCGCTCGTTCGCAAGGCACATCTATGAATGAGACGAGCAAGAAACTCATAAGGATTGTAATTTATTTTTATTTTTACAAGCTTTTTAATTACTTTCACCGGTCTGTTGTCTGTCTGTAATCAAATCTTGCAAGTTTAATTTGACCCACTTCTCGGTTTCCAATTGGCCTGAAAATTTACATGCGTGTGTAAATCGGATGACAATGCAATATTTTTATGACATCGAGCTGATCTGATGATGGAGCTGGAAGGTGGCCACAGGAACTCCGTCATAAAACAACGCAACCCCACCGAGTTTGGGCTCATTTGATTTGTCTTGACAAGTACTTTATGATGCAAGATGGTAATAATAATAAAAGCTTGTTTTTAAAAAGTTTTATTAAAATTTCACTTGTTTAAATACATATTTAAGAACAACACGACATGTTCACAATGTTTATCTTGGTTCCATTATAATTTATCTTACGTTAGAGGGGCACCAGCTGCAGAGGTTTTCAAGCATCTTTGTCTTGTAAGTTAGGCCATGATGTATCGAATGGAACGGTTGGCGAATGCTAGTCAGCAGAAACTTTTTACTCAGCAAAACACTGAATCTTACGGTTCAGTTCAGAATGGTTTGGGGTAAAGAAGCCTTTGCCCAGTCGTGGAATACATCCGACTAAATTAAAAACATATCTATCCTACTGCTAGGCCACAAAAATAACTTGTACTTGTGGGAAACATATTTAACATCAGATTCTTCTGTACATCATAGTAAATGTTATTTTAATGCTGAATGCTGGGTCTATGGACACAAAACTTCAACAAAATGTATTATTCCGTTGAATCGATGTTATGAGGTAGTTCTGGCATTTCACCGGGGGTAGACGTCCTTTGCAGGAGGTCGTCTAGGTGGGTACCCCAACAGTGCCAGTTATTCTACCGCCTGCGAGCAGTGATGTGCAGACATTACTGTGCTCCGGTAGGAGGGCACTGTAGCTAGTGAAATTACTGGGCTAAAGAGTCTTAACATCATATGACACTTGAGTAAGAAGCGTTGGTGCAGTGCTCCTAGAATTTCACATAATTGTGTAAATCCTAGGTAACACTGTACTGATTATGGGCAGCCGTTATCTCTTAACATCAGGAGAGCGTCTAGCTCGTCTTCTACTTCATCACATAAAAAAAAATAAAAAAAAATGAAGATAAACAAAATACTCAGAAAATATTATAATACAAGTTGGAAGAAGAATATTAACATTACCCTTTTCAAAAACCATTATATAAAGCTACTCGAACCCTGCTTAAACAACTAAAGTCAAATCATAACTTACACGAGTGATTGAAACGAGATCCTAACTAAACGCAAACACACGAATTTACTTTTGAAATTGCTTTAATTTAGCGTGTTTGAATTTTGTTACGAGTTGAAAACACCATGAAATACCAATAACCTCGCGCTAATGAGCTCATTTGGTTCTGTTCAAAGTTATGTTACAGTTGGATAATCCAACTGAATGCGTGTGGTTTTGAAAGGTGGTTTTGAAGTGCATGCCTTTGGCATTGAAGCTATTTTATTTGAACTGACAACTCAAAAAGCGAAAAGATTTACTGAGCAACTATTGCAGTAACTGGGATTGCCCACTTCCTAGCAACTAGGTGTTTTATATTTCTTTTACAGCTGCTGAACTTTAAAATATATAATTGGTGAAGCTTGCCAATTTTAGGCCTGTACGATGTAGCTAATGTATTGTAATTTGTAGTTATATAAAACAGCTATTTGCCAGAAAGTTGCTAGTGCTATTTGTTGCAATAGCTGATCTGTCTGATCTATCCGCAATGTGCAGCTAAAGTATATTACCTGGACATCGGATTAAGCAATGTCAGGTTATCACGCTAAATCTTTACTTGATCTACTGACTCTATATTTTTCTGACATAATTTAAAACACAATAGCGGGTTCAGGTTTCCGGCGGTCTTCCGGCGGAATTGAATATCTTTGTTAAAAAAGGACAATCCAAAATTGGGAGCTATTCAAATACGAGATGCCTTGAAATCATAATGTAAATGTTAAGAGAAGCGATTATTATTAAAATCGTATGAAAATGAATTTCCACGGAATGTACGAGGCTTTAACCTACCTTTTCCAAAAATAAAGAATTTATAATATGACGTTTTCGTCTTTAAAATCAATGGTGATGTAATTATGAAATTTGTAGTGATCTGAGACTGCAACATTATACCTCTATAGTTTGCCCTCAGTAAATTATTGTGATTTGAATTCAACAGTGTAAACAATACAACATTCAACAGTGTGGGTGTACCTAAGTAGGTGCGTGTAAGTAATTGTTCAGTTGAAATATCAATTATGCGCAAAACTTAATGAACTTAAAAGCAGTCTAGGTGATACCTCGATTAGAAAAGATCCATTCCTCGAGGATATTCCAGCATAATATAATAAATTTTTAGAAATCTAATTTCAGCTTTTCTGAAATGAAAATTTCCTATTAGAATTGTTACCGAATGTGATAAATGTTCAGAGATAAATCTATTGAATCCATGAGTCATATTATGCAAGCCGCTTATCCGCATGGCTTTAGAGATTAGAATCAATTTTCAAACCAAACTTCCATTGTGGCCGGAGATAGATCGAATTACGTAAAGTGCATGAACGCGATTTCTCAACTTCAAAGCTTGGGAAAATTCATTTCATCGGTTTTTAAATTTATGTTCGTAATATTTGTGTACTTGTTTACTATTTTTTTACTTAATAACATAAACGTAACTGATAATTAGATTGGATCGCGTAGAAGCGACTGAAATTTATATTGAGAGCTATTTTCAGTAAAGTACAGTAGTGTTACAGTATTTCAATGACTTTTTTAAAATCAATTATTTATTATATTAGATTTTCAAATACTTGACTCTGTATAAAATTGGTTAAGAATAGGTACAATTCTAACCAAATATCCCTCCACCATATGCTTAGGTCTAACTTAAGTTTTCTAGTAAGTATTTATAAGTTTTAGTATAGGTAGGTATTAGTTTTAAAGTTATTTTATTGCGTTGTAATATTGTTGTTTAATAAAGATGTTCGTTTAGAATACCGTTGTTCCTCAAACCATATAAAACGCCTCGGTCCCCTACGACACGGCTCCTTTTACTAAATTAAATGCAAATATGGCTGGCATTTAATGAGTACATCCTACAACGGACCCCGGCGCGCAAGGAATGCGAGCGCGGCTGCTCAAAATTTGTTCCTGTACGTAATTTACTTGTATAATAATCAAAGAATAAGTGGGAAATATGCGGTAAAATATATTGAAGTTTCTTACCGACTTAAAAGAAGGACCTTTACAAGAAAGCTTCAAAGAAGGAGCTTCTTAAGTGTTGTATTTTTGAGGTTTGTTGTTTATCTAATAAAATTGATATTTCTTTATTCTGAGGAATGACCACCGACCAGTCCGACAGCAAAGTGATCGTCCGACTCCATTTGGGTGACAGCAACTCTCAGCGACATCGCGACGATGTCGTCGCGACTCTCCTTCGACTTTCGTCACCCACTCGGGCCTTTGAGTGATAAACTCTAAAGTTTATTACTCAAAGGCCCATCATGGTTGTATTAAATTTTCTAAATGAATGATTAAAACCTTAAGAAGAAATAGTATTAGACCCCGTAGAGTCTACGGGTCTCGGTCTACGGTGAGGGACAAGAAAATTATAGTAGTACTAAAAGTAATATCGCGTAGATTTTCTGCAGATAGAGCAGACATGTTAAACTACAATCAAAACGTCTCTCATCATCATCATCATCAGCCTATGTTCGTCCACTGCTGGACATAGGTGTCTCCCATGGCACGCCACTCAACTCGGTCCTCCGTCTTTCTCCTCCAACCACTCCCAGCGACCCTCCGGATATCATCGCCCCATCTCGCCCAAGGACGCCTTACACTACATTTGCCGAGACACGGTCTCCACTCTAGAACACGTCTACCCCATCGGTTATTGGTTCTGCGGCAAATGTGACCAGCCCATTGCCACTTTAGCTTGCTAATCCTTACGGCTATGTCGGTAACTTTGGTTCTCTGCCGAATCACCTCATCAGTAAAAAGTTCTCTAGTGTCGAAAAAATACCGATTCTATCAGGACTGTCATAAGTTGGGTTGACTCCTAGATAAGTGCCGAGATAAGTCCTAAGACTTCTACGAGTGATGTGGGGTAAGACCACTAATGTACACGGATATGTACCAGGGGGAGTGCCGTGAAACAATTAGAAAAAAAGAAACAACTGGAGGAGGGTTTTACCGTTATAGGCGGCTTTTGTATATAACTCTATAATATTTTTATATTGAGTAAAAAAAAATTTATTTAATTATTTTATTGTGATGCAAATTCAATAAAAGCTTTTTATTTATTATTTTATTATTATTATAGAGTGCCACGAATGTGTCAACTTTTATGAAAATCAAGCATTCCACTATGCGTTTGCTTTTTCTTCGAATATACTACCACTTTTTTATTTGATGCGGCACTATTTAGCACTTTTGTACTTATATAAAATTGATTGAGTGATCAATGATCTGTCAACACACAGCTTAACTACTGAATATTATATGGTGTAGTGAAATTTAGTAGGTACACAGGTGGGATTTTATCAAACTCAAAACTAAAATTCAAAATTTATTTATTCAATGGAGCACTTTTACAAGAAAAAAAAATACAGTTATTTAGACTCTACCGCCTTACGGAGAGCACCATCATTTTCGATCTTATATTAAGATCCCGACTTTTATAAAAGAATAAAAATGCCATAAAATAGAACATGAAAATGTAACCAAAAATATGATGAAATAACTCACAATGATACTGACGTCAATGGAAATGTTTTTTTAAGTTTCCAAATTCACTCCATTCAATTTTTTATATTCCATTTTCAAATAGTAGCTATATTTTGCATACCATTAACGACGTGTAACGTTACCAATAAATGATTTCTGAGTCCTATGTTCGCGTCATCTATTCTAACACATTAAAGTGGGTAAACCCAAAGTAATCTTTGACAAGTCGTGCTAAGCCCAGCTCATGCGATCCTAGACATGTGATGATAATAAATCCAGGATATAACCCTCCCAAATATTGTCTGTTATACTTATAAGCCTCTATTACCCCTGTTCTTAGGCATTATCCGCATTTCGGGGACATAAAATTGTGTCATTTGTATTACCTATTTAATACTACTAGCTTTTGCTCGCGGCTTAAGGTTGGCTAATTTTTTACTCAACGCTCTAAAGTTGCTGGCTCGTGACCGAACTGATCCATATTGTACCAGTTAGTGAAGTCAAATTAATAAGAAGTAACCTCTAAATTCGAATAGAATAGAATAATACTTTATTGCATACCAAATAATTACAAAGAAACTTACTGAGCTCAATTAGGTAGTTTTATTTAGTTCTTGGTAAGTAGTAAGTAGATAAATTTCGTTCCATAAAATTTGTTGGCCAAGCAAAGTATATTTTGTTCCATAAAAAAATGAAGTTTATATCTAAAAATAGAAAGTATTTTCTGATTTTAGTCCGTTCATTTGGTAGTTTTACCTGAAAAGTTTCCGAGAGTCTCGAAAGTTGTTCATTTTATAGATTTCAATAAGCTTCAGGTAACTACGTTTTTAGGCCAAATGGCTTCCACCCGGTTTGGGAATCTTCCTCTTATTAATAATGAAAATAATAGTAAAATAGGTGGGTAAGTACTATATTATACCGACAAAATGGGCTATTAGTTACTCCCAGCCCAGTTGTCTGGAAGCGATCGCCTTTAGCGATAAGACTGCCTATAATTATTGTAACATTGAAACAATCTTTTTTAATTCTGTTGTAGTTTGTTTTTTTCTTTTTGATGTAAAAAATTTAATTATTACTTATTCTTTTGTATTCAAGGTGTTTAATAAAGATTTATCTTAAACGTAGAGACTGGCATGCAAAAATTGAAAAATGAATGGTTTAAGAAAAGTACCTCAGTGTTATTGGTGTGGTTGACATACTCCTGCCTGGTAACGTCATAGAAGGTGACGTAGAAGTTGTGCAAGGTGGTCTCATTGGTCGGCGCCGTCGGGTACGGGTCGTCTAACATCCTGGCCACCTGCTGACAAACAGATAACATCCATTATTAAGGTTACATCTGGAACCACGAGATTAAGCAGTGAATTATAACTCAACTGGACTGCCACAAAAGATCAGAAATGGTCGATTCCCCAATAATAATTATTAAGATTGGAGCGCACTAGAGCCGGATCTACACTGCACCGGAGCGGCGCTACCACGGTTAGTATTCTTCTGATCTGTGGACGCTACCAAATATTGTTTGTAAGAAGAAAAAAAGTTACGTTAGAAATTTAAGCACATCTTAAATTTCTAACGTATTTTTTTTCTGTTAGGTTTTCTGTCAGGATCTTACCGAGTGGAGAGAAATTGTCTCTGCTCCAACGGGAACCAGGCGTGATTATATGTATGTAAGTAGAAATTTATAGACATTGTAAATTACTTATGTATTTTCAGGTCCCTTTTAAGGCGTTGCAAAGGCGGGTGGTATTCTCCTTCGAAATATAGTGAATTTAAAACATGCACCCATATTCTTTGCTTTCTTTGTGCTTGTTATAGCGCGAACAAAGCTTAAAGAAGAATAAAGCTTCCTCTAATTATGGTCATAGCTGTCCCTTATGTAATACCTATACGTTTTTGCTTTAAGTGTGTTAGTCTGTGTTCCATCGTCCAGCTCGGATTTCACAACGTTCATGTGGAATATACATTTCAGAGCAACAGTTTTTTGGAGCGCAAGATAATGGCTCTGGGTTTTCTCCTACAAATGGATTTACTATACCTTTATTTTATTTAGACTGGGTCACTTAATTTTTATAAGACCATATTATATAGGTACTTTTTTGTGTTCAAGTATTTAATAGGTAGGTAGTATTAAAGTATGGTTCTTAAAGTATTAAACTTAGTATCTTTTATATTGACGAAATTACGCGAGGTAACTACGTACTTATGTAAGGAATCTAATTAATTTTTTTTAAGTAATCTAGATATGTATGAGATATGTAGCTTCTCTCATTAAGATTAATATTATTTTAATAAGTACCTGCCTAATTTCTTTGATATCTTACCACTTAATATACCTTAATTACCCAGATTAGAAAGCTAAAAGATTTTTGTATATTCAGTAAAGATGAGAGCGATAAAAGCCTTATTGTAACATCCATTCAATTCTCCAAAGGACTCCACTTATCCAGTACCATTGAGCACTCAGCCACAAGAGTGCACATTAACGGAGGAATGCTCTCGCCGACGATATGCATTGACGCTGCATAATACCCGTTAAATTACTTTGAATCAAAGAGACAACTACTACTTTATACATTGAACGAGACAATCAAAACTAACCATCTAGTTTATTTCGTTATAAATGTCTTTGAACCATCATTTTCCTGCCCTTATCCCACATTATGTAGGGTCAGCACAACACGTCTTCCTCCTCCATTCTCCTCAATTATCCGTCATATCTTCATTCACTCCCATATCACGTATATCCTCTTTCACACGTTCCTACTTCCAAACCTTCTTCGGACGACACCTTCGCAAATTTCCAACTATCACCATATTCATGGCCTTTTTGGTCACATGATTCTCATCTCTCCCTATAATATGTCCATACCACGCCAATCTTCCACTCTTTTTTGAGATGTTGATGATGATCTTTGAACCCAATAGTTTCTACTTTAAACGAGCCAATCAAAACTAACCAACCGCCCCCCGCACGCCACCATACCATGTTTTGACGATTTTGATTTCATACAGAAAATCATAAGCGGGGTCTGGTTTAGTCTGTGTCCAGTACATACCCGAAATTGAAAGATGTATTGTCAGAGTTATTTACATTGCAATTATTCCTCTGGTAACTGCTATGTGTTTTGATGTTCACGGTAGATTTTCTTGAGGGCTTTCCGTGATAGATAAGTTGTTGGGTGGATATGACAGCTAATATTTTCCTATATACCTATATTTATACCGCAGCTGCCTCAGAGCGGGTTTTCTTCGTCCATTTCTTATAAAAAATGAACAGGACGCAATATTCTTTTTTTAGCTACAGATCCATCATTATCTGCAAAATATTGTCTACATTTTTATATATTATCTAAATACTACCTGCGCCCAGATGATATTAGTGTGATAGTGGGATGCGGGATATAAAAGGAAAACGTAGCTGATTGATTGTCTGATCATACAGCTCAAACTGTTGAACGGATTGAGTTCAAATTTTGCATACTGATTGGTTTTAGGACGTAGCAATCCGCTAAAAAGGATTTCTCAATGCAAAATTAATTTCCATTTGATCGGCAAGTAAGGAATCAAAAGACGAGTAAATTAGTAAAATCTTCCCGATAGTGGTCGTGACATGCTTGTCTAGATAAACCTATTAACCTATGTATAGTGAGTTACTTTTTGAACCTAGAATAACACAGATTATACTATTATATTGTAAATCGCTGGGCGCAGGTATTAGCTAATATAGTAATCAAGCCACGTTTTGTAATTATAGCTTAACCTTTGACCACTACCGTCTACACAATCCACGACGAATATATTAATAAAATCTTGCCCGTTCAATTTTAATAAAGAGTCCTCAAATTTTTCCTCATCTTTTGTACAATATTCGAAGAATGAAGTCACTTAAAAGCCTTTAATAATCAATTTCAAACAGGAGTCGGGATAAGAGACAATAAAGCCACTAAACATTTTGCGGCCATAAAAAGTTTCAATGTAAATGCTAGCAAGTGGCTCCTTTCTTTACGACTATTAGTAGGGAAACAGATTTTATGGCCGTAGCATATTGATAAAACGCCGTAAAACGGTTTACCATCTTTGTTTTACTTAATATTGGTGATAAAATATTTGGCGTGATTTTTACAAGCATTATATTACTTTCACCTGTCTGTTGTCTGTCTGTCTGTCTGTCTGTCTGTCTGTCTGTCTGTCTGTCTGTCTGTCTGTCTGTCTGTAATCAAATCTTGCAAGGTTAATTTGACCCACTTCCCGGTTTCCAATTGAGCTAAAAATTTGCATGCGTGTGTAAATCGGATGACAATGCAATAATTTTTTGACATCGAGCTGATCTGATGATGGAGCTGGAAGGTGGCCAAAGGAACTCTGTCATAAAACAACGCAACCCCATCGAGTTTGGGCTCATTTGATTCGTCTTGACGAGTACTTTATGATGCAAGATGATAATAATAATTAAAGCTTGTTTTTTAAAAGTATTTTTATTATGCTTTTATTTATGTTCATTTTTTGGTGATATAAAATTCATCAATTGTAAAGCAGGTTTAACATCAAATATCGCATCATTGTACAACATTGGTAACTATGTAGATGCATAGTTATCTATAAAAATTACTTAAAACGGCTGCTTGGGAGCTTTATGAAGAGCAAGGCATACGTTTGGTGGAAGAATCAGGTGACCAGGATGCTGGCCCAAAAAATTGGCCGTTGTTTTCAGTAGGGCAAAGCCGTCGGCATTCTGGGCAGCTGGAGGAATATTCTTCACTAGGGCTATATATATACATAAATCATTTTTTTTGGGTATTTGTAAGTTTTAGCAGGTGAAATGTTTAAAAAATCTGCTTTAACTGGCTTACATTATCTATGCAGCGTTTTTCGCTAACCCTAGTCACAAAGTTGCAAAAAAGTTTAGCTTTTCAACGCCTTTTCGTTTTTTTTACTTTTTATCCAACTGTATACGACAAACAGACCGCTCGTTTCTAAATAAAATTCCAAAACTTTCTCGCATTTTCCACAAACGTGTTTCACGGATATATATCGCGGAACATGCCGTGAGTGCGTAAATTGTGGAAACATAAAAAGGTAACTTATTAGCCTTTTTACGGGCGGACATCGGAATGATATCCTACCTACTGATTATGTCTGTGTATTAAACATTTTTCCAATTTGATGCATCACACTTAGTTTTTTTTTAAACGCAAATATTGTATGTATGAAAACAAGCAAGACGCACTACCCAAAAGGAGTGCCTATGTCCAGGATTTCACAATGTAAAATTCTATAAGTGGAATGCACCCAACGCTTCTTACTCAAGAGACCCTTCTAGCCTTACCTGGTAATTTCAATAGCTACATCATTGCCCTCCTACCGATGCACAGTAATGTTTGCACATCACTGCTCGTTAGACTTGTCGCTAGACTTGTTATATTTACGTAGACATAAACGTAATCTAAGTTTATAAAAGGAAAGTGTGACTGATTGACTGACTGATCTATCAACGCACAGCCTAAACCGCTGGACGGATTGGGTTGAAATTTGAAACATAGAGAGGTTTTATGACGTATACCACTAAGAAAGGATTTTGCCATGCGGGCAATGCCGCGAGCATAAGCTAGTATAGTAGGTATATGATTTAAAAGTGTTAATTAGAGCATTATTTGCACTTCAGACACGTAAAGTATGCCAAAGTTAGGTAATCTCACACCATCAATCGCGATGTGTTATCCGTAGTGTTTTCTGCGAATCCAATTTGGTTGAAAACAAGGACATATCCACAGGTAGTGTGTACAGTTGCTAATGGAAGAAATTTAAGCCGATAATGAAATGACGTCGCCGCCCATCGCGCCGCTCAATGTGCAAACAATGATTTGACGCAAATTAACAAACGGCCTATAGCTGTTGAATATGTGCTATAGGGATAGATTAGTGGACGGTAGGCTTATTTTAAGCGTATTCTATGTACTCGTATAATAGTTTAACTATAAAATATTTAATGAAATTATGAAAAGTCAAGACACATCAAAAAGCATTTATTCCAAATTCTAATAGGCTACATTAGAGCATCTTTTGGAAAAATTATAGCTTTATGAGAAAATCTAATATAACTTCTAGCTTCAACAACAAACGAGGACAAGACGATTATATCCTCAATTTTTCCATTCCTTACATCCTAACTTTCAACCGCTCGACCAATTTAGATAAAATTTTTATTGGAACCTAGAAAATGGTACCTACTATAAAATGAAAAAATTGTTTTGCCTAAAAAAAGGGGAGGAATTCGCGTACCTACATTTTTCGAAATTCACGGCAAGACTTCTAGCCAAGGTTAATTATATTTAACCGGGGGTAGACTTCCTTTGCAGGAGGTCGTCTAGGTGGGTACCCCAACAGTGCCAGTTATTCTACCGCCTGAGCAGTGATGTGCAAATATCACTGTGCTCCGGTAGGAGGGCACTGTAGCTAGTGAAACTACTGGGCTAAAGAGTCTTAACATCTCATGACTCTTGAGTAAGAAGCGTTGGTGCAGTGCTCCTAGAATTTCACATAATTGTGAAATCCTAGGTAACACTGTACTGATTATGGGCAGCCGTTATCTCTTAACATCAGGAGAGCGTCTTGCTCGTCTTCTACTTCATCACATAAAAAAAATAAAAATAAGTATAAGGCAGACTTCAACATCCTAAGACCAAAAGTGTAGGTGTAACATGCGAAAGTTTTCTACATAATGTTAAATTGTTACGTACACTTTTGCAAAGTACGTCTTCATTACTTTGAGAAACTTTATTAAATTTCACAATTTTGTGAAAGAGTGAAAACCTGAAGTGGGTAATTATATTATTTCAGCTGCTGTTGAATTATGATAATATTATTCTATTACTTATTCTTTGCTTTTGTTTCATAAAAGTCTTGTTAGTGTTGGTTTAGAGAATGTACTATTTAATTTTCAGTGTAAGTGGATCTCTTGTTTCCATTATAAAGCTAATCTTCGTAAAAAACTGGAGGGAAGCACTCACATAATTTTTTAGTTTATTTTTAAATGCTAAATGCGCTCTCTAAGCTTTTAATCCTTGAACGTTGAGAGTTAAAATGCAGTGTCAGGGCAAAACGCTACAAATTAGAATAAGAGCTTTTGTGAAGATCTTTAAAATATCAGCGATTTAAAATAAAAGTAATACGAGTATATTAAAATGTCAAATGAGCATTATAATAAATTAATTAGCTAATACATTTTTGGCTAGTATTGCACGTTACTCATATTATAATAAGTACGATTTACTACTTATGATTTGTTAATTTTCTCTTTATGGTCTCAATATAAGAGTATTTTGTATTGTTTGATCCAATTAAAATTATATGGGTTCGACACCTAAAACCTTAGAAATATTTACAGCTTACCATAATTGTAACGCGGGTCACGGAGGAAGACATCCCTTGCAATCTGACCCACAAATGCCGGGAAATAATGTCGAATCATCAAGCCTCTCATCCCATAACATTTTTATTTCGACAAAGGCTTCCTGACATTCGTCACGCCCTACTCGACTCTAATATAATACAAAATTGTTATTTTAGATATCCAACTGGATACGACACTGTCAGGCGACCAGAAAAAAATAGATCTTTGGGCACGAAACTAGTTGTCACAATCCAGGTTATCCATGTGTATGTCTGATCAGGTTATACTTGTTGAGTGTATTTTATGGTAGTGTTTGACAATTTTGTCGAGTGCGTGCGTAGTGACGTCATCGAAAATTCATTAGTGTGGTATCATTATTGGCGTGCGTTGCCTCTCCCGCACAGAAACTGGCAGACTTTTTGACATAGAAATTAGTGATGGCTTCAATTCCCATGATTAAATGTTCTAAGGCAAAATTCTTACCAAATCTCCGTAAAACACAATATATTATGCGTAATTTATCAACATGACGCAATTTTATTGTTTTGGAGGCCCTTTTTGGAATACAGCGGGGAAAGTTTCGCAATCATTTATGTATGAGACGTGTACTTAGGAGCTGTGGTTTTGAACTGTGTGGTGGCGGAGGCTAAAGCACAACATTTTACCTAAAGGAATGTAATAAGAGAAGTTTTCACATAACTTAGAAAAGAGAAAACAGATTTTTATTTTCATGTGCGCCTTACTTACTTACTTTACTTTATTGGAATCAAGTGAAATGATATTTTATGTTGTAGAATTGGGTTATGAGTTGAACATACGTAGTACTCATATATTATGTAGTTTATGTGTCCTTGGATTCACAATTTACAATATTCAAACTCTAGTAATGTAGGGAAATTAGGGAAATCCAACAACGCTTGATTATAAACCTACTAGTTGCGCCCAGCGGTTTTAGCCACTGTACTGTAGCCTATGTGTTATTCCAGGGTCTAAGCTGTCTTTATACAAAATTTTAGCTCAATCGGTCCATCCCTTTAGGCGGGAAGAAGTAACAAACATACACACTCTCACAAACTTTCGCATTTATAATATTAGTGTGATGGACTTTAGAATATTGATGTATATAAATCCATTTATTGTTTAAAAAACTTCCATTTCAAAAGTGAACTAAAATTCCAGAAAACATCGTCACAAATCACAGGGTAAATGTAGTTCACCAGTTTCAAAAGTTTTGAAATTCAAAACGTATTTATGTAAAGTGGGCAATTTAAACCAATTAGGATAATTAAGGGGTGCTTCCGAAACACTAAACAATTACTTGGGGAATTTGACTAATTTTATAAGTTTAGTAACTAACAAGAGTTGAATGATGGTCTAAAACTCTCCTTAAATTGGGGTCAGAGTTGGAAATGGGACCCTTTCAGCTGATCGAGGCATTAACTTAATCCACGTTTTTGGTAAATATCTATGCAATTAATAAAACTGTAAGGTTCTGAGATTTTACCCTTAATAAAGTTTGACTAATATTAGAAGTATTTGTACCGTTAATTAATAAATATATCAGTATCTAAATTAAAAATTCAAAACGTCCTGCGTCCTGCGAAAAACGTCTGCGTGTACCCTTGTCAAAAACCCATGTGTGAGAAATAATGATGACTTCGTTTTCTAATAAAAAGATTTTCTAATAAAGACGATTTAGTTTTTTAATAAAGATTATAATATGGCGAAGAACATTTTAGTTAGCCCCACAAAACACCAGAAACCTTTTAATTTAATAAACTTTCCAGACTGTCAGCATTTTCCGGGGCTAAGTTCATGCATAGTTTCACGCCAACTTATGTTTTAAGTTAACCTAAAACTAAGTTTATGTTAGGTTAAAGGATACGTCCGACCTCAAGCCTGTTTGATATGTGTAAGGCCTAACTTTAACTTTAACCTATGTCATATTGCTTGTCTAAGAGTATAATAAATAACTTAAAACGCTCGGTTGGTATCCAACGGTATAGAAAATTGCCAGTTGCGAGAAAATACTATTATTTTATATTAGATCTAATCTAAAGCATTACCTACGATATTACCAATTTATATAAAGTTGTGAGATTTTATTAAGTTCTTAGACTTGGATTTGATTTTATGAGAGTTTATTTTTATTAATAAAAGTTGGTTTGAAATTAATGGCTGCTTGTTCTGTTATGGATCTCGTGAGAATAGAGATGTTTATAATTTTTTTTTCTATACATCAAGTAGATCATTAAAAAAATTGTACGTATTTTAAAAACGTGTAAGATACAATGCACTAAAGTTGCTTAGTGGTGACGTCCCTGGCTGAATTATGGTTTATTTTGCACCGATTAGTCACTTCACGAAAAATACAAGCAGTTTTATAAGGAAAAAAATTAGAAATAAGGTAAGTACATAGAAAAACGTAAAACATCTCGGTAAACTAAAGTGCGAGAGAAACCGCAGGTCCCAGTTAGTAACTAATAAATAAAGTGAGGTACAGTATTAACATTTAAAGTGTTTAATTACGGGTATATTACCTCCACCATCACCGAGGAGCGAATATCGTTAATAGCAACCCCAATTTGCCGTCAGTTTCGATTGCCAGTGGGAAAATTAATTAACGCACTTCGAGCCTATATTAGCTTAGAAAGATCTCACTAATCTTAATTAATACCACTAATGATACTAAATATTAATCATGCAAAATGTTGAATTCCACTGAGGGCGTTTGGGAAATTTCACGCTAAAACTACTGTAGCGATTGGTTAATTTAGTTAGTAGGATACTTAAATTGTAACTAACGCGCTCTGTATTTTCAGAGTATTTTTTTTCTATTTTTGTACAATGTGCATCATCAGCCTATGTTTGTCCACTGCTGGACTTAGGCCTTCCCAATGTCACGCCACTCAACTCGGTCCTTCGTCTTTCTTCTCCACCCACCCCTATAATATGCGAACACTATAATTTATAAAAAATATGTACCAATAATATGGGGCTTATACAACATACGGAACAGATTACCCTGCTTACACTGTCAGAGTCAAATCACAAATATAATAGGTCTATTCACACTACACAAAACAAGCAGAACAAACGATCGTCGAGATTACTACTCGTACAAGGCCTGCAAAAGTAGCTCGTATGTAGAAACACTAAAGAAATATTATTTCTAAAATAAATTTTAATTTATAAAGTTAATTATGCCGTGGCATCTAATTAAGAGGAGCACAACAAATAAACAAAAGACATCCGACCTCAAGACAAAAATCACTCAGCATAAACTGCTCAGGAGCTCACCTAAAACTTTACGCCACGCCGTACATAAGTTGAAACTCCTTTGTTATAATGCTCCTAGCCTGATTTTACTACGCCTTAAAACGCTTTGCTTTAATTTATTTGATGGAACTTTGAGCTGTTAAAGTTATGGGACCCGAAATGAATATCCAGGACAAATGGTTAGTAATTAGTGTTAGTTATAGGGATATCACTTTGGATCTTTCTGATATTATCTTTTTAGCCGTTTCCGGCTTCAGTACCTTGGCTTCAAAGGAGCCATGTAGTTTTTTTATTCTATTCTCTATTTTTATATATAAAAAAATAGTTGATTTTGGTCGTAAATGGATGCCTTGGAATGCATTATAATATGTTATTGAATACAAATAGGTTTCTGTCTATAATATTAATTAAATAAAAGAATAAACGGGACACCGCAGAAAGGTCACATAAAAAAAAGTTATCTCATTTTTTTCTGCGCAGATCTCATATTTTTCCTTTCTCAAGAACTGAGACAGTCATTACACAAACAATAATTAATATAATTACCAAAATCGGTTCACCGCTCACGCGTGATTCCGTGACCAAGAGAAATAGGGATTCATTTTATATAGGTATGTTATACAGATAAATAAATATTATAGTTTAATAAATAGTAGTAAAGTGTCGTAATAAATATACACTGGGCTTGGATGTTCCTCATTTTAATGCGTTCTAATATTTTTACCACCGAATAGATCATGTTCTGCTCCTTGTCAGGACTATAAAAAGTATCTAGATCTAGAATCTAGATACTTTTTATAGTAATATATCTAGTAATCCAGAAAGAGAGTGCCTTATGGAAAGTAGACTCAAGTAAAGTTGCGGATATAAACATATAAAAATATAGTGTTATAGTTTTTACGTAATTATTCAAAAGCTTACGAAAACAACTAACAACTAGAGAAAAAAAACGACACAATTGAAAGCTGGTGTTGAGCAATACACTGGTTCTTCTGAATCTTTTTCCTTAGCCTTGGCTTTAAGCTAGTTCTAAAATAAAAACACTAAATCCCGTGCTATAAATACACACCAGCTGGAAAATAGCTTCAATAGCGATAAAATATCAATATTCTTTAGACAAAACCCACAAGGGAGCGCTTACGAATGCCGACGCGACGCGGCCGCGCGCCTTATTATATGGAATTCAATATCTTCGATAAATTCCCTAGGAATTCCTATATACGCAATAACGCCAACTTGATTGTTAGGGATAACCTTAAATAAGCCATATCGAACACAAAGACTGGAGTAGAAAGAATCACACGGCCCTCGGACCGAATGGCATTCGGTTTGACAGACCCATATTACGCTTACTTCGTAGGAATATATTTGTCACTTTTAATGCTAATGTGAGTACCTAAACTACATTATATATGATATTGTCTTTCTTCTTAGAAGTTTGTTTTGTTATTCGTACTTCATTTCGTATGATATCAGACGATTTGAGCTAAAATCTAGGTTGTCAAAATGACTCGTTGCTTATCGTCAAGTTTTAACAAATTTTTGAGAAATACCATACCCTTCCGGTTTTAGAACTAATACAGCTTATTTTTGTATTTTGCTTCTTTTAAATAGGTATTTAAAAAAGTGGTGTTTTTTAAACTAAAATATGTTTATGTACCTACAAATGGCTATCGTTTTGCTACGAATTTGCGTTGTCTTTTTGCATCCATATGCTAAATCAATCTCGCCCACTGTAGAGTTTGCAAATTACATGATGATTGTAACAGGCGAATTGTTCATAATATATTATATGTAAAGGTGTGAAACACGTATACCCATACAAATTCATCAAACTTCCGCAATTTTTAATTTTGTTGAGGTGGGATTTTAATGTAGCACGCAAACCCAAGTGTGATTTTACCCATATAACTTTTGCATCGCAAATGCGTCGATAAACGATCGCGAAATATAATGATTTTCTTATTGTGGTAGGTACATATTATTGTGTATTTACCAAAAATACGAAAAAATACACTACCACATCTCTATTTATTGCCATTTTAACGAGCTTTAGTGTAATAGAGGTAAATTCTTAACAAGTAGATCTTACTTTTTTTTTTTTATGTGATGAAGTAGAAGACGAGCAAGACGCTCTCCTGATGTTAAGAGATAACGGCTGCCCATAATCAGTACAGTGTTACCTAGGATTTCACAATACTTGCTAGATAATGTAAAATTTGGCAAAAGATATACATATTATTTTTTCTTTCTTAATTTTAAGTTAAAAAAGCTTTAATACGGCGTTTTCTAAATAAAAATTCGCATCTTGAAGATAACATAAAAAAAGTTTTAAGGTCATCAACAAACTTGGAAGGCTTAAAACATCTGATCGGAATTATAATCTGCTTCATTTAAATTTATACGAAGTTGGTTATTGAACTGAAATCGATATCTTCAGAACTCTCTAAAATAAGCCGTTGAAACTTAAGCAATTTTCGAATTACGGATTACCCACTTTATCATCCTAGAAAATAAAATGAATTGCTAATAATTTATTTTTTGCCTTCATTAAAAGTATCGGGTTACGTTATCTGGGGTTTTTTGAAATGTTGAATACTTCATTAAGATTAGATAACTCTTTTTTATAAACACAGTAGCGAAAAGACAGAACTATGTGCCATAGGTAACTAACAATAATATTTTGCCATCTACAATTTGTATACGTATAAAGTCAAATCAACAAATTTACACGAACTAATACAAAACATTCCCATTATTGGTTCAATTTGTCCCTAAATTTAAATTTCAATTTGACTTTAAAACCACAAAATACAATCAAAAAGTAAAACCGATAGCAACCACTTTTAAAACACACGTCGTTCCAATAGAGGCCATATAAACATTTCATTGAATGACAAATGCAATTCCGAAATGGTTGAACTGGACGATAGTTAATAGAATGTTCTGATTTCAATCGAGTGTGACCGTTAAACTCTACACATCGTTAAAGTGTCATGTCCTTAAACCACAATCGTACTCGTACAGTTGCAAAATGTGAAGAGTTGTGGAATATGGGGAACCTCTTCCTCTAGATATGAATAAATTATTATTGGAACCAAGTTCCTTATCGCGCGTTGTGAAAGGGGGCTAGACGGAAAAAAATCTTACGAAAAGTTGTCACGACACTTTTTGCTATAGTAAGCTATTGTAAGCTGTGCGGCGTGCGCATGTTTCTCTGTCTCTCTCTCTCTCTCTCTTATAGAAAGCAAGCCAGATATTTTCATTAATCGAAAGGAACTTCGTTCCATCCGGGTGTCCCTTGACACCTCTCAGGTTTTTTATTTTAATATTCAGCACAATACAACGCAAGGACTGACTTAATACTACCAGTTTTCCTGGAACTAGAGAAAAAGTCCCTACTGGACAGTGGGAGGAATGCAAATAATGTTAGTGAAATGAAGCACTCTTAAAACTAACATAGAATTTTCAAATAAAGTAATAGTACAAGCTATTACTCTATGTTTTGGGGCTTGGGGGTAACTTTTGGGAGTAACAAATATCCACACATTAGTAAGATTTTTCCTAAATAGGACTTTTCTTCCCATTCTTGTATATACTAGAATGTCAATACACGCGCGTCCTCATTTCCTGAGACTCTTTTGTTTCTGCACAGAATCGAAGTGCTATCGAGGCAGTATCGAGCATACATATCCGCTGCAATAAAGGAGTCATCTGGGATTCAATACCTAGCGGTTTACGATCTTTTTCACAGAACACTTTAGATTGGATCGACCATGACAGGATTAATGTATCAAAACCGGCGACAACAGCGAGTGGAAAACTGAAATAGCGCATGAAATATGGACCCACTTGGTGCTTAAGCTTATTTTGTCGGTTCTTCTTCTTCTTAGCGTTTATCCCGTCTAATAGCCAGGGACGGCTTTCCACGACCCCATCGGCCATCCGCTATACGTGCTATGTGGCCTGCCCATTGCCACTTCAGCTTAAGCACCTTATCCCTACATACTCCGTTGACCTGCGCAAGACATGACCATAATATCATCTCAGGCGACTCTCCTTATTCCTTATTTATTCCTTTATCTTTTCGAATGAAATTCCGCACGAAGGTGGCTGTACCGAACGACTTGATCTAAATGCTTTTGTCATAAACGTGAGTGGTCTCAAGCCTTCTGAGGCGCTTTCTTATATTTCCTAGACTGCTGATCTTTGTGAGCAATGAATCTCATACGAACTTGATTGAATTACGTGTATGAAAACGTAACAGTGTTTGCGTTTATATATGTATATTATGTATGTAACATGATTGTGATAAAGAGTTTTCTCGTCGTTTTATCGTCTTAGTCTACTTGGTGTTTCACTTGGTGAGACAATTTCTAAGTAGTGGAACACGGCTTTAAAAATGTCGAATTCTCATTTAAAAAGTGCTTTAGATATTTTGTTATGTTAACTTACATTCATATCTATTGCTATTTAAAAAGAAAAATGTTAAGAAACTATTTTTTTTAAAACGGATGAAATTTGTCTTAATTGCAGAAACGTCCAAAATTCTATCTTCAAAGGGGAAAGAGCAATTTTTTTAAACAACGTAGTAAGAAGACGAGCAAGACGCTCTTCTGATGGTAAGATATAACGCTGCCCATAATCAGTAGTGAGGACTACCCAGGATTTTACAAAGGAAGGAGGCCATGCATTGAGAAGAAAGACTCAAATTGAAAATAATGACGCACATGATTTATAATCGAGAGAAAACACGCAAGTACAAGCAAGGAAGACAAGATTAGTGACGTCAAACCGATGACCAACTTATGGGTCTGTGACGTCATTGAAGGAGCGTATCTAATATTAATTTTCTTCGTCCTTGATTCATACGCTAGCAATTTAACTTTTCTTTATCTTTGGACTGTAGCCAAGTTCAATGCATTTTAGATATAAGTTATTATAATATTAGATGAGTAGAATGCTATATGATATTCTGAACAATAACCTTCGTTAGACTATAATAACCTAAATCAGACAGAAAATCACTTGATTTTTGGACATTGGACACGCCAGAAAAAAATTAAATAGATTTAATATGGTGACTACAATCCTTTAATTATGAGATTCTTATATCTACTTTTATAATATTTATCTTTATAATATATTTTTGAGGATCTATAGCTGCTAGGACCAGTACATGGACAGATTTATAGATCTGTCGTTAGCCTCAATGAGATCTTGCATAGTGTTTGTTTACATGCCCTGCCAGGCAGCTGGGAAATTGGAGAAGGTGGCGCATCGATTGAATAGCTCCACAGTAGCACTTATCGTTTGTCTCACCCCACCTTACTTGGTTTCCTAGAGATTCCTTAAAATCAACAACATAAGTTAAAATGCAACAGTTCTAAAACAAAGAACAACATCGTCACTCGGATGCCGTTAAAATTCCTTCCTCAATCCTACAAAGCTGCGACAGAGTCTGGTGTAAGCTGCATGAATAAAATATTCTTGTTTTTCTGTATTTTTTACGCTGTATTTGGATCGTTTTTGTAAACTAATTTTTGTTTGGTTTATCTCATCTTTGGTCCATAGTAAATACATAACTGTAAAGGTACATTATATTAGTAATTTTAACCAAATTTAAATAGGAGTTGATCAGTTCTATATTATGTGTGTATGTAATATTGTTGGAATTATAAGAAATTTACATGTCCTTTGAGGCTACCAAACTAAAGTATCGAATGAAGACGGTTTAATTAAAAAAAAATCACTTTAGCTAAACAAATGTATCTCAGGCCTCTTAGCTAATTCTTACCCACTACGATTGATGACAACTTCAATGTACATTGCTGCGTTTGTTATTTTACTTATATTAATGAGGAGGTATAAGCAGGTAATGTACGGAATTTTGTCTATGGATTCTAGTGCTTTACATGTCGTTTAATAATATATGCCCACCGATGTTAATGAGAACAGCTTGATATTATTTATAGAATGGCGACTTAAAAAGCGTTGAATGGCGATCGATGATTTCTATGTACAGCTATTTAGTTAAAGGTAATTCTGTAAATCGTCCGAAGATTTTGTAATATAATGTTGCATTTTCCATGAAGTGGTGGGTTGCGGGTAAGCCCGCTAGGGTTAGAGAGTGGGTAAGTGAGTTTTATCGTCCCTCATCCAACGCCCTCATCTCATAAACAAGGCTTAACTTTACCCGAAGCTCGACTTGTAAGGCGCATAGGGGCCTGACTCTTAACTTTAACTCCATTCTTAAATACAGCTATGGGAATAAAACATCTTGCTGAGAATCAAGACTTTACAAAAGAGTTTGTATTTAGAGTCAGCTTTTAGCATAATTAGAATTTCTTTTCTAATATCATTATAAATGCTCAAGTATGAGTGCCGGAGGTGTGTTCGTAAGCTCTTCAGGTCTTATCAGTTGATCGGATTGTGCTGAAAGGTGTGCAAGTAGCTTAGGGCCTAGAACATGGTAATTTGCTTGGCTTTTTAAATTATGGTTTTCAACAAATATTTATCTAATCTAATCCAATTTTCTTCGCCCAAGGCTTAGCTAGATAAAGGGGCTACAAACACATTATTGACGGGTTTTTCCTTAGTAATAGAGTGGGCTAAAATGTGCAATTTAAAAGCGGTTGAACAATAATACGTAATGAGTAATGAGTGCTAATTCTAGCACAGTTTGCGTATCGCGTGACATGTCACACCTACTCACCTACGGGCGGTGTTAATGATTCATTTACATGTTACTAAATATAAAACAAATAATAAAACGTCTCTGTGTTGACTAGTGTTTTACACAATGACTGGGAAAACATAGTAATTTTATGTAGTTCGTTATAAGTGTTTTGGAGGGAATAAGACAAAAAACAAAAAGCGCCCAATTTTAAAAATAAATGCCTCTCTTCAATAGTCTATTGGGTATATCAGCTATCGCACAAAAAAATTCAATCGTCATCTGATATTTAATATGCCCTTATCATGAGCCTTTAGTGGTGATGGACTTCTCTAATCTTCACATTTCCACTCGTTCACTGAACACTTTAAATTGACCAATTGCACTGATCGAAATCTCCACTTATGCCTATGATTGGTCAATTCACAGTTCATTCCTTTCCAGTGTACACGTCTCGTTTCAGTAGAAGCCCATTTTTTTTAAATATTTAACTCAGATGAAGAAAATAGATATTTTTAGAGGAAAAACGGTACCAATATTAAATAGTATAGCACCTCCCAGAAGACGGAGGACTGAGTTGAGTAGCTTGGGGATGCCTATATCCAGCAGTAAACGAACGGGTGCTGATGATGTATCGTTTCCACTAATATTAATATAAGTGAAAGTACCAATGGATGTGTAAAGAGGTAACAAACACATGTGTGTTTCACCAAAACGGCATTAGTTTATAGATAACTTATACCCTGAAATAACACACAATATAATGCTACTTTTCAGCGGGTAAACCGCTAGCTACGAGTAGTTGTTCTAATAAATGATTCTACCACGAATATAATACATAGAGTATAGGTGCTGGCTTAACTGAATCCATTGTGCCGAATGGGTGAATAGGTACATAGGTAATAGCGAATTGTTATCCCACGGTGCGGGCTCGTAGCGTTCTCAGGAGATACGACATGACCTCGATTGGGAAATGGATAGGGATGTCGCGCTGGATTAACATAATGTGCGGAATTGAAATACTACAGACTTATTGGGTGAATCAGCATTTATTGACTACTAGTTGCGCTTAGCGGTTTTACTCACTGAAAAGTTTTCTGAATTTTTCTAACATAAGTGCCTCAGTACCATTTTTTTTGTTTTGATTGCGATATTTTGGTCATTTTGTTTTGATTTTGTTTCAATCTCATTTTGTTTTGATGCACAAACTATTCATAAATTTAGCTTTGGCTCGAGGCTTCGCTCACATTCTTAGCGGACGTCATAATATAACTAACTTTATCTATACCAAATTCTATCTCAATTAGTTCCCACTACGCTTTTACATACACTTCTCTTTTACATACAGCGAAATATTAACACTGATAAACCTATATCTAGTGAAAAAGTTTAGATGTAATCAGTGGAAATAGACCGACTCAGCTTTTAATTGTGTTTTTTCTCACAGAACGGGTTTCACCAACGACACTGTTAGAATCAATCTTCGTTATACGATGTGTGGGCAACATGTTGAGGTAAGGCTGTATTTCATGCCGTCAGGAAATTAAATATCACGAACTAGGCTCATATTAACGGAGGCAAAACTCATTTAGTGTTCACGCGCCTACCTTGTTAATTTATTAGGTTACTAGCTGCGCCCGATGGCTTTACCCGCTGAAAAGTAACCTAAGTGCTGTTATTCCAGGGTTTAATAATAAAAATAATAATTGGGGTTTATACTCCAACAGATCAGGTTACCCTACTTACACTGTCAGAGTCAAATCACAATTTATAGGTTGTGTGGCTAACCTATATGTTGCAGTTTCAGGTCGCCAAGATTACTACAGGGCATGCAACATGACCTAACGACTGCCTCCTTCATATCTTATAGGAAACAGCTGGGACCCACAGTTTTAGGTACGTGCTTTCCGAAACACGGTAGCGTCCAGGCGAAAATCTTTGCCACACTGAAAAGCTTGCTTTTCTTTAAACTATCACCCAGCTGCCTACACACCAAAGTACAGCTCAGTCGGTTCAGCCGTTTAAACGTGAAGAGGTTATAAACACACAAACTCACAAACGTGTGCACGCGCATCCGCGCATGCACACTTACACACGGATTTTTAGGTCTAAACGGTAGCTAGAACAGTAACTACTCACCATCAGGCAGAAGGAAATAGTAGCTACTGCCAACCCTCATTTTGATGACGCCCATGATTTATTTCTCAAGATACGATCTAAATACCTTACTGAGACTAAGGATCGCTACGTCGACCCTTTAGTTGCTTTAGGTCAGGAGATAAACGCCAGCATTTTGGTCACACGTCTTAAATTGTCTGGAACCACATCTTCCATCAGTGTACCTAACCCTAATGTCTAAATTGAGTTGAAGTGGTGCGGCCCCTCGCCTCGCAAAATAACCAAAAAGTTAAGCCAAGTTAGAGAATATAATATTATAGAAAAACAGTTTTTATCAATCCATTGTTAGTTTTGTTTTATGAATCTGTCTTCATAGCTATTGTCGGCATTGATTACTTTATTTAATTACATACTAAGTTAAAACCTTAAGTACAACTCAAGGTACAAATCCAAACAATAAATGAACTTTAATTTCGGCTTATTAAACAATACGGCTTTGACAATTTCTCATCAGAAATTCTAAATTAAGTTACGGCTCTTAATTCTCTTTTACCGACAAAAATGTATAGAAACAAAACAAAAGTTCCGTATTTTCAGCTTTTATTGAATCGGTCATTTGAAAACAGGAAGCTTTTTTGTTGAATGGGTATTCTCCTTTATACGCAGCAATTTCGTTCAATCAATGCCAATCTTGCTTAACGTTACAATATGATTATCATTTGGACAGGCGAGAATTGGAAAATTGGTTAATTGGACCACATTACAAGGAAGCTATGCCACACTGCTCGTAAAGTTACTGGCTCGTATGCTAACCCAAAAGATTGGTACACGTACAACCAAACAAATGAAGGTAAATGAGGTACGTTGGCTTTAGCAGGGTGTTGTGATGATTGTTAAGGGTCCTTAGTCCACGGTCCTTAGTTTATTTCAAAATTTGTCAAATGGTCCGATCGAGAGAGCGTCACGCGATTTATACGCTCATAAATTTCCCATAAGATTAAATACCGCAAATATAACAAACCTCAGTTAAACAAATTTCTTGGTATAACGAATAATTGTCTTGTTCTCTTGCGATTCGTTATATCAAGGTTGCACTGTATTTGTGGTGTTACAATAAAGAGTTAACTATATATCTATGAGGACGATTTAGCCAAGTCCAATATAAGCGACGGAGCGAACGCCTCTATGTTTAATTGTTGGTATGTACTAAGCTTTAGCCAATACGAGAAGTAACATGGGCCAACCCCTATCAGTAATTACGTCGATGGAGTATTGTGTCCGCGATTCAACAAGAAGGTTGTATTATGAAGCTCAGGCTCAACTAGTGCGGGAAGATCCAATTTATGAGAACATGTTTTATAAAGATCTTTTAGCAAGCAATAATTTTGCCTCCCACCCATTTCAAAGGCAAAAATATTGCTTGCTAAAAGTCTAATTATTTTTTTACTTTCTCTTGAAGAATTTAGCTTGTCCTTTATTTAGCCTACAGATGACAGCTAATTTCGTGCCCCCATAACTTCACCAAACTTACGAAACCCTGAAATATTTAACATTTTATGTGAAAAGTTTAATCCAACTCTAGTTAAATGGCGCAATCAGTTTGAAGGACAGACACATAAAAACTTAGATTAAGTATAGGATAAATTCCGCAAAACTAAAATGGTAAAAAATATCGCCCATGAAAAATAAGAACTTCCGCTTTATTAAAGAAATAGGCAGTTTTGCTACAAAAGAAGATCTACTCCGTTGGGTTTCGTGATAAGTTCGGCCCAAACACTGGGGCTATTATTGTGTTAACAACTGATAGTGTAAAATGTAAGTACTTTAGCGCTCATTCGCAGATCCATGTAAAATCTAGATGTATATAATAATTCTTTTAGTAATAGCAAGTGATAAAGTGGTGAAATAACGAACATACACATGCATTTAACCATTTAAAAGTTAGCATATGAAACACTTGTGTGCAAAAAAATAAGATGACATTTTTTAAATATTTTTTTTATTAAATCAACCTGAATAGATTGAAATACACTAAATAAGTAAGTGAACCTTACAGAGTTCAACATTAATACGGAACAAAAATTTATAAATGTCTAAAAAGTACTGTGCCCAGCCGTACCTTCTTTCCAGGCTGTTTACATAAATAATAATGTTGAATTTAGTTAATTATATTATTATGCAGTTAAATCGGTTCATCAGTAATCCTGAAAAATTTACTCTCACATTCACGCACTGTCGTCAAAATATCGGTGTTATCTTATGCTGACAACTTGAATGTCAAATGTTCAAGTCTATTTGATTATGATGTCGACGGTCCCAAATTACTGTTTTGTCATTATAGGAAATTACTTTCGGGTGCGGCTCACGACTCATGGGGGATGAATTACTCACTGCACAATTTTTTGTCGCTTTTATTATGAAGTTTTGGTATATGTGTATTAGTAACGTTAGCTTAAAGCCAATCTGTACATTTTAATCAAGTGAGCGCTTGTACACTACTTGCTATGCAGAATTAAATTAGAAACACTTTTCCAAAAAAAAAAGGAAATTAAATACATGTAATATTTAAAATGTGTTACATAGCAATCTTTTCCAGACAGCACATTAAATGAACTGAACGACATGGCTTTGTCCACTGGATGGAAACTAGTCACGGCCGAAGCCTACCACCAGTACAGCGCGTGGAAAAATTGTGGATTGGAAATAAATAAATTTAAATTTAAAATTAATCGAAAAAGGTAAGCTCTAGGGTGCCACAAATTGTGATTGCTACGTATATTTAAAACACCTTTAATGGTTTATCTCGACACGTTGAAGGTAAATGGAGTTTTAATGTGTCTCCAGGCCGCTGTAATCTTTGCAACATGACTTTGATGAAGGTTTCAGGTAAATTGTGGCTATGAAAATTATGATAAGGAAAGTATGTTTGCAAATACTGGTATCATAGAATCTAATAAAATATGTTTTTTTAATACACTGTTTTCAGCATTGTAATTAACCTCCTTGTGTGAAGGTTATATGAAACATCGTCAGATTAATATTTTTATTAATAAATGAGAGAGCTCGATGCTTGCTTGATCTGATGGGATACGGAGAAAAGAAGCATTCCAAAACAATTTAAACTTTAAAAAAAAATTCTCGTCGAAAGCAGTACCTACTTTTGTTGATTCCGCTGAATCTCGTTTTTTTTTTTTTTTTTAATGACCTACGCTGTTGGTCTCAGATTGAGACCTCTACAGCTTTACCGGGCGTGTGGTGAGCGCAGGAGGCACTCGACCCAAAGTTTTAGTGGGCGACTAGCTCAAGGGCGCCTCAGATGGCACGAACCTCGGCTTGGGCCGTCGCCAGATACGGGGACTAGACTTGCCCTGGCACCCCTGAAGGGGCGTGTCCTAGGGCCCTAACAGTATTTTGATCTGTTTGATTATTTGGAGAGAATCTAACTGATCTGAAGGATCTCAGAGGTCTTCGACCGCGCCGGCGCGGTCGGTGTCGTGATTGTGTTGGTTGGAGGATCTGGTATCCGGGACCAGTACCGAAAACGGAGCGACTGTTGCGCATGGTTGGCGGATTCGGCGATCCCAGCGCCGCCGATGTGACGGCAGCGATGGGATCGTCCGGATCGTTCAACACGTTTTTAGGGCGACGACGGAGGGGAGTGGAGGCCTGATCTACAGAGTAGTTCGAGGCTTGGACAACGAGGGGATTGGGGTGGTGGGGGGCCGCGTCAAAGTAGCGGCGAGAGCAATCCTTCATGAATTGAAGGATAGAGGGGAGTTCGAGATCGCAATGCAGATCGGAATTGCGCTGATACCATTCAGCTCCGACTGCTTTACGGAGAAAGCGATTTTGAATCACTTGAAGCATGTCTAGGGTGGAGAGAGGGGAGTGAGCGAACACCACGGAGGCGTAAGTCATGACGGGTCGTATGCAAGTTTTGTAAAGTGTCAACTTATTTCTAAGTGACATTTTACTCCGCTTGCATAGGAGGGGACTGAGTCGGGCCAAGAAGAAGGCCGCTCGGTTGCGCACGGTTGTGACGTGTTTTATGAAGGAGAGTCGACTATCAAGGGTCACCCCGAGATATTTGGTATGGGAGGCCCAAGGGATGGGTCCGTTGTGAAGTGAGAGAGATCGCTCCCTGCGGGGCTGTTTGGTCGGATGAAAGTACATTGCTGTACTCTTATCCGGGTTTACCGTGATAGCCCACTTCTTGAACCAATCACCAAAAAGGTGAAGGGCTCTTTGAAGTGCCTCTATCTGACGGATCGGTCGCCACCCTCTAGAGTAGAGGGCGGTGTCGTCCGCGAAGAGAGCGATCTCTACATTCGTGGGGCGTGGGATGTCGCTAGTATAAAGCGAATAGAGGAGAGGGGAGAGCGCGGAGCCCTGAGGGACTCCGGCTCCGATGGGGTGGGGAGAAGAGCGGTCTCCCTCGACGCGATAGCGAAAGCTTCGAGCCCTGAGAAAGTCTTGTATTATGAGTACAAGACGGTCTGGCACTCCGAACTGATACAACTTGTATACCAGTCCGTTGTGCCAGACTTTGACGAACGCTTTAGCAACGTCCAGGAAGACAGCTGTTGTCCCCATAGGACGGCCAAAGTTGCCGGGTTTCGAATTGAAACCTTCGAGGATGTACTCCGTGATGCGGTGTACTTGTTGGACGCATGAGTGTTTGGCTCGAAAGCCAAACTGCTCGTCTGGAAGGAGGTTTTGGGACAAAGTTATGGACCATAAGCGCTTCACAAGGAGGCGCTCGTAGATTTTCCCCAGAGTACTGAGGAGACTGATGGGGCGGTAGCTAGAAGGCTCTGATGCCTTCTTGCTTGGCTTGTGAATGCCGATTACGTCGGCATTCTTCCAAGCGTCGGGAAAGATGGCGTTTACCATGGCCGCATTAAAGATGCTGACCAGGAGGTAGATGAGAGAGGTGGGAAAGTGTTTGATCACTTTAGTAGTGATGCCATCCGCACCGGGGGCTTTTCTGGGGCGGAGGCCTCTGATAATCGACTCTACCTCACAAGCCTTGACGGGCTCGATGGGGTCAGAGGGAGGGAGGGAGGACTTTTGCTCGACAACACTGTTCACCTCAGCGAGGTGAGCAGGGTCGACTGAATCGAGATGGGGGCTGCATTGTGCCTCAAGGCTATCGGCCAGACATTCGGCCTTTTCCTCGTCGTCAAACGCGGGAGGGAGGTTCGGTCTAGTCAGAGGGGGCATAGTGGTCAAAGTATCACTCTTCAGGGATCGCGCCAACTGCCAGTAAGCCTGGTGAGTGGGCGCGATCTCTGAGAGCATGTGGTCCCACTTCTGATTGCGGAGTTCAGTCATACGTTTGCGAACAGAACGTTCGCATTGCCGCAGCCTGACTCTGTTCTCTTCGGTGGGACCATAGACATACGCTCTCGTGGCTGCGTTCTTTGCTGTCAATAGTTCCCTCGCATCCTCTGGCAGGGACCAGCGTTGGAGATCCTCGGCTGGTACCTGCTTAGAGGATTCACCAATGGCGGTGCGGAGGTGACTAGTGAGAGCATCGATCGAGCACGAGACGTCGTCAGGGGAGACGATGTCGTCGGGGATAAGGTCAAGAGCGGGTGACTTGATAGCTTTTAGGGATTCCCCTAAGCGCTGCCAGTTCACTACCGTCTTTGTCTTGGTCAGTCTGTCAGATGGGTCCGGTCCAAGTCTCATTAAGACGGGACGGTGGTCAGAGTCAAGTTCGTGTAACACTTCTAAAGAGCGCAACTGGAGAGTTACGCCCTTCATAAGTGCTATGTCGAGTACCTCGGGGTTATGATCAGGAATGGGAGGGAAGCGCGTGGGAGAGCTAGGGACAATAACTTCAAAGTCGAGGTTAGTCGAGAGAGAGTAGAGATCGTGACCGTTCGTATTGGACCTAATGCAGCCCCAGAGGGTTTGCTTGGAGTTGAAGTCGCCAGCCAGAATGACTGAGCTTCCAAGGGAGAAGAGTGACTCGAAATCACTCCTGTGGACTTTTTTGTTACCAGAGAGGTAACAAGAAGCGATAGTGATGGCCTGGTGGCCGGACATGCCGATGCGACAACAGGACGCTTCGAGATCGGTAAGAGGAGGAGTGGTTATGGGGATGCAGTGGAGAGAGTTCCTGTAATAGATAAGAGTACCGCCCAATCGGGCGGTAGTCCTATCATTACGGACCAGCCGGTAGTTTCCGATCTTCGGATCCTTCCGGCTAGGTTTTAGGAATGTCTCACACACTAGCAGGATGTCTACCTGATGGGTAGTTAAAAATTGATGAATAAGTTGGAGTTGGTTCCTATCGGTCCCTATGCCTAAGCCGTTGGCGTTGTAGAACGCCAGGGATAAAGAGTGGGGCTTAATTCTCTTAGCTGTACTATCCATAGTGGAAGTATAGTTAAGAGCGATAGAACGCGGCCATGACAGACTCTATCAAGGCTCTGTTTTGGGCAAGGAGGACCGTCAGACTATCGAAGTCATTCCGTTGCTGAATAGCAACAAATTCGAGCGCGACTTTGTTGAATGCGTCCATATCGACGCTGCCGTAAAACGACATGAGCCTACTCATGGCGGACGTACCGTTAATAGGCAAGGGGATTTGGGGGGCCATAGGGGCCTGAGGCGGTGGAGGCACGAAGGCCGGAGTGGGTGGGAGAAGCTTGGTCGGCGCAAGAGCGGGGAACTCGGTTGCCGACCAAGCATTCCCCTCGGGGGGCGGGGCGGGCACATAGCTACGCGGAGAAGCCAAGGGCGCTCCGGTTCGCTTGGTGGGACGAGACGAGAGGCGTCTCTGGGGACCTTTGCCTTTGGGAGCCTTGGGACACCCACGATAGTTCGCGGGATGTCCGGACCCCAAGCAATTCACGCAAGAGGGCGGTTCGGGATCCTCCCTCTTACGGGTGCACTCAGAAGTGCTGTGGTCTCCTAGGCACTTAACGCACCTAGGGCGGGCATGGCAGAAGCGGGCAGAGTGCCCGTAATATTGACATCTATGGCACTGGGCAGGAGTGCCATTACGATGCGGGGTCTCAATAGAGAGACCCGAAAGGCTACAGACCATCTTCAAATTGAAGATGGCCTTACCCTCTGGGGTTTTCTCCAGTACGACCAACACAAGGTCGAAGAGGGCCTTGTTACGGCCATAAAGGCGGTGGACTTCCGTAACCGGGAAGCCCTGAGCCTTGAGATCCGCGGAGACCAGCTCTACATCGAGCTCCTTGGGGACTCCGCGGATGACCACCCGAAGGTGTTTTTCAGACTCCAAGGCATAGGTGTGGTAGCCTATGGCCTTGGAGCGGAGTAAGGATGTGACCTTACGGTGAGAGTCGATTGACTTCACCTGCACTCTTATGCCCAGCTGGGTGTTAGTCGCCGATTTGAGCTCTATACCGAGCTCGGCGAAGGAACTGGACAGGTCGTACCATCTTTCCTTGTCATGGACAAGGAAGGTCGGGGGGAGTTTGGACGAGCCCGGAGGTCTAGAGACGGGAGTCTCGGAGTCGGAGGACGCGGAGGAAGGCATAGAGCCCGAGGGAGGGCAGATGGCCTTAGCGGGGAGGGACGGAGAAGACGCCGCGGGACGTTTTTTACCCTTTTTGTAGACGACTTGGGTGAAGCCGTCATCGTCGGGTGAAGCGAGGGATGGAGTGGGAATGGGATCACACTCCATTTCGGGGTCGGGAGACTGCGGTGAGTCTGAGAGGGCAAAATTAGTTATTTTGATAGGGGAGCGCGAACGGTCGCGGGGGGCGGGGCTCGCGGGTGAAAAACACGGCGAGGGCGAGCGGGCGGGTTGAGCGCAAGGGAGGCTCTGGGATTGGGTCGCGAGAGAGCGAGAGGGCTGAGCGCTAGGAAGGCTCTGAGACTGCGCGGGGGAGCGAGAGGGCTGAGCGCACTGAAGGCTCTGCGATGGCGTCGCTACGAGTGAGCGAGAGGCCTGCGTGCGAGAGGGAGAGCGTGACATGAACGCCGGGCTCATATCATGGCGGACGTGAGGGGCCACTTTGGGGGCGCGCGAGGCAGCACGCGAGTTTGCCTCGGTTAGGACAGGCGCCGCGGGGCGCAGGGAAACATTTTTAACCGTTTTGAGAGAGTCGTTGTACTCTCTCAAAATCGTGGCATATTTCTTCCCCAGCCAGGATTGAAGATCCATGGCTGGAGAGAGGTTATAGGCCTACGTGGCGCCGGGGGAGGAGGTCCCCGGCGAGCTTAAGGGAAGGAGGAATCTCCCTGCCGGGTGTAGACAGGGAGGTGAGTGCCTAGGTCTGTATCCCTAGTGAATGCCAACTCACAGGTCCTTAGCAAAGGTTGTGAGTCGGATTCCGGTTGTCGCAGTCTTGGCAAAAACTGGCAGCCGGGTGTGTACCTGCGTACCTGACGTCGCACGAGGGCCTGAGTGACCCTGGGCGGTGCGTCAAGCCCTTCCGGATTCCGTGGTTTTCTCAGAAGGAGAAAAACACGGGCGCTCCGGGGCCACGCCCTGCCGGCTTACGTTGGCACCGTTTGGTTTCCACCGACAGACCACGGAAGGTGGATTTGGTATAGAAACAGGGGTGCTTACAAGTTAAGCGTCGTCTCGAGAGAGACGTTTGTTGCCTTAAAAAAGGCAGTGGGTCGCGAATGCTAGCTGCGAGCAAAGGGACAAACGATAAAAATCGAATGAACCTTTGAGCGCAGGTAAGCGGAACGGACGTCCGCACGGCACGGGGGCAGTGGGACGAAATGATTTGCCCCCATAGCACCTCTTTTGTGAAGGTATTTAAGGGGATGTAAGGTAGGTATCTCCCGTATCTAAATTTAACGCGTTCGAATAAATCCAAAAATCTCGGCGTTTGCACTATGATGTAAGTATAACTCTAACACGTTTTTCCCATTCCATATCGGCGAAGAGTAGTCAGGCGTAAACTGACCCACTGTTGTGATAAACGAACAATCCGTTCATATTTCAAATGCAACATATAGGTTGCAACTTTGTAAATAAACGGCATAAACTCACTTGTATTTACTTCGGCTTCGTGCCGACCGTTTCGTTTGACGTTTATTTACAAAGATGAATCTAAATACTCACGAATCGTTTAGTGTAAGTGTTCTTAACTGCTGTAGTAGCTGTAGTATTGTCAGTTTGTTTTTATCAATAAAGGCATTTGCCACGTTAAAAAAAAGTGTAAATATAGGCTGCAACATTAGATGAGATTATATAACACACTATATTGATGCAAATTACAAGAACTTTTTTTATTTATTTTTTTATTCATTATAGGTAAACCTTACTGACTGACTTAGAATTAAATACAATTTATAATGTTTTATTAGCCACACAACCACAGATCAGAAGAATACTATAAATTGTGATTTGACTCTGACAGTGTAAGTAGGGTAACCTGTTCTATTGGAGTATAAACCCCAATAATATTATTTCAATTGTAATATTTTGAGTTCACGTGAAACTTTCGTGTGCTTTTATAGATGTGTGGTTGTTCTATTTATAGAACCGTAGCTTTGACAACACTTGTCATTGTATTGTAGGTACATACTGGTACATACTTATTGCATTTGCGGACTGCGTGTACTAATAATGTACACCTAATGTGTACTAACATGTCAATCTACTCAGACAGTCAACCAAGACTAATGTTGCAGGACATGAATGTAAAGAATCATGAAATGCAATAGAGGTAAATGCTGGGTGCAACTGTGGTTACACAACCTACATAGTTGTGATTTGATAGTTAATTTTTTTTATTGAAGAACTAGCTTATGCTGGCGGCCTTGCCCGCGTAGCGAAGTCCTTTTTAGCGGAGGCCTATATGTCATAACACCTAATTGTGTTCCATTTTTAAACCGAATCCGTTCAGCGGTTTAGGCTGTGCGTTGATAGATCAGTCAGTCAGTCACTCTTTCCTTTTATATATTCAGATAAACCGCATTATTTTTAACAACTTCGCGCGGAAATCGTCAGGATAATGTATTATTGAAAGTAGAGCCAAACTTCCGTTCAAAGTGCTCAGTAATGATGAAGTACGATACCTTAGTTCCGGCGCGGGAGCCATATATTATATCAAGTATTTTATGTTCCATAAATAAATTATTACCCACAAAACATAAATATCTGTGCGGTGCGCAGCTTCATCCGATGAATAGTGAACATCATTTTAATACAGACTGTATTATTAGTAAGATATCGCTATTAGCGATAAGACCGCGTCCGTTTGGCTGAATGTAAATGTAAACTAACCTAAATAGGTACATAATAAATAATAATATTATGATACACACACAATTTATAATTATTTTTGAGTTTTGTAACATGCAATAAACATCGGTTAAATAATAGTGCAATACAACACATTTAAACTCCCAGCATCGTGGGAACATTGCCATCTGATAATAATGTAAGAGAACACTCGGTTTTTCTAGATATATGGATAGAATAGCATGTGGCTGAATCTTACTATGAAAGTGGTTTGAATTTCCATAGCCGCTCGATTAGTGAGCTATCGGATACTTACGCTGCATAATGTACGAATTTCGGATTATTCGGAGAGATGTATTCTTATCTTCGGGAATATTATGTAATGTTTTTTAATTTTTTCCACTGCTCCGATTGAGCATGAGATAATATGTACCAGGCGAGAGATTATGCGTCTGGAGACAATTATAATTTTTAACAGAAATATGAATGTTTTACATATTGTTATACTTACTAAAAAACTGTAGGTTGTATATGAAACGTATAAATTATATATAGTACTTTTTCGATGTATGTATTTAGAAGCCAGAAACTAGTAGGAGATTGTAGAATGCTCTGCGATCATAATTCCGATCCTGCAGTTTAAAAAGTATAACATTCCCTAACTTTTAGGTTTAATAGTAAAGAAGTAGAGGCACTACTATCATTTTTGGTAAAACACAAAAGCAACCACTATAGGGGACGTATTACGGGATTTAGTAGAGGCATCAAACACCTCAGTAACCTCAGTAACCGACAAAAACAAGTTTTCTCCATTTATCTAAAAACATACCTCTGCCGCGCCATAGCAGTTATTAGAGGCGGAAATGAGGCGGAACATGCGAGTTCCAAAAACAATGGGAGTAACTCGGTTTTACGTCGACAATAGAACAATAAAGATATGCCTTTATGGAAGATCATTACCTCCGAATCTTACCTATGAATATGTTTCAAGACTCAAGACATTTTGCATGAGTTATTTTGAATAGGTTAATGTGGCAATGGGTAGGTGCTTAGAACTAATAAGCTTTGGGGACGAACTTTGTTCCTCGAAAGGTATTGGTTCTGAGAATAACGCGATCTAAATGTTCTCAGAGCACAGAAGACCTGGAATCCTGCTCTTTAGAATGTCCTAAGCTCTAACTTAAGACAGGATGTAGAACTGCTTTTATCACTCTCGATCGAGTGATTCGACGTGCCCGCAGTGATAACATTATGACGCTTCCCTGATAATACCCCGGTTTTTTAGGGATGACCCTGTCATATATCTATCTATCCATTAATTCCTAAATATAATTATACTGCACCCCCTGCGCCCCCCGCCGTCGGGTACCGAGTACCGATGCCGTAACGCATTTTTCCTGAGTCAAAAAAAGTACACAGAAGTCTAGAGGTGTAGTGTTCGTCCCATTCACACCTATATTTATATATTTGCGCAACGCTTCCATACATTTTATATTACGAAAGTAAATTGAAAGGGCGCCGCGTCCACGTTTTACGTCTTTTCAGTTTGGCACGTTATGCGAGCGATCAAAGCCGCGTGACGTCATAAAAGGTTGATGTTCAGTGGATAACTCCTGTACATTATTGTATGGACTGGTGAACTCTTCATTGATAATAAAAATAACTTTACTCGAGGGCGAGAGGATGAGTAACTTATTGATACTTGTATAAGTCTTTATTGAAACTTGTTTTCTCTGTTGAATTGATACTCAGACTTGAAATTCTGTTTTTGAAACAACGTGTTAGTGATGCACACTTCTTTTATTGTATGTTTTTGTTGCAAGACCCTTAAAATTATATTATTAGACCCTTATATTCAACCCTTAAAAGAACCACATTTTTGTTACTCTTTCACGCCTAAACGGGTGGACCGATTGAGCTGAAATTTGGAATAGAGATAGTTTAAACCCTGAAATAACACATAGGCTACAGTACAGCGGGTAAAACCCCTGAGCGGAGCTAGTAATGTTATAAAGATGATGTGGAAATGTATCCGTTGATTTTCCATCTAATGCGTAGCCATCGAGTTACAAGAACCCATAATAGCGTATAGCATATTACCTATATAGTGCGCGGCCCATCGCGTCGCCCTTTAATTAGTCTTAGGGCATTCCTAAGACTAATTAAATAAGAAAAACTTACTTGCGATTTATGATTCCTGTTTTCCTCTAACAATAATCATAACAGTTTGTCCTCAATCTTGTTTCCCCGACACTCCTTAATGTCGAATTTACGAACTGTCAACAAAGTTTCTCGTAATTATGCTAATTCCTAATTTAGATTCTTTTCCAACACCCTTCTTTGTATTCATTCTTTTAAATCTTTCTTGACCTTTTTTTGTCACGGTATTGTTGAAATAATATTTATGGAATAAAGTTCGAGTATTTTGAAGTTTAACTTTAAACATAATGCTTCGGAGATGACGTCATAATTTCAGCATAATAAAAAGAACTTCTCCCTTCGTTCGTGCAAGGTTCGTGCAAAACTTGTTCCTTCATTCCAGTCTGACATTCGTCATCTCTATTCTTACTGATTTCCTTTTCACACTTTTTGTAACTTATCTCTAAGTGTTTTAGGGTGTCCAATACCGCCATTCTACCTTACAGAAAAACAAATTTAATGTTTGAGGAGAATTTTTCTAGATTTTTTATAGGTTTGTTTATGACTGGTGTTATTTTTTACTTAAATACTTAGTTAAATTACAAGGCTCTTGTCTTTAAATTATTGTACGTCCCTACGAGGGTAAACTGTGGTTCGGTAAACCGTAACATCTGTACCTAATTTAAGCACAGTTTTACAATAAATATTATTCATAATCTTATGTTCAACGTCTAAAATGTAATGCTCTGCGAGTTTTCTTAGTTTAAGAAATATGTCCCTCTTCTTAATAGAAAACAATACTTATTTTAAAAAAGTTATCGTGCAAAGATGCACCAAAATTTACTCTAGATAATAATGTTATTGCTCAATTTCGAACACAGACTGTTAAAGTAAGCATTTCGACTGAAAATAGACTAGAGTTACTCTTAAAGTTTATTATCTATCTATTCATAGCTAGATGCACTTTCCATAATGGATTCAACTGGGGAGGTAGATGAGATGCTTTTAGAGGCTTGACAAGTTCTACGCAAACTTTGGTTATACCACAGATAACAAAATCATGCTAGCTATGAGTGGGTCAACTAGTATCATCTTGGTTCGTTTTTATTTAGCTACTGTTTTTGAAAACAGTTTTATACGGTTTTTGTTTTGATTGCAGGCTTAGAACCAAGTGTAAAGGCTCTTATCTTCCTTAACCGTTAAGTTAACCTGCCACACATACATTATACTTTAGATTAAATTAGATTAGATAACACTTATTTATTGATACAACTTACAAGAACTTAGAACTAAATATAATTTGTAATATAAACAGTGTAACAATTGGCGGTCTTATCGGTAATAGCTTTTGATAATGTATGCCATAACGGTTGAGTCGATATTGACAGCAAATCCCCGCACTGTTCTAGGCCCACTGATTTCAAAATTTTATATGATTTGATATGCCGCACCGAATAGGCATCTCGGATTAATAACGCACACGTATGAGGCGACAAAAATTAAATGTTCTTAGAAACAGAAAACGATAAAGACATTCTACACTTTGTTGTACAATAGTCTAGACATGCGACAAAGTTGAGAAACACATTCATTAAAACATTACCGTTATTAGTATGAAAGAACATTTAATTTTTGTCGCTTTATTGTTAACGCTATCGTTATCAACCCTAGTTAGCTAATGCTACTCTAATCCTACTTATTTAATATTATTAAAGCAGCGGCTGAAATAACATTCGTAGCAAAACAAACCATTCAAAAAGGCCTTTGAAAGAGCTTCTGCAAGTCATCTAATAGAGTCGTTCTGAAAATAGAGCTAATGCGTAAAATGGAATTGACCGCGTGGAATGAGCTTTTAGAAGTAAATTGGGTAAAAACTTACTCATATAGTATACGACGTATACTATAAATTAGTTGCGTAATGTCGATTTAATCCACGAAAATATCTCGAGAGTTCAAGGTTTAAGAACGATCAGAAACAGTGAATAGCATAAGTACTTATTTTCCTCGCGAGTTTGTACTGAAAGAATAGAATAGAAAATCTCTTTACTTCACACAAATACAACAATATAAACTTAGAACTAAGATTACACATAAAGAAGTGTTACAATTGGCGGTCTTATTGCTAATAGCGATCTCTTCCAGACAACCAAGTAGGGAAAGGAAATACATAAAATAGAGCGACGGTGGTTATAAAGATACATATGGAGACATAAGTACATATTTTTTTATCATAGCTATATAAATATACCAATACATACTCGTACTATTAAAACCAAAGATATCATCATCATCCTACCTTCGTCTACTGCTGGACATAGGCCTCCTCTATGACACGCCAATCAACTCGATCCTCCGTCTTCTTCTTCCACCCACTAATAGCGACCCTCCTAGGCATCCTAGACTTCGTTTGCCAAGACGTATGGTCAGAGAGAACTCGTCTACCCCAGCGTGGTCTATGATCTATGTGATTCTGTGGTATATGTGACCAGCCCATAGTCACTTCACCGCCGCTTCGGATGGCCCGATAAAGCAGCGGACGTCCTTACATATGTGACAGTCTTCTGCAATTAATCTGGCTCTACATGTAACTACATACATATCGGTCTTGCTTGCGTACCCGTCTAGTGCGGTCGAGAATGTGGCTCTGAACAAACCTACGTTTGCTTGAACTGTGCTACAGAACAACGGCATTGTATGTTGTTATTTGTGTTACTTTATGGAGTATTTCGGTTTATGTGTACTACGACACTATACTAACTCTATTCATGTAAAAATATCACAATAGTCTAAAGGCTTACTCCAGTTTTCCCAACCAAAAATCCCCACTGTGGGGATTTTTATAAGAAACCCTTGCTCCACTTTTCGCAAATTTTCGCATAATGTCAAGTATGAAAATGATCACATATCACACCTTTTTGCATTTTATTTAATTTGAGAATGTGACATTTAGCGCAATCATTAGGGCAAAGTAGGCTTTAAGTCTTTATCAGACACAGAAATAATATATTATAACGTAGACATAAGAAAAGAAACTATTTTTAGCTCAGAAGCATACGCTAGTCGTCTCTAAAACACGAACTAACTTACCTACAGTAAGTTTAAGCCATTTTGGCTAATATTATCCCTATATATAGATCAAATATTAGCTAAATCGGTCAAATGTCAGACACATGGGGGCGCGAGGCCTCCTGTCGCGATGGCCTACCTACATCCTATGTACTCATCATATTCAAGTACATATAGAGCACGCTGAAGGGAGTTGACAAGTACTTTTTAAAGGGTTTTTTTTATTTTTATTTAATAAGTAAGTATGTAGTAGATTTAGTAAGTTTAGATTGCCACAAATACGTTCATGCCTCTTGTTTACGTTTACATTTATTTCTTATTTAGTAAAATAAAATACAATACACATTTAAAGAATCAGAAAGATGAGGATACTCATTTTACAGGGTTTATCTTCCAGCGATGTTATTAATTGATAAATTGCATGTTTTACTAACCATATATATACTATAGTTTATAAAAGGTTTATGTACTTATTAACAAACAAAAAGGACGAATTTTTGTTTGGCGCGAAACGGGAAGTCCATTCTAAACAAAAAAAGTTAAACGATTCTTAAACGACCCGACGAAAAAAATTACAACCGGTATGAACACCTCCTTCTATTTGACGTTCATAATGAAAGAATATTTTGTTCATGTACCAGGATAAAGAGGACTATTACCGCAAATATCTCCCCTTTTATGATCTCTCTGTCGTAGTACAATAGCCGTTGATTAGGTAGGCATATACAACTACATAGATGAACTATCGTAACTTTTGTATAGAAAATATTGAGCTTCACTTAAATATCAAGCAATATGGGGCACACAAAACACACCCGTGCTCCACAAAAAATGTTCTTTGACATGCGCAAAAATCAAGACAAGTGTTTTAAATTATTGATATACTTGGTTCGGTCAAGATTTTCACTGGAATTCCAGGAAACTTACTTTTAGTAGAATTTCGAAGAAATCTCGGATAATGCAACTCAATATGTTTACCGCTACGTTTGCACCGTGTTCATATTGGGTCTCATAATAGACTAGAATAGAAAACTCTTTTTGAAACACTACAAACATACAGAAAACTTAAAACTATAACACAAAATCACGACATAAGTGTAACAATTGGCGGTCTTATCGCTATAAGCGATCTCTTCCAGACAACCTTTCAGGGAGAGAAATAATGATATTTAATGGGTAGGTGGTGAGTTTGTAGTATACAAAAGATGAATGGAAATAATTCTTATATACTAATAATATATTATATTATATAACATAAATATTGATTTGTGTCCCTTGTTTTTAATAGGCTGCTTCAGCTATTAAAAACAAGGGACACAAATTTGACGCGATTTACATAATCTTGTTGGATGTTACGCAGCCAATAATGAATATGGGACAGACTCTATCTAATGTAATCTATCGATGGACATCGTATTTTCTTAAAATTAATTTAAGTTGACGCCCGCTTCATTATCGGGGGACGTCGTTTTAGCATTTTAGTCCGAAATACTTCGCGCTTCACGGTGGTAACTAAGTTAGGTTTAAGCGCTAAAATAAGATTATCTACTCGATATCTTGTAGAAAAGTCAATTACGTGGTACATAAAAGTGGACTGTATTTAAGTTAAAATGAAGACTCGCTATGAGCATGTTGACTGGAAAGTTATAAATTGTAACGTAATTTGTTTGTGGAACAGTTTTCTCATACCAATTACTAAATGTATAAAAGTGAAAGTTTGTGTGCAAGTGTAGATTTTATTTTCTGTAAATGGCTACCAGAGTCTGAGCTACCTTCGTTACAAATTTCAAGGTGCGAGAAGAAGTAAAAAACAAACTCGTACACAAACAAACGTTGGCTTTTATTATATTAGTAAGGATGGATCTTTGTAAGTTAACGGAATAAACTCACTTGTATTTACTTCGGCTTCGTGCCGTTCGTTTAGTGTAAAATTAGTAAGGATGGTTCGAAAAAGGCGAAAAGGACTCCAAAAACATTTAATTGTGTCAACTGACCCGTAGCGGGTTCATATGAGGCTAACTCTTGAATGTTCCACCTCTTTTTGTGGCATTAGTAAACCGCAGCCTGGATAGACTTTGATCTTGGCACGTAATATTTTAATGACACAACCTTTTACCCGAACATCCAACTAACATCATTAATACAAATACCCTCAGGTTTTGGGTACATTTTGACCTCACCATCCGGCTAGCTCCGGGTACAATCTAATTTGGCCATCCCTATTAATTTCTGTTTGGAATCTGGCCGCTGATATACATTTCTAAACTTGCGTAAAATAGCAATCTGTTGATAATTTGGACTAATATTTACAAATGCTGTAGCTGCTAAGATTGCCATGCCAGCAATTAAATCTATTCAAAATTATAAGCATAATATAATTTATCGTAATTAAAATTTGAGATATTAAACTGGAAATACTTTTAAAATGTGTGCAATATTATTGTGCAGGGCTTCTTTTGAGGAATTTTTAAAAAGTTAATTGCAATATGTATGAAATTCCTTCAGTAGGTTGTATATTATCAAGTTTAGATGTAAATTATTTTCAATTTTTTTTTATTTCAAAGGTACACAAAAAGTACAAATAAAACAATAATTTGTAAATTATAATTAATCACATAAGGCTAAGCGATCAAAACAGGGATGAAAGATTTTATTACATTTGTTAACAAAAATAATATAATTAAAATAGTTATACCAAAGTTTACAGACAGTTTATTACAGCTATTTCAAATTCATAATTCGTATGTATTTACAAAAGAAAAGTATATAAGTATTATATCCGTTATCCTAACCACCATAATACAAGTATTAAGTTACTTAGTTTGGGGTTAGGTGGCGCTGTGTAAAACGTCCTGAAATATTTATTTATTTATAATCTAATTATTCAAATAAGCACGAGCACTTTCACAAACGCCCTTAATTCTAATCGATTTATTATTAATTTCCAAAATTTCTTCATTAAAAATCAATAAAAGTCATCCACAGCGATCAAGAGTTAAAACTTTTGGGAACAACAAAAACTTTCCTTTTAAATGTTTGCTTTTAATGTAATCCGCTTTAAAACGTTTGCCATTAGCGCTTCTTGCATCCGCCATCACTATATTTTATTAAACTACGTTTAATCTGAAAAACATGTACGGAAAATATGGGAATAAAATGTTACGATAAAAATCAGGAGTCCTATTTAATTAATGAGAAATCCTACTACGAGTAATATCATAAAGGTTTGTTTGACTATGTCAGTGTTTATGCTTGTTACTTATTTAACGTAAACCGATTGCGATCTATAAAAGTAATAATATAGGTTAAATCTTAGAACACAATGAGCTATACATTTACTCGTATTTATATTTTTTTTGTCGCAGCTTAATCACACTTCACATTAATATTATAAATGCGAAAGTTTTTTTTTTTTTTTTAAATGACCTACGCTGTTGGTCTCAGATTAAGACCTCTACAGCTTTACCGGGCGCGTGGTGAGCGCAGGAGGCACTCGACCCAAATGCGAAAGTTTGTGAGTGAGTGTGTTTGTTTGTTACTTCTTCACGCCTAAACGGGTAGACCAATTGAGCTGAAATTTAGTATAGACATAGCTTAGACTCTGGAATAACACATGGGCTACAGTACAGCGGGTAAGACCGCTGGGCGTAGCTAGTTGAAAATAAATGAAAGCTACTAAGATTTAGGTAACGTGTGTCTATTAGTAATATACTAGCTGCGCCCAGCGGTTTTACCTGTAGTACTTATGTAGCCCATGTGTTATTCCAGGGTCTAAGCTATCTCTATACCAAAATTCAGCTCAATCGGCCCACCCGTTTAGGCGTGAAAGAGTAACAAACATTCATCCAGACATCCATTCTTACAAACTTTCACGTTTATAATATTAGTAAGATTATAATATTATATTAAATCAGTTGCAATTTTGAATAACATTTGCATTAACGCTATTTGCCTATTTGCATAATATTCATTGATAAATTTCCACAAGGAACTAGCATGTTGGCGCTGCCAATAAAACAGAGATGTTTACGCTTTGTAAACACATTCATTGATGATATGAAACGAGATCCACATTGAATATCTGGAATCATACCGTCCGTAACATCTTGATTCTTGATGTGTCCGTCATATGCGTTCAATCACCGCTGGGTTTCATTTAGCAAGTGTAAATATAAATAGCAACGAACTAGGGATGTATTTCTTCGTAGATAAACAGTTTACTTACAACAGTCTGGCCCGCGCTGCGCCCAGATGTTTGTACAGTCACAAGATCAAATGTGCAAATTGAGAAATGTATAGTGAATTACACAATATTATTGTCAATATTATAATAGGTATTTCAATTATATTGAGCATGTGCACTCTGTATTGCGGGATATCCCGGTGTAATGGAAATTCCTAACAAAATTTCACTGTCAATGTTATTGTATGGAGAACGGGTTTACTAATAGCCATTGAGAAATAGAAGGAGCACTGTGAGACACGTCTCTTATTTTCTGCATTAATTATCGCCTTTTTTGGCAAAAGGTCGACAATATCACACGAGCTGTAGTCGCAAATGTAGAAGTAGATGAATAAATTAGCGGTTACCGCTAACCATAACGCGGATGAACTACGTTTTGTTGATAAGACGTTTCCAAGCTTTAATCTGAGGACGTTTCGAATCTCCAAAAACTCAAAAAAGCGGAAAAGCCGTTGACGCACCTCGCCTGATGACGCGAGCGGTCAAAGCTGCAGCAAGTCTGAGCTATAATGAATAAAATACTAACTTATAAAGCTGTGAGCTAACCACAGGCAGAACGTATCTAAAATTTCCAATAAAATCAGCCGTAAACTTTCAGCATTTATAGTCTAGATGAGATTTCTTGAAAACAAATCTTGAGTGTATTTTCAAGAACGTATGAATACGGAATGCGGATATGAAACATATCTTTGGTTTATAGCATAACCAAATATTTAATTTTTTATTTAACGTGGCCAAATATGAAACACATTTTTTCTTTATTACTAATTATTGTAAAAATGCAATGCCTCTGCAAGAAGACACTAGTTCCTTTATTTATATAGGTATTCATTTCGATGTAAGACAGACTAAAACACGAATTAGTGTTAGGTGAAACAAGTGTTTTTGTATGTCTAGAGTGAATTTATTTTCAATTACTTCAAATATTTATGTTAAACGTACACATAAGATTAACATTTCGATGTAACTCCTGCTGCGAAGGCTAGTGAGTCAACTACTTTTAAATTGCACGCCATTCTACAAAATTTTTGGAACATTTTGTTAGCTTTGACGGCTGCAAAATTAAAATGATTGAACTGTCTAGATACTATAATATCGGAGAGAGATAAATCTGTTTTAAGCCGTCTGTCCGTAATTTTTCCTCTGTGATTGTGACATCGAGAAAATGCTTGGCTGAAAATTTTAAGCATTTTAAAAAGTACGGCGCCGTGTTAAAAATAAATCAGAAATACTATAGTCGGGCCGGCCTAAAAGGCCACATTTGACAGATGTCAGTCATAGCAAACAAGTGTTGGGACATTGTTTGTTTATTTCGATTACAGGATATGAATCGATACGATCTTCAAACACGTTGGAATCGAATACAGTTTTATGAAAACATTCATAAAGTCTAATTAATTTTAATTCTAATAGGTTTTTTTTGTAAATATGTAATGGCGTCATGGGCTAGTTTTGCCAGAAACATCTCACGAGTTATCAAAAAACCTGTAATAAAAAAATATGTTTATTGTCTATACATTACACAATTTTATTTTAATTACATTATATTTTACTATAATATAATCACAATATTAACAACATATTTTATTTTAATCGCAATATAGTTATTTATTTATGATCAAATATTCAATCCAAGTTATAATTGCATTCGATTCTACATTTCAAATTTCGATTTCGCGATTTTATTGGGTAGCATCCTTATTGTTTTAAAAACAAAAACTGATTGACGTGACCTTGTATAGGGTGTCCTATTTATTCATCTAATGTTTTTAACCCCCAACGCAAGAAAGGTGGGGTGTTATAAGTTTGACGTGTTTGTTTGTCTGTCTGTTTGTGTATCTGTCTGTGCCATCGTAGCCGAACGGATTAATGAAGTTTGTTTATTTTTTCGTTTATAAGATTAATAATATTACTCGGCAATGTTCTTAGCTATGTGTATAACATATTCTTTATAGTTTAAAAATAAACACAACAATGACTTGAAACATAAATTGAGTATTTTTTATTTTTTTTGGTTAAACATAATGCCACAAAAACCGTTGTTTTATATTAGAAATAAAATCTATACCATCGGCTTATCCGAAATTGACACCGTTGAGGACTTTAATTTTTGTGTGTGTGTGTGTGTGTGTGTGTGTGTGTGTGTGTGTGTGTGTGTGTGTGTTTGTTCCTTCTTTACGTTTTTTCTGGTAGAAATTTCAATTGTAGTTTTTGGTAGACTTTTTTATGGTAGAAAAATGCGTGAGCTCCTGATGAAGGACATCGTAATTGTCTGAAACTCAGGATCGAGCTCCGACCATTATTTCCGTGAGTTTTTAGTCGTTTTGTTTACATAGTAATATGGAACTCTCACGTTAGTTTTCAAAAATGCACAGTAGAAAAATCTACTTTGTAGTTTTTGGTAGAATTTTTAATGATAGAAAAATCTACCAAATAGTAGAAAATTAATAGTAGTTTTGATAGATTTTTTATGGTAAAAAATCAACTAAATGATAAAAAAAGAATGGTAGATTTTGCTAGAAATTTCAATGGTAGTTTTTGGTAGAAAAATTTAATGGTTGTTTTGGCAGAAATTATGATATAAGAATTTGGTAATAAGTTAAATGGTAGGCAAAAAATCTACCAAATGGTAGAAAATTTAATGGTAATGCGTAAATTGTTAATTGTAAATTGTGTTCAGTGTTCAGCTAAGTGTTGTCATATTATTTATTGTTCAGCTAAGTGTTGACATATATTATTTACAGAAAAAATAAGTAAAATTTTTAGATCACCCTGTAAGGGAATTTTGATGATGTGTCAAATGTGGCCTTTTAGGCCGGCCCGACTATAGAAAAATAAAATTTACCTGATACTAAACATTGTTTATTTTTTAAACACTAGGATTATTTAAAAAGGCTTTCATTCATTCCAAAAAGGTTAACGACATAATTGATGGCCTAAACATTTTGAGTTGGCGTAAGCTTCTCAAACAGTTTTTATCTCATTCTGCGGGTGAAATTGTGCGATATTTTCGGTAGAGCTCTCGTTGTAAACGTGAACAATTAATTATAATATTAATCTATCATCGCCTTATGGTTGATCGAGTGATTAATTGCCACGAAAGCGGAAAATTGACGCACATCGACCCTTCATTATCTGGCATGAGTGAATTAATATAGAGGTATAATGTCAGGTTTATTATTTACACATCATTGTTCTGATATGGCTTACATTTTTCTTTTTGTTTATTTACTTACTATTTTGTAAATTAAATCTAGAAAGAGATATTTATTAATTTAAGTAAGACGAAACAAAAGCACTATTTATTTTAAAATATTGAAAGCTACATAACTAAGAAAGTAATCTTGTTTAAAACGCAGTGTGCAGACGATTTGCAGGAACGTGTAAAGTTACATACGCATTATACGGTCGGCCGGACGGTTCTACTCGTATTTGGGTACTGCAATTATTACCAAATCAGCTAGCCATTCGGTTTTGCGGAAGCCGCACTACTGTGCGTCGTGCGTATTAAGTATTATGGTATGGCTGTGATTTAGTGCATTTTTGGATGGTTTCGAACGAGTCACACTCAATCGTGTTACAATTTGACTGGATGGCATTTTTTCATGTCACACTTTACACTTAGGTACATTTTACACTATGTGTGACTCGTTGGGAAACCCCACTGAAAACGAGATGTTAACGAGTTACATTGTGCCTCGATGAGAAAAAATCGAAACTTCTGATAAAAGGGATAACTTAACTACATTTATTATAAGTAATATTTTTTTTATTCCGGTCAGCCGTACGACTGACCGCACTGCCGAAAAGAGCATACGTGATCTAAGAGCGCAAATTCAGTGTTTTCAGCAGATCAATCTTCAATTGAATAATAAATTATGCAAGTACAAGTGTTTGTAGTATTGTAAGTCAACGTAAAATAGTTTTATTAACGCAGTTCACACGTGTTCCCATTTAAACAATAAACAACATCTGATGAGATCGTAATAATAAATTGTAAATTATAAACGGCCTTAATAAATTTTAAACGGAATAATATTAATGGTTCGTGACAAAAGATATTTTGTTTTAAAATTATGTGATGCGTTACATACTTGTGTGAGATAAATTTTAATTAAACCACTACAATAACGTAAGGCCAGCATCAATCTTGTCTCGTTCATCTACTGACATATCATTAAATATAATATAAGTATCAATATTTAGTATTAATTCCACGCTTATTTGTGACCAAGTAGCTAGGTACCATTTCTTAGTTGGACTGAGCAGAATTTACATAAAAAATGATATTTAATTAATAATTATCATGGATTTCCGCTAAGTAACGTAAAATTCCATTAATATCCACAATATGAATATCGAGGGTTTATTCAATTAAACTGTAACGAGATATTTACACCTAGATGATAGATAGATAGATAACTCTTTATTGCAACAAAGAAAACAATTAACACTAAATAAGTACATTTCAGTTAAGCAATGTTACAATTGGCGGTCTTATCGCTAATAGATGATATTATCTATCAGTATGTACATATATTGTCTATACACTCAACATTTTATCTATCACTATCCATTTAAATTCAGCAATGTAAATTGGCATTTTATACGATTCTAAGTTCCCATGAGTGAAGTAAGGAGTAGTAAATCTTATCGCAATAAAATACTGTCTTTATTTAGATTCTAAGTAACATTGTTCCAGTGCTTATAATGGTGTATGTACTAAATCTTCTGATTTAGGATCATTGTTAGGGTCTAAATCCCTTGTGTGCTATTATACCTAACTCAGACTTCAATTTCGACGTAATTTTCATGTATTGTTACAATTTAACATAAAATGTAAGCAAAAAGAAAATTGCGAAGATGATTACGGACTATTAAAGAAATTCAAGTATTAAGAAATTGTTTGAAGTCTTTAAATGATTTTCAGTAGTATAAATAAATACATAAATGAAATTGCCTTTATTGCTGTGTTTACAAAGAAATTGTTATATTAATACTACTAAAACTAATTCGCTTGCACAGCTTGTCTCCCGACAAAGGCCTCCTCTAGAGATTTCCACATCATTCTGTCTTTCGCTGTTCGGTTCCACAATGGGCCAGCTACTTTTACCATTTCGTCCTCCCATCTCTTGGTCTATCTACCCCTTCTCTTGGTTTCAGTAGTAAACGTACAATTTAATTAATATTATACATATGTGTAAGCGTTAGTAATGAGCACGCCTATTTCACGTATCTATAGATCTTGCCAATCACAATGTTTCAATCAATCCGTTTATGCCCTAGTGGCTAAATTGTACGTTGAAGTCATGAGAACAGCAAGGCTTACTTAACTTTTTTCAATGTTTTTGACTGTTTTATTTCATAATACTTTCACAAAAAACACTAATCCATAACTAAACTTGCACAAAAAACTCTTTCAAAGACTCCCGAATCAATGCAAAAATCAGTTAAAGGCCTCAAAGCAAATTAATATATCTGTGCGAATAATAAGCAGAAGTCATTTAAAATACTGTCTCGCGGAAGATTTGTTTACGTCGCTGTAATAAGTATGAATTTTATAGCATTTATCATGACGACACTGCTCTGCGGCTCTGAATACTTAATGACGAAATATTGTAGAATTATGGAAGTATTTTGCGCAATCTACTTACCTACGCTTTTATGTCGTAAGGATGTTTCAGCCGGGTTGTAAAATGGCGAACGTTTAAAATTAAACGCAGTATTTAATGTGCCAGTTTGCTTGGATATTTGACGTCATGTTTAATTAAATGTAACTTAATTAATGTAATTAGGTGTTATTTTGCGGAAATCCATGGTAATTTCCATTAAATACCAATCCAACAAATCCTGTTGCGACGTAACATGAAAATATTTGAAGCAACCTTTAAGATCAAATAACAAAGACACACAAATCCACACATACACACACACACACACACACACACACACACTCACACACACACACACACACACACACACACACACACACACACACACACACACACACACACACACACACACACACACACACACACACACACACACACACACACTCTTATTGTACAATACAACACATTATGTGATTCCTGACATCTTTTTATTTAATATTATGTTGTGTATAACTTTTCGCTTTTATGTTTTAAACTGTATGTATTTGTGTGTAACTGTATCTATGTAGAAATAATCCCGCTAATTACTTTTTTTTTTGTTAATCTCGACTAATATCTCCGATCGAGCATGGGATAGGCTGAAAACCAGCGTTGCGCGAGATCCCCTCACGCGGCATTAAGCTGAGCCTATCCCAATTGACAGAAAAATTATATGTACATAGTATATAAGTACCTACCTTGGTTTTTAATTCTTATTTCTTATGTCTTGTTATTTGTCTTGTTGTAACTTATATATTATGTATTTTTAATCTAGAATGTCAATAAATTATTTTTTACTTTTTTACTTACTTTTAAATATTGGAATAATAGCATTGGGCGTTCCAAGCTCACTCATGGCAAGAAGTGGCCCAGAATCGAGAAGAGTGGCGTGATCTTGTATCGGAGGCCAAGACTCATTTTGGGTCGCTGCGCCGTAGTTAGTAAGTAAGCATTGGGATTATTAGAGCCGAATTATCACTAAATATCAATATTGAATTAATAATAATAATTGTAACTTAGACAAGGCGATCGGCTCAGACTGTCTCGGATTAAGATTTCTTTTACAAAGTTGTTTATTAGGCTGTATCGCTGAGCTAATTATTAACATTATCTAGGTTACATATTTGTACCACACATAATGTCTCTCCAGGAATAACATCTCAGAGGGATTCATCATTGCTCTAAAAGGACAGATTTTTATGACCTAAACAAAGTTAACGATACCTATTAGGTATATAATGTAAAAGGGAGTTAAAATACTTCTAACATATAAAAGAAAACTAGCCTAGACTGAATAAACATGTAAAAATAGCAAGTTCAATTCCATCATTGCTGTGTTAACATTTGTACGCAGTCAAAACACTCGCACGCCAAAGAACACAATTACGAATTAAGAAAATATTCATAACGCTCACTACCAGATTGCCAGTACGAGAGAAAATATTCATCGTTCAATAAAAATGTAAAAGTGTACCGAAATAGGATCTTGCGTCAGCAAGGGTTGATAGCTATGAATACAAATTCACAAATTATGACGAGTATTTGACGTGACCGAGTCAGAAGGTCTTAGGTCTTGGTATCATAATTAAAGGAAGTTTTGCCATTCCGCAGCCCTTTCGCGGTCATTGTGATACCTATCTCGTAAACCTAAAAGGAAGGCCAGTTTGAGTCTCTATTTACAACTGTCTTGTCACTTAGGAAGAGCTGTCTGTAGTCTGAGCTGTTTCTAAAGATAAATGAATGAAAACATTTTGGAAAAAATACGGCTAATACAAAATGCCAGCCTAGGTTTAGTTTAGATAGTCTGTAGGCCAGTAACAAACAGTTATTTATAAAGCAATGCTCTTGACGTACTGTTTCGTTTAAGAATTTAACATTTCACGTGAAGTAGAGCGCCGGCTTAAGACTAGTTAGTATAAACAGCGGGCTTATCGCTCTAAAATACATAAAATTAGACTCAGTATTATTCTTATAAGGCGCTATCGCCATTACATTAGTAGATTATATCCAATGCACTATGGTCTGTGCCTATAAGTACTTAAATATTATATCTTTGTGTAAAAAGCCCGAGTAGCAGATGTTAAGAACGACATTATGATGGACTACGTTCGTTCCATTATATTTGCACCATTGTGTTCCATTTAATGATACCTCTAATAGCCGTCTATGTTTAGTTGCAACCATAGCTAGCTATATAGGGAAGCTAATAACAATAAAATTATAACACACAATACACAATATTTTACAGTACTTGTTCTAAATGATAGACAATTACTCGTATTGTCAAGTATTCTATAATTATTATATTACGTACATATATTGATTATATTCAGATGACGCGCGCTAAATGAAGTGTTTAATCGCGCTTTTACATTTAAATTTATTTATTTAAAATTTAATTAATTTTCTAATTAAGAAATTTTGTTATGTAACAAAAAAATTGGTATTTAATTGTTTGAGCAAATGAATTGGATACTATGCCTTCTATGTGAAACTCTATTATAAATAAATAGTTGCATATTCTCAATCGATGTAGACGAGGTATAATAGACATTACCTCTAGAATAAAATAATACTCTTATCCGAAGTTTTTTCTGCCGTACAAAAATACACTATTTCAACGACTTTTCTGTGGATTGTGTGACACTGCGAGCACATACTCGTATGTAGGTGGAACGTTTTTCACGATCCGCTAAAAGGGAGCTCACAGAATTCAATCCGACATGCGTCCGGCCAAAGCTGAGCGACACACTCGTCCATCCCGTTAAACCAGTAATGAAATTATGCCTGTTCGGACACCAAAAGCGTTTCCACGGTAATTGTATTATTAAATCAGTGAAACGTAGATATGTGATCGCTAATTAAATGCTGGGACAAATTAAATGTTATTGGTAATGTAATAATTGACCTGGTAGGACAGATTTTCATTAAGAGATGAATATCATTTCAGGTCTCAATACAATTTCAATAAAGATCATTTCGGGGTACCTACTCGTCATATCGATGTTGATCCATTGAGAGAGGTATATTAAAGGTTATAATAGCGAGAGGTAATAAATATAGCACTTATAATAATATTTATGACTTAATTAAAAATGTATTGTTTTCAGATTTTTTCCTGGATTTAGAATACTTAATACTTATATGAAGTTAAAGCTTGCAAAATTTCATAAACATCGGAAACACTAGCAAGTTATAAGAATGTTGATTTATTGAAGGGGTCGAAATATACGGTCTTAAGCTCCGTGGGTTGCTGTATCTTTTTCTACGTTAACTCAAAAAATTATTTTTTTACAGCCTCAAAAGACCATAATAATATGGATCTGAGTAAGTATGTATATTGGTATTAATTTCAACTCGGTAACTCCACGTGTTCCCGAGTAAAAGGTTCTTGACAGTACAGATCCTATAAAAGTGTTTTTTCCTTTAGAGGTACGAAGCCCTAAAAATACCATAATATAAAGTTATTTTTATATGCTCACTTATAAAAGATATTTTCGAAGTGGTTTTCTATGAAAGAAACTCACAAATTATAGAAACGCGAGCATTATGGAAACTGTTTAGTAGTTTTTCTTTTGTAACGAGCCATATTCAATTCAGATAATGTTCCATCTATTTTTTTCCTCATTTCTTCGTGAAACTTTAAATAATAATGTTTTATTTATGTGCTTTGATAAGAGACGTAGTTTAGTGAAAAGAGAACAGCTATGGCTGTACTTTCTTAACTTTTTAAAGATAAATATATAGATTGATGCTAATAAAGTGGACAAAGTTAAGATATATGGTTTATTATTTCAATAGTAATAAGTGTATAATATGTGTAAGTTTATAACCTAAACATAGAGGTAATAAGTACGGTATTTTTAATGTACATTTTTATGTAATCATGTACGCTCTATAATAAAATCCGTAAGGACAGTGGAGGCTCACTGAAAGTTAATTAAAAAGCCGCGTTAAAGCCATATTACTTTAAAAAGCCTATTATAAAGTTGTACATTACATGAGTAGAAGACAAAGATGCCTGGGAACTTCTGCATATTAAACCACCTGGGGCCCTAGACAAGCGCAGATCGTTTGTCGCTATGGATAAAAAAATGTACTGAGATGACAGTCGTTTTCGTTTGTTTTTCGATAACGAATGTCATCTCAGTACATTTTTTTAGCGATTGCGACAAACGATCGGCGCTTGTCTAGGCCCCCGGATATCTATGAGGAGAACGATAAATTATGTAAAACAATAAAAAATATAAGCACATGTTTAAAAAACAATTAGAAAACATTGTACTCGTATTTGTACGAGCACTACTATATGTTTATGGCTACTTCCGTATGTCATCAATCCGCCATTTCCCGGATATTCGGATCGGATGGGATATAATGCGGAAGTACACTTACGAGTCCAACTCTGTATAGATACCCAGGTAAACAACTATTTTTGCTTGTTTATTTATTTTTGCTTGTTTTTTTAGCACCTGTCCAGGAGTGACTTGTCTACAGATCTCAGAGATGCGTAGTTTAGAAAAAACCATTCCGTTAAATGTGAGTGACAACCCGGAACGCTGTTTATTTTCTATCAATCAAGCGCAGGTTTTCAAATAGATTTTCCACTGCTTGTTTTGTATAAAACAGTTATCTGTCGACGAATCCACTAAATTCTTTCATTATTGGGAATTAAAAACATGGTGTTTTTCATTACATTAAATGTGAAAATATTATGGTTGCAACCCAGTTACTCTTGATATATAATAAGGAACTACTTAGATTTTTTTTATATAAGGTTACAATAAAAATAAGACCTATATTATAGTTTTTCAATATTTTTTATTCATTTTTTAGGGAGCTACGATCTCGTCTGATCCGACGGAAAACGGTAGCATACAATTTAAACCTACCCCTAAATGATAATTGTAAGAACGCACAGAACGACAATAAGTTAGCCCTAACATTCTGTATTGTTATAACATCTCCGGTTGGAAGTTCTGAATTAATTTAATTAATGCAAGATCATCGAATAAAATCGTCTATTCGGTAAAAAGACTATTAATTTTTGGTATCAATATCAATGAAGAGTTATCTAATCTCTCTGCAAATTACGGGCAGAATAGGGGAGAAACTCGCTGTTTTTAAGAAACTGTTGGTAAACGTGATCCATCCATCATTACGTCGCGTCAGCTCACGGTTCATTTACTCAGCCAACTCGGAGAATCGAAGTGTTCTATCTGGCGCTCGTCGTTTGTCTTGACTGACCTCTCATGTCTCATGACTATTTATACTGGGGGTATCAGTAACGTCATTTTTAGTCGGACATATGTAATAGTCTACTCACACCCATTGTGGACCTTATGTAGTTAATTTAGACTTTAAAATCTAGTTTGTAAAATTTTGGTCTCAATAAAGAGCTACTTTTTATCCGATTTTCCCTTGAATTTGCGCGCTTATAATATGTGAAAGCGCGCAAATACCTAAATTATAGAGGTAGAAGAAAGAAATTATTTTAGGAAATTGGTGAATTGTGAATTCCAAGAAAGTCACGTTAACTTATGAGAGTTATTATTTCTATCGTAAAAAGCCACAAAGTGTACTCGTATGTGCGACTTTACGAGTCATAAACTTTGTCATAAAAATATAATATTAAAATTATTATCGCAGTTCTTGAATCCTAAGATCTAATCCGGAAAATTATATCTACTTAAATAAATATGTGATATGTATATAAAACGAGCTTTAGCTAGTTAGGACTGTATGTGTGACTGTGTGTGTGACTGTATGTTATGTTAGGACTCGAATTTTGACCTAGTAGACTCGATGTCTGAATAATCTATGTTCTTTGATGAAATGGTCACATATGAACCAGATTGGCCTGTGCCAATAACCTGCCTGTGTGGACAGGAGAGTAGCAGTGGGTAGTTTAAAGTGGAAGAGATCAATGGTCAATAAATAAATATTGCAGAACCTTTTATACAACGCTTTCTATTTTTTGCGCTGGGAAAAAATGCTTTACCTACTCATCGCCACCATATTCCGTAGGGAGAGATATGAGATACCCACTAAAAACCAAACTCAATCTATACAACTTAATGATATATTATGTGATGGTGGCGTAGGTAACGGATATTAGAGGTATAATAGATACTTTTATTTGTTAATGCACATTGCACATAGGGAAAATCCGACGCAGCGCTCGATCCGTGCAGCGGCGCGGGCGCTCGCCAGTGAGCATCGTGTTTTGCAGGCGTGAACTCCTGATGAAGGACATCATAATTGTCCGAAACCGTGGTCGAGATATTCTCGACAATATTAGACGTGAGTTGTGCCGTTTTTGTTTTTAGTTACATAGAGAAAATATTCACTTAATGCATAACTCAGACCAAAAACAATAATAAATGTCTTAAAAATCTATTTATTAGCACCATACATTATTTGTTAAATGTATTTCAAATAAATTCCAGAAGTGGGAAGTAGAGCTATGAATAATGATAATATACCTACCTACCTACTTTTAGTGGTTGAAATTTGATTCCGCAGGCCGCTGTTCATAGCTAACCGAATTAACCTTGTTCCCACAAGAAATAGACAAATTGCAGTTCGTATAACTCTCGCATTCGCGAAACAATCCGAAGATTAAACGCATATTCCCCGAGCGCCAGAGACGGAGGAAGGAAATGTAGAGAGGGCGACCCGCCCCCGGCTGCACTCTTTCATCGGGACACGAAGTTTGAACAACTTTCGCGAAACATACGACAATTTTATTATTCCACTGTTTTAAGGACAAACAAAAAGCTTTCACTGCACTCGCTGCAAGTTATACTTACACAATCCTTGCGCGTTTTCAGAAAATTTATTATTTACTACGAATATCAGTGCACTCTTTGAGTGGTTTGCAAAATAGATATAATTTTTTCTAAGCTGACGAGAAATTATAAGGAGGTACGTCTCCTTATATTTTTTTTATGATATTTAACTATGTAATGTGTTTATAACATCGTAGCGTATTTAGTTTTTTTTTTGTTAGAAAGGTAATTTAATGGAGAATGTTCTTAACGATTTAGTTAAGAAAACGGCTGTTTTACGGGTCCATTCATATTTCTAATAATGCTGGATATACTTAGACCTAGTTTCCCCCTGAAATCCATAGCCGAGGTACGTCACTGGTGGGCACCACCAGTACTCTAACTGAATATTAAACAAAGGTATTATATACTTACATATTATATTTATGATATAGAGCGGATGAAATATTTGCTGTCCGGTGGGATCCAGCAATTATATTCTGACTTCGTGCGGGCTTTTACATCACTATTTAATAAATAATTAATTTAAGTAAGTATATAAATAGTATTTATATACTTACTTAAATGTGGACACTATAGTCGGGCCGGCCTAAAAGGCCACATTTGACAGATGTCAGTCATAGCAAACAAGTGTTGGGACATTGTTTGTTTATTTCGATTACAGGATATGAATCGATACGATCTTCAAACACGTTGGAATCGAATACAGTTTTATGAAAACATTCATAAAGTCTAATTAATTTTAATTCTAATAGGTTTTTTTTGTAAACATGTAATGGCGTCATGGGCTAGTTTTGCCAGAAACATCTCACGAGTTATAAAAAAACCTGTAATAAAAAAATATGTTTATTCTCTATACATTACACAATTTTTTTTAATTACATTATATTTTTATTTTACTATAATATAATCACAATATTAACAACATATTTTATTTTAATCGCAATATAGTTATTTATTTATGATGAAATATTCAATCCAAGTTATAATTGCATTCGATTCTACATTTCAAATTTCGATTTCGCGATTTTATTGGGTAGCATCCTTATTGTTTTAAAAACAAAAACTGATTGACGTGACCTTGTATAGGGTGTCCTATTTATTCATGTAATGTTTTTAACCCCCAACTCAAGAAAGGTGGGGTGTTATAAGTTTGACGTGTTTGTTTGTCTGTCTGTTTGTGTATCTGTCTGTGCCATCGTAGCCGAACGGATTAATGAAGTTTGTTTATTTTTTCGTTTATAAGATTAATAATATTACTCGGCAATGTTCTTAGCTATGTGTATAACATATTCTTTATAGTTTAAAAATAAACACAACAATGACTTGAAAAAAAAAAAGAGTTTTTTTTTATTTTTAGTTTTTTTTGGTTAAACATAATGCCACAAAAACCGTTATTTTATATTAGAAATAAAATCTATACCATCGGCTTATCCGAAATTGACACCGACATTTTCCTCGTGGCTCTACATGGTCTCCCAGAGTTGATTAAGTGAAGCAGGGTGGAGCGGCCCCTTTTACCCTTGTGTTTCGCCGAAAATGTTTCGCATAACTTTTTTTAGCCTAATCATAATTGGGCATAATTATATCTAGACATAATTATGTCTTGCCATAACTGTCAGTTGCCCTAACGTTTTTTAGCATATATTTGTAAAGCATAAATTTGTATGTCATAATATAAGCACGCATAATTTTGTTAGTCCTAATTTAATTTGTCCGAAAATGTTTCGCATAACTTTCTCGGGCATAATCATAATTTTACATCACTATATTAAGGCATACAACTAATATTGTAAGTTAATAAAATTATTTAGGAAAGTAGTTTATGGCACCCAGTAAGACTGACTGTCACAAAACCGACTCGGATAATTTGGGTTAGGTTAGGTTTGAACAATGTCCACAGTGCCACGGCAGCGGTCAACAAAGTGCCAAAAATGACCATCCACTTTCTGATTCAGAGAGAGGGTAGGGTATAGAGGAGATTAAAATGAAACAACCGCACAGTAGCTAGTGAAGTTACTGGGCTGAAGAGTCTTAACATCTTATTACTCTTAAGTAAGAAGTTATCTCTTACCATCGGGAGAGCGTCATGCCCGAATTCTTACTTCGTTCTAAAAAAAACCGCGAGAAGGCTAGGTTAGGTTATAAGTTAGAACATTGAAATTAATAATTCGTTTCTCTTAGTATTAATAATATTTTGCCGATTACCATCCTGGTAATAGTATTATGACAAGATATCACTTTGCTAAAAAATTAGGGCTGGATATATCATTATACTGAAAATTATTAGGGCTGGATATTATTATGTCGAAAAATATTAGGGCTGAATATAATTATGCCAAAAATTTTTATGGTAAGATATTTTAGGCGTTAAAACAATATGCGTAACAATTTTATGCGTAAATATTATTATGCTTAAAAATATTATGGGAGAAAAATTTAGGCCAAAAAAGTTATGCCTAAAATCTTTAGGCGTTTTGATGTTTAGGCTGAAAAACGTTATGCCACATTAAATTAGGACTAAAAATTTTATGCGAGCCAATATGGACCCCAAAAATATATGTATTATATAATTTGTCGTAATTAAAATTTGAGATATAAATGGTGGTCGCACATCTATCCGCATCGACCGCGCCGAAAGAATTTTTGTATGGGAAAATTTCTACCGATTCGGACGATTCGACTCCGGCAAGTGTGCGAGGTTTCATGACATTTCAAAATTCGATTCGTTCGGCGCGGTCGATGAGGATTGATGTGCTTTCACCACGGAGTAAATCTTCTGATCAGTGGCTTTCACCAAAAGCCGCCGCTTCAGAGAGTCGATGTTTTAACTAGTAGTAACTCATAATTTAATTATTCAAATAGGCAGCAGCACTTTTATAATCGCCCTTCGTTTGTATCTATTTATAATGAATTCCCAATATACCTTCAATAAAAATCAATAAAAGTCATCCACAGCGATCAAGAGTTAAAACTTTTGAGAACAACAAAAACTTTCCTTTTAAATGTTCTGCTTTTAATGTAATCCGCTTTAAAACGTTTGCCATTAGCGCTTCTTGCATCTGCCATCACTTTGTTTTATTAAACTACGTTTAATCTGAAAAACATGTACGAAAAATATGAGATTAAAATGTTACGACAAAAATCAGGAGTCCTATTTAATTAATTTTAGGTTTTTTTTTTAGGTTTGTTTGACTATGTCAGTGTTTATGCTTGTTACTTATTTCACGTAAACCGATTGCAATCTATAAAAGTAATAATATAGGTTAAATCTTAGAAGAACACAATGAGCTATACATTTAGGGGCTGCGCAGACGACAGACTATCCATGACGCACTTTTAGTCTGTGAAAATAGAACCTATGCAGTTATATTATTTGTGCGCCGGACTTTTTGCGCGTCGTGTGCGTTACTGCATATAATTGCATAGGTTCTATTTTCACAGACTAAAAAGTGCGTCATGGATAGTCTGTCTTCTGCGCAGCCCCTTATTACTCGTATTTAGATTTTTTTGTCGCAGCTTAATGACACTTCACACTAATATATATTAATATTATTATGTTTGTTACTTCTTCCCGCCTAAAGGGGTGGACCAATTGAGCTGAAATTTAGTATAGAGATATCTTAGACCCTGGAATAACACATGGACTACAGTACAGCGGGTAAGACCGCTGGGCGCAGCTAGTTGAAAATAAATGAAAACTACTAAGTTTTAGGTAACATGTGTCTATTATTAATATACTAGCTGCGCCCAGCGATTTTACCCGTAGTACTTATGTAGCCTATGTGTTATTCCAGGGTCCCAGCTATATCTATACAAAATTTCAGCTCAATCGGTCTACCCGTTTAGGCGTGAAATAGTAACAAACATACATCCAGACATCCATACATTGTTACGAACTTTCACGTTTATAATATTAGTAAGATAAATAAGTATTTATTTAATACACAACCCTATATAAGTAGATTAATAACTAAAAAACTTAATAGGTAAAAACTTATAAACTAAACACTTAAAAACTAAAACTAACTATATAACTTAATCTAATAAACAGGTGGAGGAGGGAAAGGTGGCAAGAATGCTGGCGGCATTGATTAGTAAGATTATAATATTATATTATATCAATTGCAATTTTGTATTACATTTGCATTAACGCTATAACCTATTTGCATAATATTCATTGATAAATTTCCACAAGGAACTAGCATGTTGGCGCTGCCAATAAAACAGAGATGTTTATGCCTTGTAAACATATTCATTGATGATATGAAACGAGATCCACATTGAATATCTGGAATCATACCGTCCGTAACATCTTGATTCTTGATGTATCCGTCATATGCGTTCAATCCAGGCGCGGATCCAGGGGGGGGGTCAAGGGGGTCATGACCCCCCCCAAAATCCTAGTCGGAAAAAAAAACCGATCGTATCAACTGGTTTTACGCTACTTTTATAGATAGAATTAAGAAATTTTCTCTTAGCTGCAAGCTTTACGTACAAGTTCTTAAAATTGTTTCGCTGTTTTTTAATATTTTTTTTATCAAGCTACTTTTTTTTCGGTCCTCGCCTACGAATTATCTGTTGGTTCTCGTAGCAAACTGCACAGTATCTTTCATATTTAGGATTAATTGCATTATATTAACTGCTGCAAGCTGTTCGCGCTTTATGTCGTCTTTGCAGCTAAGTCTTTGCGCTTGCAGCCAGCTGCTCGCATGTATAATACTCGTAGTATTATTTTTTGGCTCGCAACGAGCTGCTCCCGCTCTATAAATAAGAATATTTAATTTTCATACTGCTCAGAGGGAGCGAAACTCAGATCATTCGTCCTGAAGATTCAAAATTTTCTCGAGCAGCTCGCGCATCATTCGTGCTAAAAATTCAAAATTTTCTCGACGCTCGCAGTGAGCTGCTCGCGCTTTTATAAATAAGAATATTAAGTTTCCTTGCCTCTCGGAGCAAGCTAGACGCACGTCATACGTGCTAAAAAATTCAAAATTTTCTCGGCGCTCGCAGCAAGTTGCTCGCGCTTTTATAAAAAAGAATATTAAGTTTCCTTGCCTCTCGGAGCAAGCTAGACGCACGTCATACGTGTTAAAAAATTCAAATTTTTCTCGGCGCTCGCAGCGAGCTGCTCGCGCTTTTCTAAATATGAATATTTAGTTTCTTTGCCACTCGGAGCAAGCTAAACGCACATCATTCGTGCTGATAAATTTAAAATTTTTTCGGCGCTCGCTGCGAGCTGCTCGCGCTCTATAAATAAGAATATTTAGTTTCTTTGCCACTTGGAGCAAGCTAAACGCACATCATTCGTGCGGAAAAATTTAAAATTTTCTCGGCGCTCGCAGCTAGCTGCTCGCGCTGTATAAATAAGTGATAAATTAAAAACTGTTTATCCGTATTAAGTATTATATTAATTATTAAAACAAAAACAAATTATTTTACACCGGCACTTGGATGTCATAGGAAAAAGCAGAGAGAGTAGAGCGAACGCATAGACTAAAAAACATGAGTAATGTGCAAGGCGCGAAATTTAAATTATTACATATACAACACTCCCTCTAAATTTAAGCCTTCTTTTACAACTTAAACAAAAATACAAAAATATTTGTAAAAACAAAAGAAAATGAATATTTGTGCAATTTACTACAAACAGAGATATAGGTACATACGAGTAAATACACTTATTCATTTTAAGCAAAATTATTACACAACATTCCAAGTTTGGATCTTAAAAATTCAAATTTATCTTTAGGCAAGGCTTTTGTTAATATATCAGCAATTTGAAAGTTAGTGCTTACATAGTTTAAAGATATAATTTTAAGCTGATATTTTTCTTTAACAAAGTGATATTTAATGTCAATGTGCTTACAACGTTTGTGGAAATTTACATTTTTAATGACACTTATTGCACTTTGACTGTCTAAATTGAGACACACTGATTTTTGATTATATTCTCCTATATCACTTAATAATTGTCTTATCCATATTGCCTCTTTGGTAGCAGCACAGGCTGCCATAAACTCGGCCTCTGTGGTCGACAGTGCAACTGTCTGTTGTTTTTGACTCGACCAGGTCACAGCGGCTCCATTCTTAATAAATGTATATCCGGTTACAGATCGTCTCGTGTCAACATTGAAAAAGATTGAACGATTGAAAAAGTCCAACGAAAATTTCTTCGTGCAACACATTATAGATGCTATAAAACACACCTGCATTATCCCCAATTGCTCAAAAATATAATTTATTCACATTAGTGAATAGGCGTATTTATTTAGAAGCTATAAACCTTTATAAAATTGTAAATAACTATTTCGACTGTATTGATTTAGTGAACGGTCTGTGTTACACTGTCCCAAGGACCGTACTCACGCGCGGGGTTCGCGCGAACCGCCTGTTTTCTGTTGGCTCCTGCCGCACAAACACCGGAGAACGTGCTCCCTCAAACCGTATGGTAGCAACATACAACAGGCTGTTCGAGGACGTTGATATCTTTGCTAGCTGTATCGGCGAGTTTAGGGCTGCTATAGGCGGGAGACTCTCTGATCTTTAATACGTCAGAGAGTTTTCCGTTTGTTGCGGCCATGAATTCGCTGATGATGTTTGCATGGATGGATGTGGCTTCGGATATGTCGTGTATGTGCCTACTTACCTACACAAAAACATTGTTGTACTTATCACCTTCCTTTAAATCCATTTATATAAGTATAAATATCATAATATATTTATATCCATTTATATAAGTTAGTAAAACACTTTATTCGTATAAGATCTAAATTTATTGTACACTTTATGTAAGTTACTTATAAGATTTATAACGCATAACGTATGTATACAAATTTCCTCCTTTTTCCAGTAGTTTGCGATAACGCTGTTTAGACACACCATAATTCTTTAAGTAATATGTGGAATACGTTATGGGTTTGCTTATTAAAACAATGTAGTATTAAGATATAGATATAATATAGTACATAAGCAAACTGTTTGTTTTCCCAAATAAATAAATAAAATAAAATAAAACATCGTTTGCATAATCTGCATCACTGTATCCTGTGACAGTTGTGTATTGTCCTGACTTGGAATAATGTAGTCCATAGTCTTTCGTATTTTTCAGATACTTGAAAATTTTCTTTACAGCGTTCCAGTGAGTTTCATTAAATTTGTTTAAAAATCTACTCACCAGGCTGACTGCAAACATGATATCTGGTCGACTCACGATTGCCAGGTGCATGAGGGAGCCCACAGCCTCACGGTAGGGTATGGCCTTTTCAGGTTCTCCATCTGCCTTCTGCAGCGTCACATGTGGATCAACCGGAACACTGTTTGGGTTAGAATTGATCATGTTAAATCTGTTTAACATTTGCTCTATGTATTTGCCTTGGTGGATAAATATAGCTTCATTTAAAATTTCGATTTGCATGCCTACAAAATTACTTGGTTTATCTAGAACCTGTGCACGACGAGCGTAAATATTATTAGTAATAAGTACCTATTATTTTGCACCATATATTTAATGTTTAAACCATGTAAAATCAACAGTTAACAAATAAGAATTCATTTAAAATGTAACTTATTTTTTATATAAATCAGCGCTAGCGGAAAATAATGGAACTAATCTAATGTGCGATAACGAATGTAAATTGTAGTAATAGGTATCTTTGCTCTTTATATTTAATTTCTAAAGCATGTAAAATCATCTAAAAAATAAATAGAAATTGATTTAAAGTCTATTTTTGTAATAGTAAATTATTTTTTATACAACCTAGCGCCAACGGAAAGTAATGGAACTAATGTCTTAGAAAATGTCGTGAAATTGTAATATGTTTTGCAAACAGTTTTAGAGCTTATAACTTAGAAATTAATTTTAAAATGTTTATTCTGAATATTATTAACTTACTCTGTCATTACTTGAATTATTATTGAATGTAAAATTCAAAATTACATAGGGAAAGCAGCGCCATCTCTTGTAGAGTAGCAAAATTGCATTAGAACCATTACCTAATCGGGTTCATATTATTGATTTTATTAGCGTCATCTGTTGTGAGAGCTAGAAAACTTTATATTTGCTAATGGTAACATTTAATACTGCCATCTATTATGAAGTAGCGGGAGATTTAATATTATAGGTTTTTTGTTATTATTAAATTATCTGGCAAAACAAAAATGCATGTCCTTATAAGGTAACGTTTTGCAATTTGAACTTCCGGGCATAAACAATAAAACAGATTTTTGTAAATTACTGCAAAACTAATTAAGATATCGGTAATATGTAAATTGTATTGTAATCTAGATATGTTTTAACACCTTTCTGCCAAAAATTAACCTGTAAAGTTACTTATTTAGAAATTAGAGAAAAATAAACATGAAGTGGAGGGGAAGGGCGAAGCGGGAGATGGGATGTCTTTATAAACAGGCTGATCGGCCCAAGAAATTATAGTTTGCTCTGAAATCTTCAAGTGAAAAGTATACCAAGTGAAAATAGTGAAAAGTATATAGGTATATAGTTAAATGTAAAGTAAAGTATAGTCGCCACCCTGCTTCACTCGCCCACACTCAAAAAGGTGTAAGAATTCTTTTTTATTTTTATCACCCCTCTCCGGCTGGTAGAAATTATTTTCGTGGTAGACGGCCCGCCCTATAGGGTACTGCTGTCTGGCCACGAACATTGGTCCTTCGAGCCGGATCCCTGACGGCGCAGCTGGAAAGTGCTGGTGTGTTGAATATTAAGTTTTCTTTACACAATGGACAATTCGTGCACTTTGTAAATAATATTTTGTGATAAATTATATTGGACATTTGCGAAATTTAATTTGGACTTTTGTGTGTGTTTAATATTTTATTTAAACCTTTTGTGTGTATAAATTATTTTATTTGGACTATTTGTGTGTGTTGTAAATATATTTTCAAAATTTGTGTTAAAATTAATGGGACATTTATTGCGAATTTTTATGTGGACTTTATTATATGTGTTTTAAGTTATTTTGGACAATTTGTGCTTCTCGTTAATATTTTCTGTTTTTGTGTAAAATCTGTGCGCGTAAAAAATATCGCGTTAATTGCAAAATAATTTTATGTAAATGGAAAATATTTAAATGGACATTATAATAATTTAATTGTGGACATTAATTATAATTTGTGCGAATGAACATTAATAATCTTGTGCAAATAAATTTGTGTTATTAGACATTTAAAATAAACATGTGTGCAAACATTTGAAAAAGTGCGCGAATAATTTTATGAATAAAATCTGTGCGTTAAAACTGTATAATTGACTGTGTACGTAAAGTAAATAAAGACTGAGTGTGAATCAATCATGGTGGTTACGCGCAGCGGTAAATCTGTAGAAATTTCCCGGACGGCCCGGATCGGGGCACAAGCCGCCATGGCGGATACTGAACTCGTCGGGACAGCCCAGAACAGGGCACACGCCGCTACGGTACATGATGCAGAACTCGCTGGACCATCTCGAGCATTCGCTACTTCAGCGGATGAGACGACAGGGAATATTGGCGAATCAAGAGAAGAACAGAACACAACAGAGCAAGCTATCAAACGGACAATGGATATAACCTTCAGCAAAAGGAAAACTATTTCAAGAAAATCGTCAGTAATACAAAACAAAGAATTAGAAGAAATAGTTATCAAACGAAAGAAGGCTGAAATGAAACTAGAAGAAATGAAGAAACAACATGAACTAGCTAAGAAATTAGTAGAAATGGAAATCGAAGAAATGAAAATGCAACATGAGCTAGAGGAAATAAACATAGAATACGAACAAGTTACAAGTGTTCATGAAGGTTCAGAACAGGAAGATTTTTATGAAGAGGAGGCATTCGATTCACCCTTCAATCATCCGGCCATGGAATACCGACTAGGACAGGACGTTCAAGATGAAGTTTCATTTGGACAACGGGGCTACAAAGAGCTTCGACCTGCGAGTCTGACGTCAACAGAGTATAATGATGTCAAATCCTTGGCAACGGCACGAAGGAAGAAAGAATACGAAGCCTATGAGGAACAAGAAAGAAAAATATACCTGAAAAAAGAAAATTTAGATATGAAAATGAAAAATGAAAATCCATACGTCAAGATGGAAATTGAAAACAAGCCTACAAGTGAAATGAAAACAGAAATCGCATCACTGGCTACAGCGCTCACTCAAGCACTGAAAAATTGTACAAGAGATCCCGGAAAACATATTCAGGAATTACCTATTTTCAATGGACGAAGTGATCGCTGGCTGAGCTTCAAGGCGGCATTCAGAGACACAAAAAAAGTTTTCACGAGGACAGAAAATATAGGTCGTCTACGAAAAAGCCTACGTGGACCAGCAGCCGAAGCAGTCAGCAATTTATTCATTGGTACTCCTGAGCCACATGAAGTCATAGAAGCTTTAGAAAGAAGGTTCGGACGACCGGAAGGACTTATCCGATGCGAAATGGAGAAATTGAAAAATTTAAAGAAAATTACAGACAACCCTCTGGATATTTGTATTTTTGCAAGCAAGATTACCAACACAGTTGCTACAATAGAAGCCCTGCACAAACCACACTACCTGTATAATCCAGAAATGCTTCACATCATCGTCGAAAAATTAACACCAATCCTGAAAAACAAGTGGTACGATTTCGACGCGAAAGATAAAGAAGATATTCCCGAATTAAAGAAAATGTCTGCGTTCCTGAATGAAGAAGCGGACAAATGTGGGCCATATGCACCACTAGAAAACATCAAATACGAAGAAAACAGAAGTTTCAACATAAATAGAAAATCAGAACAAACATATACAACTACTGAAGAAAGAAGCTATGAAAATTCCGTGAAAAAGAAAATTTGTCCACTATGTACCAAAGATCACAATCTCACTGACTGCAGGAAATTCACATCGTCAGACATTAATCAACGTTGGGAAATTGTAAAGAAAATCCAGCTCTGCTTTAATTGCCTACGAGATTCACACCGTCGAGAAAATTGCAAGAACAAGCCATGTGGAAAAGATAACTGCACATTACTACACCACCGACTGCTTCATCATCTGAAATCTGAAACGAAAACTGAAAATCAAGAAAACACTGCAAGCTTGGAAGTAACCACTACAGCCAGCATAAAAGAAAACGTACGAGCCTATCTGAAAATTCTACCCGTGAAACTCATTGGCCCGAGCAGCGTCACAATAGAAACCTACGCACTACTGGACGAGGGAAGCACCGTCACACTAGTTGAAGAATCAATAGTCGACGTACTAGGAGTCAAAGGATCTGCATCGCCATTTCAAATACAAGGAATTGGAGGCCACACCAGAAAACATGAAAACAGTCACGTGGTCGACCTGAAAATAAAAGGAAAATTCGATGAAGATTTCCACATGCTACAAGCAAGAACAGTGAAGAAATTGAACATCACTACACAAACTGTAAAAGACAATGATATTCAAGATTGTGATCATCTACGAGACATCACTTCACGCCTCACGTACGACAAAGCTACGCCAAAAATCCTTATTGGACAAGACAATTGGGACATGGTGGTATCGAGAGAAGTGCGAGCAGGACACCGTGATCAACCCGCTGCGTCGCGCACAAACTTAGGATGGGTAATACATGGTCGCCGTACAACAACAAGCGAATCTACAAATTTCTGCGGCCTGCTGTCCACACAAGAAAAAGAAATTACTGAACATGGAAAATCAACGATTGCCACCGGCGGGAGCGACGTCAACACGACGAAAACATCAAACAAGAGGAAAAAGAAAAAGCAGCGACGACGACCTCAACGCCGGCGTAACGTCATTACAAAACAAGAAAATCGCCCCATCAAAGAAAATGAAGAATCAAATGTACTACAGATAAGAAGCAAGAAAAATCCAGTAAGAAGAATAAACAAAGAAATCGGCAACGTCGAGCACAGAAAATTACAGGAAAAACGAAGTTGTATACCACTGAAAAATCAAGATTTCCTTCAAAGAAGAAAATCAGAAAGAAAGAAAATTCAAAAATCACGACAAAACAACATATCATAACAAAAAAAAAAAAAAAAATACAATAAAAATAATATTATGAAAAAAAAAAAAAAAAAAAAAAAAAAAAATGTACAAAAAAGAAAAGTATAAACATGTTTAAAAAAAAAAAAAATATATAAATATAATGTACATAAAAAAAAAAAAAAAAAAAAAGTATAAAAAAAAAAAAAAAAAAAAAACAAAAATCTTCATCTACGTTTTCTACTGAAAATAACTTCAAGAAGAAAGAACATTGAAGAAAACGAAAAAATCAAGATTTACAAGAAAGAACATTGAAGAAAAAGAAAACCAAGATTAGAAGAAAGAAATTTAGAAGATAGAAATTGAAGAAAACGAAAAATCAAGATCTTGAAGATAGAAATTTGAACATAAAGAAAAATCAAGATTAAGAAGAAAGAAGATTGAAGAAATATCAAGATTTTTTAATCAGATGAACATCTAGAAGAAAGAAAATGAACAAAAATTTGAAACTCCAAAACACATCACGTCGCCATGAATCATGAAAAAAGAAAATGAAGAAAACATCCCCTACCTCAACACCGGCGGGAGTGCACAGCGCACTCTATAAATAATACGAGCAAAGAAAATGTGAAGCTACAACAGCAGCAGATCGAGTTACCCGAAACATGGATCGTGGGGACTTCACCCATATATAGTGGCGAGGTTCCAGACGGCAGAACTACGACGGCGTTCCATGGGTACACTCTACGGCAGCCAACCAGCATCAAAAACCACAATGGACATTAATAGGCGGGATTACCCTACTGGTCGTGAACGTGCGCTAATCACCCTACATCGTCGTGACACCGGAGAAATCGCAGAGCTGCGACGGCGGGAGAATGTGCACGACGAGCGTAAATATTATTAGTAATAAGTACCTATTATTTTGCACCATATATTTAATGTTTAAACCATGTAAAATCAACAGTTAACAAATAAGAATTCATTTAAAATGTAACTTATTTTTTATATAAATCAGCGCTAGCGGAAAATAATGGAACTAATCTAATGTGCGATAACGAATGTAAATTGTAGTAATAGGTATCTTTGCTCTTTATATTTAATTTCTAAAGCATGTAAAATCATCTAAAAAATAAATAGAAATTGATTTAAAGTCTATTTTTGTAATAGTAAATTATTTTTTATACAACCTAGCGCCAACGGAAAGTAATGGAACTAATGTCTTAGAAAATGTCGTGAAATTGTAATATGTTTTGCAAACAGTTTTAGAGCTTATAACTTAGAAATTAATTTTAAAATGTTTATTCTGAATATTATTAACTTACTCTGTCATTACTTGAATTATTATTGAATGTAAAATTAAAAATTACATAGGGAAAGCAGCGCCATCTCTTGTAGAGTAGCAAAATTGCATTAGAACCATTACCTAATCGGGTTCATATTATTGATTTTATTAGCGTCATCTGTTGTGAGAGCTAGAAAACTTTATATTTGCTAATGGTAACATTTAATACTGCCATCTATTATGAAGTAGCGGGAGATTTAATATTATAGGTTTTTTGTTATTATTAAATTATCTGGCAAAACAAAAATGCATGTCCTTATAAGGTAACGTTTTGCAATTTGAACTTCCGGGCATAAACAATAAAACAGATTTTTGTAAATTACTGCAAAACTAATTAAGATATCGGTAATATGTAAATTGTATTGTAATCTAGATATGTTTTAACACCTTTCTGCCAAAAATTAACCTGTAAAGTTACTTATTTAGAAATTAGAGAAAAATAAACATGAAGTGGAGGGGAAGGGCGAAGCGGGAGATGGGATGTCTTTATAAACAGGCTGATCGGCCCAAGAAATTATAGTTTGCTCTGAAATCTTCAAGTGAAAAGTATACCAAGTGAAAATAGTGAAAAGTATATAGGTATATAGTTAAATGTAAAGTAAAGTATAGTCGCCACCCTGCTTCACTCGCCCACACTCAAAAAGGTGTAAGAATTCTTTTTTATTTTTATCACCCCTCTCCGGCTGGTAGAAATTATTTTCGTGGTAGACGGCCCGCCCTATAGGGTACTGCTGTCTGGCCACGAACAGAACCTTAATATCGAATATTGCGCTCAGATCATTTGTTATTGCTTTCAAGGCAGCTTTATTTTTACAGAACAATAGTCCATCATCGACATAGAGGCAAAGGTAACATTTGTCATCATGGACTTTACCAACGTATACACATTGATCAGCTGAACATTGTATGAAGCCAAACCTCTTTAAGACTGAATCAAATTTCTTGTTCCAGCAGCGAGGTGCTTGTTTGAGACCATATAAAGATTTATTAAGCTTACATACCTGTGTCTCACTGCAAGCCAAACCTTCAGGTGGACTCATGTGAATTGTTTCTTCCAGTTTCCCATAGAGAAAAGCGGTTTTTACATCCAGTTGCATGATTTGCAGGTTATTTGACACAGCTTCTGTCAACAAAATTCTTATCGAGTCATACCTGACAGTTGGAGCAAATGTTTCCTTGTAGTCGATACCTTTGGTTTGTGCAAAACCTTTTGCACACAGTCTTGATTTGAACCGTGGACCCGTTGGTTCGTCTTTTATTCTAAACACCCATTTGCATCCAATTAATTTGGCATTTGGGGGCTTTTCTACCAATGTCCATGTTTCATTTTTCTGATGAGCTTCTAATTCTTCATCAATTGATTTTAACCATTTTTCTTTATTTATTGAACTGATGGCTTCTTTGTATGTTTCAGGTACGTCGGGCAGATATGTGGGAAGCTCTCCATTCTGGTAAGTATTTTCAGGAACTTCTGCTGAGTGGATATCTTTCTGACTGCACAGGTAAGTACTTTCCTCTTGTTTATCTAGGTTTGATTTACTTTGTATTCTATTTCTAGGTCTTAAGGTAATATTTTCCCTCCTTGGAGTTTCAACGCTGGCATCAGGTAAGTATTCACTTTCAGAACTAGTTGGGCTTCCAATTACTGTATCATATGAACTTTCCAAGGATATTTTGTCAGATGAAATCTCTAAATTTATTTCATTTTCTTTTTCAGGTCCTGGTGATAATTCTACTGGCACATAGTCCCTTTTAACGGTTGATTCCAAGAAGATAGCATCTCTGCTTTTTATTACTCTCCTTGTGTTGGGTATTATAAACTTGTAACCTTTGGTATTATCACAATATCCAATGAAAATCATCTTGTATGCCTTGGGGTCCCACTTTCTTCGTTTTTCTTTGGGCAAATGAACCATGGCTTCACAGCCAAAGATTCTCATATGATTTACATTTGGTTTCAGACCAGACCACATTTCTTCAGGAGTTTTAAATGATAGTGATTTTGTCGGCGAACGGTTGATGACATAAGCCGCAGTATGTACTGCATCAGCCCAATACATTTTTGGCAGATCTGCATTTAATAGCATACATTTTGCTCTTTCTATTAATGTTCGATTCATCCGTTCTGCTGTACCATTTTGCTCTGGAGTATATGGTGTGGTAGTCTGATGTTTGATGCCGGTACTTTTTAGGTAGCAAGTAAAGTCTGCGTTAACATATTCTAGGCCGTTATCTGTACGGAGCGTCTTGATTCGTGTGTTCAGTTCATTTTCAACTTCATTCTTGTATTCTTTGAATTTTTCAAGAGCATCAGACTTTTTGCTTAAAAAGTATACATATACCTTCTTCGAATGATCATCCAGTAATGTGATGAAATACTTGGCTCCGCCAAGAGTTTGGGTCTCCATTGGCCCACAGAGGTCAGAGTGAACCAATTCCAGAAGGTTTTTGCTCTGTGACCCTTGACCTTTGAATGGCTGACGTGTTTGTTTACCTTCACTACACGTTATACAGTTTATATTCTCTTTCATCTTGTTGAGATTCAAATCTGCTGTATTTCCTGGCATTTTATTTAAACTCTGAAAATTTAAATGCCCCATTCTCTGGTGCCACTTATATGTGTCTTGTTCAACATCCGATATGCATGCTTGGCCCTCGGGCATATTCAGCCGGTACATATTGTTGATCAGACTAGCTGTAGCTACTACTTCATTTTGACTGTTGAGTATGGTGCAACCATTTTTATTGAACTGCACATGGCCACCACATTTTATGATCTGACTCACTGACAGTAGATTAGTAGCCAAATTTGGTACATATAGCACATTATTTAATAAAACTTTGTTTTCTGAGCCTTTATCATTTATACATCAAGACTGACTTGCCCGGCACATTCCACAGGTAGCACTTTATTATCTGCAGCCCGTATGTTTTTAATTGAAGAATCTGATTTTGTCCGAAGCAAGTTTCCATGCTTTGTCATGTGAGCTGAGGCACCCGAGTCAATGTACCATGCATCTTCATATTTATCTGAGGTCATAAAAACAGCAGCATATGAGTTATTGTTATTTGCTTTCTGTGTTGATTTTGTTTTAGATTTGCATTCAGGACTCTTATGACCATATTTGTTGCATGTATAGCACCTCGGGCCCTTTGAATCTCTTTTATTATTATAATTATTATTCTTCTTATAGTTTTTGTTACTTGCAAATGCTGTCGAGTCGTTTGCAGATTGTCTTACATCTTGTAATAATTTGGCTTTTACAGAATCTGAAGTTATCTTCATACCGGAGCTCTCAATTGCAATTATCATTGGCTGATAAGATTCTGGAAGACCGGAGAGCAGCAGTGTACCGAGCCACTCATCATCTACCTTAAAGCTAATGTTCCGGAGCTTATGAGCAGTCGATATTATTTTGCTCACATACTCTTCTATGTTTTGACATCCACTGAGTGTTGTGTTACAGAGATCTCGCAGCAGACCAACTCGTCGTGTCAGCCCGGAGTCGTCAAATGCCGAAGACAGTTTATCCCATACTTCCTTGGCTGTGTTCGCCTCTTGTATGTGTACATAGTTAATGGGATCTACCAAGAGTATTATCTTTGACTTTGCCTTCATATCCCGTTTTGTGTCTGAAGTTCCCGCCGAGTCGTTTTGTTCGACGCAGTCCCAGAGTTCTTCGTGTTGAAGATACGTTTGCACTGCGAAACGCCAGGTCGCATAATTATCACGGCCGGTTAACTTTGGAATTAATGCCATTGTATTATGTCCCGCCATTTTCGCGATTAATTACTCGGTTCGAACACGAAAATGATATAATATGCAAAAATGTCACACGTGAGTTTGAGGTTATTTTCACTTTTATACTTTTTGGTTTCACTTTAAATGTCTTTGCACTGATATTATCGGGCTTTCCGGGCCCTTAACCTGATAAATTAAAAACTGTTTATCCGTTTTAAGTATTATATTAATTATTAAAACAAAAACAAATTATTTTACACCGGCACTTGGATGTCATAGGAAAAAGCAGAGAGAGTAGAGCGAACGCATAGACTAAAAAACATGAGTAATGTGCAAGGCGCGAAATTTAAATTATTACATATACAACAATAAGAATATTTAGTTTCTTTGCCACTCGGAGCAAGCTAAATAATGCACGTCATACGTGCTGAAAAATTCTAAATTTTTTTGGCGCTTGCATCGAGCTGCTCGCGCTTTTATAAGTAAGAATATTTAGTTTCCTTGGTACTCGGAGCAAGCAAAACGCGCATCGTTCGTACTGAAAAATGTAAGATTTTCAAAACTACGCTGAAACGAGTCTCCAAAACAATTTTTAGTTTGAAAAAAATTCTAGCCGATGACCCCCCCCAAAATTATGGTCTGGATCCGCGCCTGGTTCAATCACCGCTGGATTTCATTTAGCAAGTGTAAATATAAACAGTTTACTTACAACAGTCTGGCCCGCGCTGCGCCCAGATGTTTGTACAGTCTACAAGATCAAATGTGCAAATTGAGAAATGTATAGCGAATCACACAATATTATTATCAATATTATAATACGTATTTCAATAATATTGAGCATGTGCACCCTGTATTGCGGGATATCCCGGTGTAATGGAGATTCCTAACAAAATTTCATTGTCAATGTTATTGTATGGAGAACGGGTTTACTAATAGCCATTGAGAAATAGAAGGAGCACTGTCTCTTATTTTCTGCATTAATTATTGCCTATTTTGCCAAAAGGTCGACAATATCACACGAGCTGTAGTCGCAAATGTAGAATTAGATGAATAAGTTAGCGGTTACCGCTAACCATAACGCGGATGAACGTTTTGTTGACGTATCCATCAAGCTTTAATCTGAGGACGTTTCGAATCTCCAAAAACTCAAAAAAGCGGAAAAGCCGTTGACGCACCTCGCCTGATGACGCGAGCGGTCAAAGCTGCAGCAAGTCTGAGCTATATAATGAATAAAATACTAACTTATAAAGCTGTGAGCCAACCACAGGCAGAACGTATCTAAAATTTCCAATAAAATCAGCCGTAAACTTTCAGCATTTATAGTCTAGATGAGATTTCTTGAGAACAAATCTTGCGTGTATTTTCAAGAACGTATGAATACGGAATGCGGATATGAAACATCTTTGCTTTATAGAATAACCAAATATATATCATTTTATTTAACGTGGCCAAATATGAAACACATTTTTTCTTTATTACTAATTATTGTAAAAATGCAAGAAGACACTAGTTCCTTTATTTATATAGGTATTCATTTCGATGTAAGACAGACTAAAACACGAATAAGTGTTAGGTGAAACAAGTGTTTTTGTATGTCTAGAGTGAATTTATTTTCAATTACTTCAAATATTTATGTTAAACGTACACATAAGATTAACATTTCGATGTAACTCCTGCTGCGAAGGCTGGTGAGTCAACTACTTTTAAATTGCACGCCATTCCACAAAATTTTAGGAACATTTTGTTAGCTTTTAAAATTAAAATGATTGAACTGTCTAGATACTGTGCCAGATGTGAGTGTAATATCGGAGTGAGAGAAATCAGTTAAGCCGACTGTCCGTAATTTTTCCTCTGTGATTGTGACTGTGAGATCGAGAAAATGTCTTGCTGAAATTTTTTGTGATTTCTAACAAAGGCGCCGCGCCGCGCTAAAATAAATCAAAAGTACTAGAAAGCACCAGAGATGCACCAGAGATGTTACCAGATTAAAGATACAAAAAAATACTTTTTTTCTAAACACTGGGAATATTTAAAAAAGGCATTCATTCCAAAAAGGTTAACGACATAATTGATAGCCTAAACATTTTGAGATGGCGTAAGCTTCTCAAACAGTTTTTATCTCATTCTGCGGGTGAAATTGTGCGATATTTTCGGTGGAGCTCTCGTTGTAAACGTGAACAATTAATTATAATATTAATCTATCATCGCCTTATGGTTGATCGAGTGATTAATTGCCACGAAAGCGGAAAATTGACGCACATCGACCCTTCATTATCTGGCATGAGTGAATTAATATAGAGGTATAATGTCAGGTTTATTATTTACACATCATTGTTCTGATATGGCTTACATTTTTCTTTTTGTTTATTTACTTACTATTTTGTAAATTAAATCTAGAAAGAGATATTTATTAATTTAAGTAAGACGAAACAAAAGCACTATTTATTTTAAAATATTGAAAGCTACATAACTAAGAAAGTAATCTTGTTTAAAACGCAGTGTGCAGACGATTTGCAGGAACGTGTAAAGTTACATACGCATTATACGGTCGGCCGGACGGTTCTACTCGTATTTGGGTACTGCAAATATTACCAAATCAGCTGGCCATCCGGTTTTGTGAAAGCCGCACTACTGTGCGTCGTGCGTATTATGGCTATGATTTAGTACATTTTTGGATGGTTTCGAACGAGTCACGCTCAATCGTGTAATAATTTGACTGGATGGCATTTTTTTCATGTCACACTTTACACTTAGATACATTTTACACTATGTGTGACTCGTTGGGAAATCCCACTGAAAACGAGATGTTAACGAGTTACATTGTGCCTCGATGAGAAAAAATCGAAACTTCTGATAAAAGGGATAACATAACTACATTTAAGTAATATATTTTTTTATTCCGGTCAGCCGTACGACTGACCGCACTGCCGAAAAGAGCATACGTGATCTAAGAGCGCAAATTCAGTGTTTTCAGCAGATCAATCTTCAATTGAATAATAAATTATGCAAGTACAAGTGTTTGTAGTATTGTAAGTCAACGTAAAATAGTTTTATTAACGCAGTTCACACGTGTTCCCATTTAAACAATAAACAACATCTGATGAGATCGTAATAATAAATTGTAAATTATAAACGGCCTTAATAAATTTTAAACGGAATAATATTAATGGTTCGTGACAAAAGATATTTTGTTTTAAAATTATGTGATGCGTTACATACTTGTGTGAGATAAATTTTAATTAAACCACTACAATAACGTAAGGCCAGCATCAATCTTGTCTCGTTCATCTACTGACATATCATTAAATATAATATAAGTATCAATATTTAGTATTAATTCCACGCTTATTTGTGACCAAGTAGCTAGGTACCATTTCTTAGTTGGACTGAGCAGAATTTACATAAAAAATGATATTTAATTAATAATTATCATGGATTTCCGCTAAGTAACGTAAAATTCCATTAATATCCACAATATGAATATCGAGGGTTTATTCAATTAAACTGTAACGAGATATTTACACCTAGATGATAGATAGATAGATAACTCTTTATTGCAACAAAGAAAACAATTAACACTAAATAAGTACATTTCAGTTAAGCAATGTTACAATTGGCGGTCTTATCGCTAATAGATGATATTATCTATCAGTATGTACATATATTGTCTATACACTCAACATTTTATCTATCACTATCCATTTAAATTCAGCAATGTAAATTGGCATTTTATACGATTCTAAGTTCCCATGAGTGAAGTAAGGAGTAGTAAATCTTATCGCAATAAAATACTGTCTTTATTTAGATTCTAAGTAACATTGTTCCAGTGCTTATAATGGTGTATGTAAGAGTACTAAATCTTCTGATTTAGGATCATTGTTAGGGTCTAAATCCCTTGTGTGCTATTATACCTAACTCAGACTTCAATTTCGACGTAATTTTCATGTATTGTTACAATTTAACATAAAATGTAAGCAAAAAGAAAATTGCGAAGATGATTACGGACTATTAAAGAAATTCAAGTATTAAGAAATTGTTTGAAGTCTTTAAATGATTTTCAGTAGTATAAATAAATACATAAATGAAATTGCCTTTATTGCTGTGTTTACAAAGAAATTGTTATATTAATACTACTAAAACTAATTCGCTTGCACAGCTTGTCTCCCGACAAAGGCCTCCTCTAGAGATTTCCACATCATTCTGTCTTTCGCTGTTCGGTTCCACAATGGGCCAGCTACTTTTACCATTTCGTCCTCCCATCTCTTGGTCTATCTACCCCTTCTCTTGGTTTCAGTAGTAAACGTACAATTTAATTAATATTATACATATGTGTAAGCGTTAGTAATGAGCACGCCTATTTCACGTATCTATAGATCTTGCCAATCACAATGTTTCAATCAATCCGTTTATAATGCCCTAGTGGCTAAATTGTACGTTGAAGTCATGAGAACAGCAAGGCTTACTTAACTTTTTTCAATGTTTTTGACTGTTTTATTTCATAATACTTTCACAAAAAACACTAATCCATAACTAAACTTGCACAAAAAACTCTTTCAAAGACTCCCGAATCAATGCAAAAATCAGTTAAAGGCCTCAAAGCAAATTAATATATCTGTGCGAATAATAAGCAGAAGTCATTTAAAATACTGTCTCGCGGAAGATTTGTTTACGTCGCTGTAATAAGTATGAATTTTATAGCATTTATCATGACGACACTGCTCTGCGGCTCTGAATACTTAATGACGAAATATTGTAGAATTATGGAAGTATTTTGCGCAATCTACTTACCTACGCTTTTATGTCGTAAGGATGTTTCAGCCGGGTTGTAAAATGGCGAACGTTTAAAATTAAACGCAGTATTTAATGTGCCAGTTTGCTTGGATATTTGACGTCATGTTTAATTAAATGTAACTTAATTAATGTAATTAGGTGTTATTTTGCGGAAATCCATGGTAATTTCCATTAAATACCAATCCAACAAATCCTGTTGCGACGTAACATGAAAATATTTGAAGCAACCTTTAAGATCAAATAACAAAGACACACAAATCCACACATACACACACACACACACACACACACACACACTCACACACACACACACACACACACACACACACACACACACACACACACACACACACACACACACACACACACACACACACACACACACACACACACTCTTATTGTACAATACAACACATTATGTGATTCCTGACATCTTTTTATTTAATATTATGTTGTGTATAACTTTTCGCTTTTATGTTTTAAACTGTATGTATTTGTGTGTAACTGTATCTATGTAGAAATAATCCCGCTAATTACTTTTTTTTTTGTTAATCTCGACTAATATCTCCGATCGAGCATGGGATAGGCTGAAAACCAGCGTTGCGCGAGATCCCCTCACGCGGCATTAAGCTGAGCCTATCCCAATTGACAGAAAAATTATATGTACATAGTATATAAGTACCTACCTTGGTTTTTAATTCTTATTTCTTATGTCTTGTTATTTGTCTTGTTGTAACTTATATATTATGTATTTTTAATCTAGAATGTCAATAAATTATTTTTTACTTTTTTACTTACTTTTAAATATTGGAATAATAGCATTGGGCGTTCCAAGCTCACTCATGGCAAGAAGTGGCCCAGAATCGAGAAGAGTGGCGTGATCTTGTATCGGAGGCCAAGACTCATTTTGGGTCGCTGCGCCGTAGTTAGTAAGTAAGCATTGGGATTATTAGAGCCGAATTATCACTAAATATCAATATTGAATTAATAATAATAATTGTAACTTAGACAAGGCGATCGGCTCAGACTGTCTCGGATTAAGATTTCTTTTACAAAGTTGTTTATTAGGCTGTATCGCTGAGCTAATTATTAACATTATCTAGGTTACATATTTGTACCACACATAATGTCTCTCCAGGAATAACATCTCAGAGGGATTCATCATTGCTCTAAAAGGACAGATTTTTATGACCTAAACAAAGTTAACGATACCTATTAGGTATATAATGTAAAAGGGAGTTAAAATACTTCTAACATATAAAAGAAAACTAGCCTAGACTGAATAAACATGTAAAAATAGCAAGTTCAATTCCATCATTGCTGTGTTAACATTTGTACGCAGTCAAAACACTCGCACGCCAAAGAACACAATTACGAATTAAGAAAATATTCATAACGCTCACTACCAGATTGCCAGTACGAGAGAAAATATTCATCGTTCAATAAAAATGTAAAAGTGTACCGAAATAGGATCTTGCGTCAGCAAGGGTTGATAGCTATGAATACAAATTCACAAATTATGACGAGTATTTGACGTGACCGAGTCAGAAGGTCTTAGGTCTTGGTATCATAATTAAAGGAAGTTTTGCCATTCCGCAGCCCTTTCGCGGTCATTGTGATACCTATCTCGTAAACCTAAAAGGAAGGCCAGTTTGAGTCTCTATTTACAACTGTCTTGTCACTTAGGAAGAGCTGTCTGTAGTCTGAGCTGTTTCTAAAGATAAATGAATGAAAACATTTTGGAAAAAATACGGCTAATACAAAATGCCAGCCTAGGTTTAGTTTAGATAGTCTGTAGGCCAGTAACAAACAGTTATTTATAAAGCAATGCTCTTGACGTACTGTTTCGTTTAAGAATTTAACATTTCACGTGAAGTAGAGCGCCGGCTTAAGACTAGTTAGTATAAACAGCGGGCTTATCGCTCTAAAATACATAAAATTAGACTCAGTATTATTCTTATAAGGCGCTATCGCCATTACATTAGTAGATTATATCCAATGCACTATGGTCTGTGCCTATAAGTACTTAAATATTATATCTTTGTGTAAAAAGCCCGAGTAGCAGATGTTAAGAACGACATTATGATGGACTACGTTCGTTCCATTATATTTGCACCATTGTGTTCCATTTAATGATACCTCTAATAGCCGTCTATGTTTAGTTGCAACCATAGCTAGCTATATAGGGAAGCTAATAACAATAAAATTATAACACACAATACACAATATTTTACAGTACTTGTTCTAAATGATAGACAATTACTCGTATTGTCAAGTATTCTATAATTATTATATTACGTACATATATTGATTATATTCAGATGACGCGCGCTAAATGAAGTGTTTAATCGCGCTTTTACATTTAAATTTATTTATTTAAAATTTAATTAATTTTCTAATTAAGAAATTTTGTTATGTAACAAAAAAATTGGTATTTAATTGTTTGAGCAAATGAATTGGATACTATGCCTTCTATGTGAAACTCTATTATAAATAAATAGTTGCATATTCTCAATCGATGTAGACGAGGTATAATAGACATTACCTCTAGAATAAAATAATACTCTTATCCGAAGTTTTTTCTGCCGTACAAAAATACACTATTTCAACGACTTTTCTGTGGATTGTGTGACACTGCGAGCACATACTCGTATGTAGGTGGAACGTTTTTCACGATCCGCTAAAAGGGAGCTCACAGAATTCAATCCGACATGCGTCCGGCCAAAGCTGAGCGACACACTCGTCCATCCCGTTAAACCAGTAATGAAATTATGCCTGTTCGGACACCAAAAGCGTTTCCACGGTAATTGTATTATTAAATCAGTGAAACGTAGATATGTGATCGCTAATTAAATGCTGGGACAAATTAAATGTTATTGGTAATGTAATAATTGACCTGGTAGGACAGATTTTCATTAAGAGATGAATATCATTTCAGGTCTCAATACAATTTCAATAAAGATCATTTCGGGGTACCTACTCGTCATATCGATGTTGATCCATTGAGAGAGGTATATTAAAGGTTATAATAGCGAGAGGTAATAAATATAGCACTTATAATAATATTTATGACTTAATTAAAAATGTATTGTTTTCAGATTTTTTCCTGGATTTAGAATACTTAATACTTATATGAAGTTAAAGCTTGCAAAATTTCATAAACATCGGAAACACTAGCAAGTTATAAGAATGTTGATTTATTGAAGGGGTCGAAATATACGGTCTTAAGCTCCGTGGGTTGCTGTATCTTTTTCTACGTTAACTCAAAAAATTATTTTTTTACAGCCTCAAAAGACCATAATAATATGGATCTGAGTAAGTATGTATATTGGTATTAATTTCAACTCGGTAACTCCACGTGTTCCCGAGTAAAAGGTTCTTGACAGTACAGATCCTATAAAAGTGTTTTTTCCTTTAGAGGTACGAAGCCCTAAAAATACCATAATATAAAGTTATTTTTATATGCTCACTTATAAAAGATATTTTCGAAGTGGTTTTCTATGAAAGAAACTCACAAATTATAGAAACGCGAGCATTATGGAAACTGTTTAGTAGTTTTTCTTTTGTAACGAGCCATATTCAATTCAGATAATGTTCCATCTATTTTTTTCCTCATTTCTTCGTGAAACTTTAAATAATAATGTTTTATTTATGTGCTTTGATAAGAGACGTAGTTTAGTGAAAAGAGAACAGCTATGGCTGTACTTTCTTAACTTTTTAAAGATAAATATATAGATTGATGCTAATAAAGTGGACAAAGTTAAGATATATGGTTTATTATTTCAATAGTAATAAGTGTATAATATGTGTAAGTTTATAACCTAAACATAGAGGTAATAAGTACGGTATTTTTAATGTACATTTTTATGTAATCATGTACGCTCTATAATAAAATCCGTAAGGACAGTGGAGGCTCACTGAAAGTTAATTAAAAAGCCGCGTTAAAGCCATATTACTTTAAAAAGCCTATTATAAAGTTGTACATTACATGAGTAGAAGACAAAGATGCCTGGGAACTTCTGCATATTAAACCACCTGGGGCCCTAGACAAGCGCAGATCGTTTGTCGCTATGGATAAAAAAATGTACTGAGATGACAGTCGTTTTCGTTTGTTTTTCGATAACGAATGTCATCTCAGTACATTTTTTTAGCGATTGCGACAAACGATCGGCGCTTGTCTAGGCCCCCGGATATCTATGAGGAGAACGATAAATTATGTAAAACAATAAAAAATATAAGCACATGTTTAAAAAACAATTAGAAAACATTGTACTCGTATTTGTACGAGCACTACTATATGTTTATGGCTACTTCCGTATGTCATCAATCCGCCATTTCCCGGATATTCGGATCGGATGGGATATAATGCGGAAGTACACTTACGAGTCCAACTCTGTATAGATACCCAGGTAAACAACTATTTTTGCTTGTTTATTTATTTTTGCTTGTTTTTTTAGCACCTGTCCAGGAGTGACTTGTCTACAGATCTCAGAGATGCGTAGTTTAGAAAAAACCATTCCGTTAAATGTGAGTGACAACCCGGAACGCTGTTTATTTTCTATCAATCAAGCGCAGGTTTTCAAATAGATTTTCCACTGCTTGTTTTGTATAAAACAGTTATCTGTCGACGAATCCACTAAATTCTTTCATTATTGGGAATTAAAAACATGGTGTTATTCATTACATTAAATGTGAAAATATTATGGTTGCAACCCAGTTACTCTTGATATATAATAAGGAACTACTTAGATTTTTTTTATATAAGGTTACAATAAAAATAAGACCTATATTATAGTTTTTCAATATTTTTTATTCATTTTTTAGGGAGCTACGATCTCGTCTGATCCGACGGAAAACGGTAGCATACAATTTAAACCTACCCCTAAATGATAATTGTAAGAACGCACAGAACGACAATAAGTTAGCCCTAACATTCTGTATTGTTATAACATCTCCGGTTGGAAGTTCTGAATTAATTTAATTAATGCAAGATCATCGAATAAAATCGTCTATTCGGTAAAAAGACTATTAATTTTTGGTATCAATATCAATGAAGAGTTATCTAATCTCTCTGCAAATTACGGGCAGAATAGGGGAGAAACTCGCTGTTTTTAAGAAACTGTTGGTAAACGTGATCCATCCATCATTACGTCGCGTCAGCTCACGGTTCATTTACTCAGCCAACTCGGAGAATCGAAGTGTTCTATCTGGCGCTCGTCGTTTGTCTTGACTGACCTCTCATGTCTCATGACTATTTATACTGGGGGTATCAGTAACGTCATTTTTAGTCGGACATATGTAATAGTCTACTCACACCCATTGTGGACCTTATGTAGTTAATTTAGACTTTAAAATCTAGTTTGTAAAATTTTGGTCTCAATAAAGAGCTACTTTTTATCCGATTTTCCCTTGAATTTGCGCGCTTATAATATGTGAAAGCGCGCAAATACCTAAATTATAGAGGTAGAAGAAAGAAATTATTTTAGGAAATTGGTGAATTGTGAATTCCAAGAAAGTCACGTTAACTTATGAGAGTTATTATTTCTATCGTAAAAAGCCACAAAGTGTACTCGTATGTGCGACTTTACGAGTCATAAACTTTGTCATAAAAATATAATATTAAAATTATTATCGCAGTTCTTGAATCCTAAGATCTAATCCGGAAAATTATATCTACTTAAATAAATATGTGATATGTATATAAAACGAGCTTTAGCTAGTTAGGACTGTATGTGTGACTGTGTGTGTGACTGTATGTTATGTTAGGACTCGAATTTTGACCTAGTAGACTCGATGTCTGAATAATCTATGTTCTTTGATGAAATGGTCACATATGAACCAGATTGGCCTGTGCCAATAACCTGCCTGTGTGGACAGGAGAGTAGCAGTGGGTAGTTTAAAGTGGAAGAGATCAATGGTCAATAAATAAATATTGCAGAACCTTTTATACAACGCTTTCTATTTTTTGCGCTGGGAAAAAATGCTTTACCTACTCATCGCCACCATATTCCGTAGGGAGAGATATGAGATACCCACTAAAAACCAAACTCAATCTATACAACTTAATGATATATTATGTGATGGTGGCGTAGGTAACGGATATTAGAGGTATAATAGATACTTTTATTTGTTAATGCACATTGCACATAGGGAAAATCCGACGCAGCGCTCGATCCGTGCAGCGGCGCGGGCGCTCGCCAGTGAGCATCGTGTTTTGCAGGCGTGAACTCCTGATGAAGGACATCATAATTGTCCGAAACCGTGGTCGAGATATTCTCGACAATATTAGACGTGAGTTGTGCCGTTTTTGTTTTTAGTTACATAGAGAAAATATTCACTTAATGCATAACTCAGACCAAAAACAATAATAAATGTCTTAAAAATCTATTTATTAGCACCATACATTATTTGTTAAATGTATTTCAAATAAATTCCAGAAGTGGGAAGTAGAGCTATGAATAATGATAATATACCTACCTACCTACTTTTAGTGGTTGAAATTTGATTCCGCAGGCCGCTGTTCATAGCTAACCGAATTAACCTTGTTCCCACAAGAAATAGACAAATTGCAGTTCGTATAACTCTCGCATTCGCGAAACAATCCGAAGATTAAACGCATATTCCCCGAGCGCCAGAGACGGAGGAAGGAAATGTAGAGAGGGCGACCCGCCCCCGGCTGCACTCTTTCATCGGGACACGAAGTTTGAACAACTTTCGCGAAACATACGACAATTTTATTATTCCACTGTTTTAAGGACAAACAAAAAGCTTTCACTGCACTCGCTGCAAGTTATACTTACACAATCCTTGCGCGTTTTCAGAAAATTTATTATTTACTACGAATATCAGTGCACTCTTTGAGTGGTTTGCAAAATAGATATAATTTTTTCTAAGCTGACGAGAAATTATAAGGAGGTACGTCTCCTTATATTTTTTTTATGATATTTAACTATGTAATGTGTTTATAACATCGTAGCGTATTTAGTTTTTTTTTTGTTAGAAAGGTAATTTAATGGAGAATGTTCTTAACGATTTAGTTAAGAAAACGGCTGTTTTACGGGTCCATTCATATTTCTAATAATGCTGGATATACTTAGACCTAGTTTCCCCCTGAAATCCATAGCCGAGGTACGTCACTGGTGGGCACCACCAGTACTCTAACTGAATATTAAACAAAGGTATTATATACTTACATATTATATTTATGATATAGAGCGGATGAAATATTTGCTGTCCGGTGGGATCCAGCAATTATATTCTGACTTCGTGCGGGCTTTTACATCACTATTTAATAAATAATTAATTTAAGTAAGTATATAAATAGTATTTATATACTTACTTAAATGTGGACACTATAGTCGGGCCGGCCTAAAAGGCCACATTTGACAGATGTCAGTCATAGCAAACAAGTGTTGGGACATTGTTTGTTTATTTCGATTACAGGATATGAATCGATACGATCTTCAAACACGTTGGAATCGAATACAGTTTTATGAAAACATTCATAAAGTCTAATTAATTTTAATTCTAATAGGTTTTTTTTGTAAACATGTAATGGCGTCATGGGCTAGTTTTGCCAGAAACATCTCACGAGTTATAAAAAAACCTGTAATAAAAAAATATGTTTATTCTCTATACATTACACAATTTTTTTTAATTACATTATATTTTTATTTTACTATAATATAATCACAATATTAACAACATATTTTATTTTAATCGCAATATAGTTATTTATTTATGATGAAATATTCAATCCAAGTTATAATTGCATTCGATTCTACATTTCAAATTTCGATTTCGCGATTTTATTGGGTAGCATCCTTATTGTTTTAAAAACAAAAACTGATTGACGTGACCTTGTATAGGGTGTCCTATTTATTCATGTAATGTTTTTAACCCCCAACTCAAGAAAGGTGGGGTGTTATAAGTTTGACGTGTTTGTTTGTCTGTCTGTTTGTGTATCTGTCTGTGCCATCGTAGCCGAACGGATTAATGAAGTTTGTTTATTTTTTCGTTTATAAGATTAATAATATTACTCGGCAATGTTCTTAGCTATGTGTATAACATATTCTTTATAGTTTAAAAATAAACACAACAATGACTTGAAAAAAAAAAAGAGTTTTTTTTTATTTTTAGTTTTTTTTGGTTAAACATAATGCCACAAAAACCGTTATTTTATATTAGAAATAAAATCTATACCATCGGCTTATCCGAAATTGACACCGACATTTTCCTCGTGGCTCTACATGGTCTCCCAGAGTTGATTAAGTGAAGCAGGGTGGAGCGGCCCCTTTTACCCCCCTTCCTTACTGCCAGAAGGGGTACAAGGGGGTTTTCCGGTCTTAATCAGCTTATTTTGAGCAAATACACATTTGGTGGAAATCCGTCAAAGACGGCTACGGCCGCTACAAAATGGCCGATTACTTTTTTAATTACACATTTTGACACCGTTGAGGACTTTAATTTTTTTTAATAATGTGTGTGTGTGAGTATATTTGTTCCTTCTTTACGTTTCTTCTGGTAGAAATTTCAATTGTAGTTTTTGGAAGACTTTTTTATGGTAGAAAAATGCGTGAGCTCCTGATGAAGGACATCGTAATTGTCCGAAACTCAGGATCGAGCCTAGCTCCGACCATTATTTCCGTGAGTTTTTAGTCGTTTTGTTTACATAGTAATATGGATAACTCTCACGTTAGTTTTCAAAAATGCACAGTAGAAAAATATACTTAGTAGGTTTTGGTAGAATTTTTAATGATAGAAAAATCTACCAAATGGTAGAAAATTAATAGTAGTTTTTGATAGATTTTTTTATGGTAAAAAATCAACTAAATGATAAAAAAAGAATGGTAGATTTTGCTAGAAATTTCAATGGTAGTTTTTGGTAGAAAAATTTAATGGTAGTTTTGGCAGAAATTATGATATAAGAATTTGGTAATAAGTTAAATGGTAGGCAAAAAATCTACCAAATGGTGGAAATTTTAAAGGTAATGCGTAAATTGTTAATTGTAAATTCGAGTATAGTTCAGTGTTCAGCTAAGTGTTGTCATATTATTTATTGTTCAGCTAAGTGTTGACATATATTATTTACAGAAAAAATAAGTAAAATTTTTAGATCACCCTGTAAGGGAATTTTGATGATGTGTCAAATGTGGCCTTTTAGGCCGGCCCGACTAGATAATGAATTTGGGTTTGAATTTCTTAATTTTGGATGGAAATATGTAGATATTCTGCTTTGTGACTTCAGACGATTTGTTAGCACCTTTCCCTTTTCTCGTTTTGCTTTTTTCTTTTTCTATCCTACTCACTGTGTCACGAGATTTTCATATTTTAGATATAGAAAAATCAAATCAGTTTATAGATTTTAAGTAAATTATTATCATCTTATTAGACAACCTCTGTGGCGCGGTGGGCTACCCGCTTGCAACGCAAAAGGTTGCGGGTTCGATTCCCGCATGGGACAAATGTTTGTGTGATCCACAGGTATTTGTTTCTGGTCTGGGTGGTTTAAATATCTATTATAAGTATGTATTTACAAAAGAAAAGTATATAAGTATTATATCCGTTACCCTAACCACCATAACACAAGCATTAAGTTGCTTAGTTTGGGGTTAGGTGGCGCTGTGTGAAATGTCCTGAAATATTTATTTATATTTATTTATTTATTAATATTGCACAGAACTATCTAAAACTAAGTTTACCTATTATAAACATTAGTTAAATGTCTAATAGGTATTGTATGAATTGTCTGCAACGGACGGCAACTGAACGCAGACCAACCGTATTAATTTCAAATAAGTAATCAGTTGAGTGACGTAGCAGTATTGAAAACTAGGTAATATTAACCAGTTTGCATTTACACTTCGTACTCCTAAGTGCAAAGAACAGTTTGTTTGACGCACAGATGTAATTTAAAACTGGACGAACTTCACCATTGTATTTTAGCATGTTATGTTATGAAGTACTCATTTCATCAGACAATTGTTAATTCAGTGAATTGATTTAAAAGTTATTTCGATTCAAACTATTTTATAAATGTCAATAAATTTTGGGCATGAAAGAACAAAGGCTTTGGTGTCGCTATAATATATATAAATACTTGAAAAATAAGCGAATATTTTAACAAAACAGTTAATGAAGAAAATTCTAATTAAAATAAGTAAGTAGGTAACTAATGTAATTAAATCGTTATTAATTCACGTAAATTACTTTTACAAGGAGAAAAAAAAGGTTAATTTCTTCTGTCTAAATTCTATATGTAAAAAAATAAATCTTGACTGATTAAAATTAACTGACTGATCTATACGAGCGACGAGCAATCAAACCGCTGAACCAATTAGGTTGAAATTTGGTACTGGTGAGGAAGAAAGGATTTCTCAAATGTAAGCGTAACCTTGTTATCTATCTAACTAAATAATAAGAAAGAGTGACTGATTGACTGACTGACTGATCTATCAACGCACAGGCCAAACCGCTGAACGGATTCCCTTGAAATTTGGAATATAGATAGGTTTTATTACGTAGACCTCCGCTAAGAAAGGATATTGCTACGCGGGCAAAGCCGCGAGCACAAGCTAGTGTAATATAAATTGATTACCTATATGTAATAAGTTCGACTAAAAAGGTGTAAAATAGTAAAATACAAGGGATATTCAATGCATTTTTACATTGATAAAATTAATTCAAGTGTACTTTGGCATTTTGTCAAAAAGAATAAATAAATCGCTCTCCATCTAGTTTTTCGACATTATAATCACAGATATGCGAATGAGCTATTAATTTTTTAATGTTCTTAATCTCTTAATGTTCTCTTTTTGATCTATGTTTTGGCTCGACGCCTAATGCAAGTGTTCATGTTGTTTAGGTACTTGTATCACTTAAGAGCCCTTATACAATTTGACGCTCTCTCGCTATATTTGATTCATTTTACAATATAAATTCAAAGAATGAACTTTTTGAAAATTCCTCAAGAGGAACCCTGTATAATAATATTGCACGCATTTTAAAAGTGTTTTAAGTTTGATATATTAAAAAATGCCAAATGAGCTTTTTTTTAATTGCTGTTCTACTCTTAAGCGCACAACTACTATTTTTATGATAATAAGTGACAAAACGAACAAAGCAGGTGCTCGATTATAAGCAGAATTATTGCCTTTATCAGGCACAGTATCACCCAGTGCATTTTACGTGGCTCTGCACTGTGCTTGCCACCATGACATACTTATAGAAGTTGTTGAATTTCGTTATGCCCAGTAATTTTGCTGGTAACATTGCCAATTAGTCTGCATATTACTGCTTTATTTTCCATATCCTTTATGAATGCTTACAGCATTTCCAATTTCCATTTAAACTCTGTTATCGCCGATACATGTAAGTGTAAATCCATTGATGTAGGCACCGATGGAGGCAGATCAAAGCGTATGCACAGCACCAACACCCTCAACCAATGATGATTACAATCCTCAGTCATGAGGGAACGACTTCAGAAAGCGTGGGAGCCAAATTGAAAATTATAATTTTTCAATTTGGTTTCTGTTTAGAAGGGTTCGTACTTCGCGGTGGTTTGATGTAAGAGTAACATCGCTCGCTTTGATGCCTTTTGATACATTTTTCCATCATATCCTGGGTACGCTCCTGAATCGTTGACTGGACATGAAACAAGTAGCAAGCAATAAAAGTTTAATTCCGAAAACAAAATAACAATGATTCCTGTAAGTTTCAGCTCATTGAATTGGCATTATAGTTAGTGTTTTTCAGTTCTACAGATTATTTTTCTAGTAACCGAACGTAAAAGAACATTTTACAGTCTGTTTATTTAGGTAACCGTCGTAAAAAATCCCTTCGGATAGAAAAACAATCACTAAAGTTTATTGAAGGAACTTGTGCAAATAAAATGTGGATACTATTTTAAAGGAATTGATGATTGTGAATTTGTGAACGTCAACAAGCTTTTATTCGAATTTATCCAAGGCTGGGACTTTGGAGTTTGAAGCAGGGTGTTTGTATTTCATGACCAAACAACGATTGGGTTAAAATTTGATATACTATAGACCCTACATAGGGTACTTTTCAGCCAGTGAGACCGCATCCGCAGGGTGAATAAATATACGAAAAGTTTGGGCGTGTGTCAGTGTATGTGTAAAGTCACATTGTTACGACAAAACCATAGGAAAGAGTACCTACATAGGGTAATTTGTAAGTAAAGTTGTGTGAATTAAAATTGCACTAAAAACCGGTTCCTTGCAGACGATAATCCAAATCCATAAAAATAGCAAACAATTAGTATAAGTATAAAAATAATACTAGTAAGTAGATAATTGTTAGAAGTAACAGAATAATTTTAGAGGTAAATGTATTATGTTCCCTTTTTTATAAAAAAAATGTTTATTTTTATATGATTGAGTACAAAGAAAATCAAGATCAAAAACCAATACCCCACACACGGTGAGAAAAAGTATGCTTTATTTATTCGTAAAATTTAATTTAGTACTAGTCCAGTAAAAGAAGAAATGTGGATCGAAAAGTCGAAAGCAGAAAAACTAACTTAGTAACTTTGTTTGGACTAGTTAGGAGATAAACATACTAAAAGTCCCCACCCCTCCGAGGTGAGCCCGAAGGGGGGGAGGCCGAAGAAGGTTCCATTTTTAGGTTTTTTGCTTATATGTCAAAAACTGTGCGTTGTACGATATTTTATTATACTACATTATTAGTCAGCTGTGCGCTGCCGGACGCGTCGCATACGTCATGGCTACGATGCGTTCACCCCCGAGCGCGCGAGTTACTAACGACGTAAATACGGAGACGTCAAAGTGTTCGGATTGTAACAAAATAATAATCAATGAACTATTAGCATTTATTTGCAATAAAGTTGACACTCTGCCAGAAACTGGTATTATTAAGATTTGCCTAACTGCATTTAAATCAGAAGAAATCGAGAACGCGAGAACAATTGTGTCTGCCCAGCTCGCACCTACGAAAAAGCTTCTGAGGAGAAAAGAAGGCTCTGAACAGAAGAGCTTACAAGAAATCATCAAGATCATCAAAGAAACTGAACCTACCTGCCTACCGACGTTCGTAGCACAGAATTTAAATAAGCTGCCCCCTGTGTCATTCGACTATATTGATATAACGACATTCCTTAAGGAATTGACAATACTTAAAAATGACGTGGAATGTATTAAATCTAAGCCACCCTCGGATAACGATAACGCAGCTTTGAGCACAGATTTAATTCAGATGAAATCAGAAATATCTGATATTAAGCAATTAATAAAGGAGCTGAGACAGGAACATACTGCACGATCGGACGATCTACCTCTTAGGCCTTATCGTGATGATAAGGATAGCAGAAGTACGCTAAAAGAAACGCACAGCATTGCAAATTGTCCTGTCGCGAGTTCGAGCGAGCCACGCGGCAATCCGCTCGATACCGGTTCAAGGGCTATAGCGGCGAGGAGGCCGGAGCGGCGTGGAGGACCGCACGCGCACACACAGCTATCGGTTACTGGTGCACTGCGGACCGCCGTTCCTGCGCCCGCGCAGCCCCCGTGCTCGCCTTTATCTACACAGCGCCAGCTGACAGCGGCCACCGATACTGACGAATCTTATGCACCTAGTTATAGGGATATAGCTATTACAACGCGGAATGATACACATGTAAATAATGATGACGACTGGTATACCACTGTTACCCGGAAGAAACCGATGACATATAAATACAGAAATACGAAAGGTACATTGCAAAATAGTACCAAGCTGCAAGCCGCCGAGTCGTTTGCGTTTGTCTACGTATCGCGTACGCAGAAGAGCACTACTGAGGATGATATTAGAGATTATGTAAAGGAAATGAAAGAAGAATGTGTAGAAGTGGAAAAATTAACTCAAGCGAAGGAAGTACACTTTAATTCTTTTAAGATAAAAATATTGACGAGGAAACTGAACATCTTCTTAAAAAATGATTTTTGGCCTGAAGGATTAGTATTTAGGAAGTACAGACAGCAGCATTCACTCAAGAATAATAACGTTGTTCCTAACAAATAAATATGGATTTAAGAGCTCAACAATTAAGCAACCTTACATTAGTTTCTTTTAACTGTCATGGAATTAAAAGCTGTATTCCTACTGTGCGCGATATATGTACATATGCGGATGTGATTTGTATACAGGAGCATTGGCTGATGCCACATGATCTTGGGCTGATTAATAAAATTGAGAGCGAGTTCAGCTGTTGCAGTAAATCCTCAGTGGACCCGACAGTGTTACTACGAGGACGGCCCTACGGAGGGACAGCGATACTATGGCGTACTAGCCTGTTCTCACGAGCCGAAGTTATCCCGTGTGATAGTGATCGCGTTAATGCCGTTAAGCTATCTCAGGGCGATCGTAGCCTTTTGGTGTTCTGTGTGTACATGCCGGTAGAAGACGCGGACAACCTGCCGGAATTTACGGACTGCCTGGCGCAAGTGAGTGCGATAATCGAGTGTGCGGATGTCGAATGTGTACTCGTTCTCGGTGATTTTAACGCACATCCGAACACTCTTTTTGGTAAAGAGTTAACGGATTATTGTCGCGAGCAATCACTAGTGTGCGTAGACATGGAGCGACTCGATGCGGATACGTTCACGTTTGTGAGCGGCGCGCACGGCTCGTGCCGCTGGCTCGACCACTGCCTCGCGTCGGACGCCGCGGCCCGCCTCGTCACCTCGCTGCGAGTCCGACACGATGTCACCGCCTCCGATCATTTTCCTCTAGTCATTCATTGCAATTTTAACTCGATTAGTCGTAAGATATATAACTGTGATAATAATATAAGTAAAAGAAAACACGTATGGGGTAATAATAGAGACCGGAACCAAATTTTACTATATTCAGAATTATGTGATAAAAAGTTTTATGACTTGATGAATAATTGTGATAATAATTTAAATGAAATGGAATGCTGTAAGACTGAATCACTATGTAGTAATGACTCACACCAGAAATGTATAGATATTTTGTATACTAATTTAGTAGATACGATGCAGATCGCAGCAGAGCAAACTTGTAATGACACATACAGTCATCACAAACTGAATAGAGTTATCGGCTGGAATTTCCACGTCAGGCGTCACCATGTGAAGGCGAGAGAAATGTTTTCCCTTTGGGTTTTATATGGTAGGCCACGCTCGGGATACTATTATGACAATATGACTGCCGCACGCAGAGAATTTAAAGCCGCGCATAAATATGTACTTAAAAATCAGAATAAGATAAAAATGGACGTTTTAGCTAGACATAGATCAAATTGTAATTTTGTTGAATTCTGGAAAGAGACGAAGAAATTAGATCATAAAAGTAGTATACCAGTGAGTGTGGAAGGGGAAAATAACAAAAAGAACATAGCCAACATATTTAGAAACCATTTCAATGTCGATAATGATAATAAAAAATATAATAATATGCATATAGCAAGTCGTGGCGCGGAGACTGTCCGCGTCAACATAACACCGAAAAATATTGAAGACATTTTGAGGGGTATGAAGCGCGGGAAGTCTCCGGGCCACGACGGCCTAAGCATAGAACATCTTTTATATTCAGGGCGGTATATTTGTCAAGTCCTAGCGCGGCTTTTTAATCTCTGCGTGAGGCATTCTTACCTGCCGGAGGAACTGATGCGCACTACAGTTGTGCCTATACCAAAGAGTAAAACAGGCAATATTTCAAGTGTGTCCAATTATAGACCTATCTCCCTGGCGACGATTGTGGCCAAGGTGCTGGAACGTGTTATTCACTCTCAACTAACGTTAGATATAGACGATGGTCAATTCGGTTTTCGTCCGCAACTCTCGACGGACATGGCTGTTTTCTCACTTAAAGAAGTAGTCAGATATTACAATAAGAACGCCACCACAGTTTATGCCTGTTTCCTAGACCTTAGTCGTGCATTTGATACGATTAATCATGACATTCTCTGGACGAAAATGCACGGCTCAGGGGTCCCTTCTGAGGTTGTTGGTCTTCTGGCGTACTGGTACAGGCATCAGACCAACAGCGTCAGGTGGGACACCGAGGTCTCTGACAGTTACAGGCTGACCTGCGGTGTGCGTCAAGGCGGGGTGACCTCACCTGACCTCTTCAATTATTACGTTAATGACTTGATCGTGGAACTGAGCAGCACTCCCGTCGGGCTCAGGTTGGATGGCAGATACGTCAACAACCTGAGCTACGCCGACGATATGGTGCTTCTCAGTCCCACGATCAAGGGACTACGAAAACTTCTCAGCATTTGCGAGCGATATGCGAATGAGCATGATTTAACGTATAACAGCAAAAAAACGGAGATGGTAGTTTTTAAAGCAGGCAAGGGCCCCCAGTACGTGCCCGAGCTATATCTGAATGGACAAATCGTCAAGATAGTACAAAGTTTCAAGTACCTTGGCCACATCGTAACATCTCAACTATCGGATAATGAAGACATAGAACGCCAGAGGCGTGCATTATGTGTAGTGGGCAACATGATTGCACGACGGTTTTGCAGTGCGGCGCCTGACGTGAAGATAACACTCTTTAAATCATTCTGCCAAACTTTTTACACGTGTCAACTCTGGACGGAATATACACAAAGGGCACACAGCTCCATCAGGGTGGCGTATAATAACATCTTTCGTCAACTGATGGGGTTACCGCGGAGCTGCAGTGCATCCGGAATGTTTCTAGACGCGGGAGTTGATACTTTCAACGCCATTCAACGCAAGCGAATTGCCGCATTCATGTCCAGGGTTGACATGTGTAAAAACAGTATCATCAAAAGTCTGGCAGATCGTCTGCTTCGATCTGCAACGTACCGACGATGGCTAGCTATTGCTGCCTAATATGTTTATAGACAACTCTTTTCAAATTTTTAGTATTGTTTTTACTCTTGTATTTGTGTAGTCTTAAATTACCTATTTTTTTATCTTTACATTTTTGTATTACAATATGGATCTCGAATCTGAAATAAAGAATTATAATAATAATAATAATAATTAAACCTCATAAAATTTTCTACAACTTCGCCCTTGACACTTTTTATCTATCTCCAATGGTTGTCCAGCTATGAGCATCCAAACATGGTCTATTTTGAAAACGCTTAAATTAGTTTTCCATACAAAATCAGTAAAAAAATCTTACAAATAAAATTTGACCAACTTCTGGTTGTCGTATCATAATGAAACTTTGCAAATGTCTAGAAATCTGATGACAATTTAATAATCTGGTACTACTGAGCTGATGTGATGATGGAGCCAGGAGGTGTCTACTGAAACTCATCAATGGCTATTAGTAAAACCGGCGAGTTTAGGCTCATTACATTCGAATTGGCATAAGCAAAAAACCTAAAAATGGAACCTTCTTCGGCCTCCCCCCCTCGGGCTCACCTCGGAGGGGTGGAGACTTTTAGTATGTTTATGTTTATGTACCTCCTGGTCCATTATCAGACCCTCGACAGCAAGTGTAATGAAAAAGTCTCATCGATTCGAATGTAATGTGCCCAAACTCGACGGATTTACTAATAGCCATTGAAGAGTTTCAGTAGACACCTCCTGGCTCCATCATCAGATCAGCTCAGTGGTACCAGATTATTAAACTGTCATCAGATTTCTAGACATTTGCAAAGTTTCATTATGATACGACAACCAGAAGTTGGTCAAATTTTATTTGTAAGATTTTTTTACTGACTTTGTATGGAAAACTAATTTAAGCGTTTTCAAAATTGACCATGTTTGGAAGCTCATAGCTGGACAACGATTGGAGATAGATAAAAAATGTCAAGGGCGAAGTTGTAGAAAATTTTATGAGGTTTAATAATGTAGTATAACAAAATATCGTACAACGCACAGTTTTTGAAATATAAGCAAAAAACCTAAAAATGGGACCTTCTACGGCCTCCCCCCCCTCGGGCTCACCTCGGAGGGGTGGGGACTTTTAGTATGTTTATCACCTAACTAGTTCAAACAAAGTAACTAAGTTAGTTTTTCTGCTTTCGACTTTTCGATCCACATACCCTTTTTGGGCACTCATTGACTGGGCTATACGGACGTGTTATATCGCTTACAACAATCTCGGAGCTGGTTATTATTCTATCGCTAACTTGATACCAAGTTATTGAGGGGAATCGACTAACTTTTGGCATTGTGAATAGGTTTATGCGACGAACAACTTGGTGAATGCAACTAAATAGATTATAATATCATTGTAAATGTTGCAGCGAGGTGTACCAGTCATAATACTACTCGTATATTTTAATTATTTTTTAATAGAGATACATAATGTATACGGAAAACAAATAAATAGTTTTCAATTAGGTAAAGATACTTTATATTTGATTTTTAAAGCGAGGACAAGACGCACCATTTAAATCATAACTAGAAAACTCATGTGAAGAATCCTTTAAGACAAAAAAACTTGTCAAAAAACTTTCGAGACAAAAAAAATCAGGGATAGGAGAAAGGAGAGAGAATCTGTTCAGGCGTCTGTCAATCGGTGAACGTAGCCTTTCTCCTATTTATCAAGTAGATTTAAAATTATATTGAACCCTTGTACTATACGGACTCATCTCTGTTCTCGTGGTGATCCATACGATACAATAGAAGCTTTATCTTGTAAAACTATCGTAAACTGTCTACCGCCGTCTGAGCTGTTATTATGTGAAGTATTTATTATACTTGCATTTAACTATAAATAAAGTATTTCACATCGACGCTATCATAGAAAACATCATGTTCCTCTTTTTATGTGGTAATTTCCTATAACAAAGATACATCACATTAGATACATATACGATTTCGGAAACTACCGTGAGTGTTATTAGGCAGTTGTCCCACCACCGGCGAGAAAACGACTAACTATCGGCTATGTTCTCGCTTAAGAAACGTACAAAAGATATACTTTCTGTGTAAACAAAAGAGATGCATATACAACTAGTTTATCGCTGACTGTTCACACTGCCGGCGAGTACTTGCTTCACTAGTTTGTCGCTGAGCGACAAAAGCTATGAAAGATAACACTCCCTCAGCGATAGGTAGGTAGCTCACGCCGAGAGAGCAACCGGTCATTTCTCTATAGTGCGAGTAATCGCTCGTCTCACTCGCATACTCGCTTATAGCCAAGCTACGAACTACGCACTCGCTCCCCGCAGCTCGCCAACTCTTTTCTACATTCAAGCTCTACTCGTTACTCCTTTATAGTTGCCGGTGGGACAACTGTCTTATTATCACACATTACGAATACGACACGGCTGTATAGACTTTCATAGTTAAGATAATCTCACCAAAATTTAATAATATGTAAATTTAAATAATAAGAAACCCATCATGTAATTATATAAGTAATGTTACTTAGACCACTTAAGACGAGGACAATGAGTAGGCTGACCCTTCACACGGTAGACTGACCACAATCAAAGTCGTGGGCTCAGGTTAAATGGAAACCGCGAGCAACTGCAATTTGTGGCATACTAAGTTACTAAGGAGTAGGTATACTGTATTGGTTGGTACATGTCTTATAATAAAGACTGCTATTAAGTAGTACCCCTACTTACCTGTCTCAGGAAGACAAGCGCAGTGCAGTGTCTCATCATCTTTTATAGTGTATTATTTCTTTTCCTTGCTTGGTTGTTTGGTAGAGATCGCTAATTGCATGCAAACGTAATATTACATTTAATTTAAAGTCATCGATTTTTTTGTACATATGAATTCACTTATTTTATTAATGTATTCTAATTTTAGCCTATTTTACACACTTTGTGGCACTGTGTCTGCTAGGGGCGATCATGTGGGATTTCCATCGGGTACTTGATTTGCTCGTCTTTTCACTCATTTTCATAATATAAAACACTAAAGCTTACGTCACACTGAGGCAGGACGGAACGGTAAAGCGGTCGCGATCTTCATTTTGTTCCTGCCCACGTTCGCTTTATATGTGACAGGTTTCATACAAACTAGAACATTATAAAAATTCCGTCCCGGATCGCGTTCGCTTTACCGGCTTAGTGTGACGTAAGCTTAAAGCTAATTTTGCGGAATTCTGCGGTAGTCTATCTATCTATCATCATCATATTATATTGTATAATAAATATACTACTGAAGACAACGAACGCACAGCCAATACCGCTGGGCTTACAAACTTGTAACTTAGTGGTCCGTAGAATTTTCTGGTACCTTCTTATAGATTAAGATTGAATATAGAGAACGTGAAATATTTCTTAGGACTTGGTAAATTCCATCGAGAGTTTAGATTTAAAAACGAAATATATTTTGTTGCTATGGGCCGTTATTGGGAAAAAAAAACGAAGTCTTATGAACTGCCCAATTATAATTCAAGCAATAAAGAACGCTTGACTTCAACTTAGGACTTAAGGACCACGTTTTAATTCACGTAACTTGAAAACCGCTTGACCGATTGCGATGATAGAGTGAAATCTCACAAAGCGTAAATTTACAGAAAACGATAAATTATTTATTAAAAAGTTAAAAGCTTCTGTAAAATTACGCTTTTTGAGAAATCACTGTCATAAAAATAAATAAATTCCGACGTATACCCTTCCGCGTAAAATTCAAATAATGCTTGTATTACCCCAAAACAAACCAATAAGCGCGATCTGTAGCCTGTCGACGATACCTACTTGTTTCTCGTTTCAAGTAATTGGTATCGAAGCTTGAAAAACAAGCTTTCCTCGTTAAATCTGTCAGCGATAACAAGCGATTTTACGTCAAGATTGTTTGCTGCGATCTGCGAGCTCAAACGAAAACGGGATTATCACGCGCACAAAATGTAGACGACTGATCGCCTCAGACTTTATGACTTCGTATGATTTATCTTTTTTTATACGACTTCAAAATAAGTAGGAAAGGTTTGTTTTCTTCGAAATATCTTTTTTGTATGTTCACGGCTTATTATAATTATCCGCAGTCGTCTGAACCGATTTGGAAAATTCTTTTTATCTTTAAAGAATTACTTTTTTTATACTTCCCAAATGGTCTTATTTAAATATTTTCTTAGCGGGTCTATTGAAATGGTCTCACAACATAACTTGAATGTTTTTGAGATTACTTGTGACTTTATTTTTTAGCAATTGCTCTAGAGCAAATAGTATTACAATAAAGACGATATCACAATAACCCCTTTTTAGTCGAGGGTTAAACATCCCTTATAAAACTTCCCTATAGTCAATGTTTAACTTACGCAATGTCGAACTTTCAATAGCTCTTTGATAGCAATATTACTCTCTCTCAACCGAAGTTCAAACATTTAATATAATAAATAACGTTATCTAATAATAGCATGCTATTTTTAGCATGTTGCATGGAAAAAGTATTTTAATATGCTATAAATTATTTATGCTTCATAACATCGCGAGGTGAAATGTAGGTAAGACTTTTGTGGGGAGGTAAAAAAATATCTATTTGCCAACTTTGTTTCAGCATGTTATTTATATGACAGACTAGGGTTTTATTTTAGGGCTTTTTTATGGGACGAAGCGAAAGCCTTTGCCTGACGTGAAGCGATACTGCTGGTCTATTAATTACAGTCTTAATGCTTATTTTTTGCTTATTTTTGTCACTGCGCGGTTAAAGCCTGCCATAATATAATTCAGTAAAATAGGGATCAGATATATCCCAACTACGTCCAAAATTATAAGTTACTCATTCAAGTATATGTAATAAAAAATATTACTTTCCATAAGGTAGTGTGTAAAAATATATGCCTATTTAGTATGAAATATATTATATTAGAAACGTTTACTAAAAGCTGCGTGGGGGACTGTCGTCACAGCGTGCAATATTTCAGAGCAAGGCGAGAAGTAGTAGAGCCCTATGAAAAAAAAAATATTTTGATTACAAACCAAAAAAAAAACATTACATAAATGACGGCTATAATAGTCTCCCTTTAACAATTAACTTCTCAATATTGCACTTGTACGTATATATAATGAAAATATTACAAAAACGTTGGGTATATACTTACCAAAACCACATGAGAAGATTATAATAGGCATCTCCTTTCAAAAGATTTATATGAGATTTCGGGTTGAGCTCTGCAACTTAATATTCATCTTTGTATAAGTTTAAAACAGTTGCAGAACTTTTAGAATTTATAAGAAAACCAATAAAGTAGGTCGAGCTACTAACAAGGTGAACCTAAAGAATTGGCTAATTTTCACCTAAGCAATTGCTATAAATCGTCAAAAATAAAATGTCGTTAAAGATATTATAGAACTATTCAGATATAATAGACATAATTTCCCAATTTTGTCGCATAACTTAACCATGTCGTTATACGCAAACATAAACGCAAATTAAAGTTTCTAGGAACATATATTTAATATTAATTAATTAATTGTTGTCAGTAATAGCGATTGTCATCAGTGTTGGCTCTATACAGCTTTTGGTCAAAGTCGCATAATCCAGTTCTGTTGGATGCAGAACAATCGCTCGTTATGGCATTCTAAATGTGCAAGCGTATAATATTTTCAGGAGTAGACGTGTCAGGTGTGATGACAATAAATCAACCTTTGCGAATTAGACAAAGAGATTTCCTACATTTTGCTGTCTTAACTCAATGCCAGTGGTTGGTTGCGGTATGTTGCGGGATAGCCAAGATCGACAACTGTGATACAATCTTAATATAGAGGTACATTGCGTCTCCGAGCACAGGATATTATCTTGACATACCCATAAGACCCCGCACGCTATGCTTACTCTTGTCTTGTAGTAGTGTATATAATATTGTCAATGAGTACAGGGCTTTTCGTTGACCTAGACGGACACCTGAGTGGTTAGCCAGATATGCATGGCGAGACTTAGGGCGGTCTTCACCCTGCAGTGAAACAATATAAAAAACTAAAAAGAAACCTAAAACTCATGGAAGTTAGAGTACTGTTTCTAGCCTAAGTAAATTGTGCGGAACGTATCTTACCGCGTCAAACGAGGTGTAATAATATGACCTAAAATAACCGGATTATGTTAAACGTATGTTATGTAAACCGTATTTATACGAGAGCGGATAAACCGAGGGCGGAACGTGTTTCTGACTTTCAAAGCAATCTTTGCTGTAGAGTTCGCTCAGCTGGAGATAATTTTAAGCAAAAGGGTAAACTAAGAAGGCTTTAAAATGCTTGCAGTTATTAACAAAGCAAAGCTAAGCCGTGAGCGTGGTATTTCATGAAATCGGAACCTTTTAGAAACATTAGTGACCAGCAATTTCAATGGGTTAGCCACTTAGTTACTAGATTATGAATAGAATAGAAAACTAGATATTTATTGAACACCACTAATAAAATACAAAATCTTTTTAAAAATCACATTAGAGAAAATTTGTATAGTAGTAGAGTATGCACTTGTGACTTAGCCCGCGTATAAAAAAATCCCTTTTTAGCGGAGATCTACGTCATAAAACCTGCCTGTGTTCCAAGTTCCAAATTTGAACAGAATCCGTTCAGCGGTTTGTCTGTGCGTTGATAGCGATTAGTTAGTCAATCAGTCACACATTCCTTTTACTACAATAAAGGTTAAGTCTAAAATAGGTCACAATTCACAATAGTTTTCAATTTGATAACAATGCAATACCTGTTATAATAACAAGTGCCAATTATAACCTAAATCAAATTTGCACTAAACTGGATTTTCAACGGTACTGCAAAATTATTTGTTCAATAGATCCAGTGTCGGTCTAAAACAATTCAATCCAGAACTTTGTATGTAGATACCTATAGCCTAGCCTATTGTTTGAAGTGGCTCTGGCCGTTTGGATGAACCGTTTTAAATGCACGGATATTTTTCAGCTTCACTAATGGTTATGGCTTTATGAACTTTTTTTAGACGGTTTGTGAATTTATTTTTGCGGGCACAGCTAATAAAATATAAAGAATGATGGCGCGAGTTTATCAATTATAGGTGTCTGGAATATGATAGATATAATTTTACTTTATAGTATGTTAAGCCATATTCAATTAACGTGTCGGCGTGTCGGTCTACGCAGTAGCACGCCAAAGTACTCTTAACACTATAATTTCACATATTTGTGAAATCCTATGTAGCACCGGGACCGGGGGTAGACTTCCTTTGCAGGAGGTCGCCTAGGTGGGTACCCCAACAGTGCCAGTTATTCTACCTCCTGAGCAGTGATGTGCAAATATCACTGTGCTCCGGTAGGAGGGCACTGTAGCTAGTGAAATTACTGGGCTAAAGAGTCTTAACATCTCATGACTCTTGAGTAAGAAGCGTTGGTGCAGTGCTCCTAGAATTTCACATAACACATTTGTGAAATCCTAGGTAACACTGTACCGATTATGGGCAGCCGTTATCTCTTAACATCAGGAGAGCGTCTTGCTCGTCTTCTACTTCATCACATTAAAAAAAAAAAAAGCACTATACTGATTATGAGCAGCTGTATCTCTTAACATCAGAAGAACGTACATTTATTTCTGTTATTTACTAAAGTACAAAATTACACAAATTCAAAACTCAACTCAAACTCAAAATTCATTTATTCAAATAGGCTACATTGGAGCACTTTTGCAAGTCAATTTTACATTTATATATATAATAATAAATGTATCAAATTAAAATTAAATTAAAACACTATATGCAATTCAATGTGGTGTGGATTTTTGTACTCTCCCAAGGTACTTAATTAATACCTAAATATGAAGCTTTTCTTAAATCACCAAGTATGTAATTCTATAAATAATTGCTTTTCAAGCTATAATTCCGAAAACTTTTGGAAATATTGCTCGTCTTCTTACCTCTTTGCATAAATAAATAAATATCGCAGCATCTAGCTCAATGAAATTATATAATCAGTGATCGCGAGGGTCGGTGGTATTTCAAAGTTCCTATTTCCTTATTAAATTGATGAAGCCGCATAAAAGTTAATATTCTTTCAACCAGTTGCAAAATTCCGTAATAAAATCTCAAATCGACTTTGTGTTTAATGGCTTTAATTAAACGCTTTATGAAAGGATTTTCACTTTAATAAAAGATTAAGTTAATATTCATTAAATTATTTTAATCTAGTTTCGTAGAACAATATGATAGAATGAAACTTAAAACAAAAAAAAATTGTTCATGTTGCCGATACCTATTGCAATCATACATTGCAATTAAATAATAAAAATATTTTTAAAAAGTATGTGTATGTAGTTATGACTACATTTTTTGTATTGTATAATAAAGGTCACGAAACCTATAAATTGTGATTTGAATCCGACAAGCAGGGTAACCTGCTCTATTGGAGTATAAACCCCAACTATTTATTTATAGGTCAACTTAATTTAAATCATATTATAAGCCCCATAAATAGTTCTAGTATTTAAAAGAAAGACGAGCAATTGAATACTGGTCATATTCAAGAACTTTTCAAGCTTTTAGTCAGGTTTTAGAAATAAGCTCTACATTTACAACCACTCGACTCTAGCTTCTAGTAGTGGTGAAACTTTGCAAGAAGTTTTCGGAACTTCTTTATATCTGACTTATTTATTGCACTTGTAAATGTTTAAAATCCCTCTAACTCCTACTTCCTACTAAAAACGAATATTTTCGTATTTATATCAATTAGGTATAAATACGAAAATTTGGATTCTTTGCGTGGACGTATGTTTGTTGTTCACTGTTAGCATCATGACAGCTGAACTGAATGGGCTGAAATTAGGTATATCGGTAGCGTAGACCCTGGAATAACATATAGGTTTTTTTCAGCGGGTAAAATCGCTGGGCACTGCTAGTAATATTATATATTTTATGTTGCCGCAAATGTCTTATTCCATATAATTATTATTTTTATTGCGCTACATTTGTCATATTTATTTACCTCTAATTACCTTATGTGAGAGAGTCATAAGACCTGCCGACCTCCTTTTATGGACCTCTTCCGCTTATAAACAGTTTTGGTTGAATTTACGAGCAATTTGCGTATGCCATTATGTGATTTAATCTATGTGACGTCATAAACTTGCTGTGATAGGTATATACGAGTACATTATGATCTTGGGAGTGATTAGTGATTATGTGAGATTGTTTCACTAACATTGACGACTTGGATTAGTGAATTATTAAATTAGTTTATACCATCGTAGGTGAATTTTTATTTATAGGTTTAAGTCGAATTTATAATTATTAGTAGTAGAGTAGTTATTATTCCAGTGGCTAAGCTATAAGCCATTGTCTATACCAAAGTAAAACTGAATGGTTCAGCCATTTAAGCGCTTAAAAAGTTAAAAATAATATTCTTAATAAAATTTTATTCTTCTGCTTTCCCACTTTTATAATATTCTTAAGAAGTAGTCTATGTGTTATTCCAGGTTCTTAGCTATCTACAGGGATCCTATACTAAATTTGAGCTCAAAGATATACCTGATGCCCATATACCGAATATAGTGAAGAGATAAAAACCACACATACCAATTACTCGTGTATCTATACTTTCGTATTTACGAAAATTGAGGTAAAAAAATCTGGGCTGGACTTAGGCGTTAGAGAAAACAACGACGGGTTTATATGATAGGGTTAAAAATCTTTAAAAGCACTTATTGTAACTTTCGTGAAACACTCAAATAAGAAAATTGTAAATGCAAATACATTAAATAGCGTACTATATTCAAACTAGAAAAACACTTGAACCCCCAATAAGAATTCAATTTAAACCCACCCTCGCGTGAGTCGAGGAATCCGCGGCACATTGGAGTGACATCTCCTTATTGTGGGATCTTTTCCCAAATTTTCTAAACGCACCCCTGTCATACCGGATTTATACTAGAATTCCTTCCTTAACCTTTCACAAAAGAGTTTCACTTAAAATGCCAGTATTGTTTGGATAAATTTAAATACTCAACTGTTCGAAGTTCGAATATTGAATTTTTTCCATTCGTAAATATTTGTATTGGCAACTCTGTAGAAGTTTTTAAGAAAGAACTATACAGTTTCTTCGGAAAACCTTCTTAATTAAAACCTACTTCGTCTAAATTTCAACCCGCGCTCTAGGGGATAAAGAAACTCTTTACACCAAATCTCTTTTGTTAACCACTGAGCTCTTATTGACATTAAACAAATGAGAGAGATTCGAGTAAAAATGCGCGGCCTTTTTTGGTTTCGGGCGGTAGGTATTAATTTGCGTGAACGTGATGTAGAGCACGCAATTTTAGGCTTTCTTTGATTAAATTGTCGGACGTCTGTCTAGACGGGGAACAATTTATGGAGCATCTCATGGTGCTTGGTACATATTGGATTTTTAAACAGGCGTGGGTAAATTACGTATTTTGGGTCCCATAGTTCCGTACGATATCGAAAAAGCGAAACCGTCGACCTAAATATACTGGACAAAATTGTTCGAAAATCGGTGCATACTTCGTTAACTTTGATACGAAAGTCGGGGACATTTTATGGGAAAGAGAAGCAATATGAGGCTAGGCGAACCGCAAGCCCCTCTTCCCCATTGGGTAGGTACACAGGGCACGTGCCCAGGGCCCCGTGATTGATTCCTCCCAGTCCCTATTCCATTACCAAACGATGCTTTCCCCTCAAAATCATGCTCACAATCTAATTGCATAATGTACTGCACTAAATTCTAATAATATAGAAACTGTAAAGAAATAAAAATAAAGCTAAAACTTTGCATAATATTTTCTCAGCCTAGACAAACAAGACAGTGCTTTATATAATCACAGGGATATTATATAATCACTTTATCCTAATGTGCCTAGGGCCTCTAATAGATGTACAACGGCCCTGGACGAAACATTTTCTCTCATACTCGTGAAACAGCGTGGATGTCCCATATTGCAAACCTATTGGACCTTAAGCTATCGGCCAACAATGTACAAGTTAGTACACATTAACAATACAAAGTTACACAAACTGCTGTAAACAGGGACGTTATTTATTATGAAGGCTCTGTGTTTAGTTGCCTTAATATTAATATCGCATAGGTCATGTCTTGGACTTTGTCGAAGTAATTGGCTGTTGAATTTCCCACTTTTGAATAATTTTTTTAACTTTAAAGGAAACGTAAGGCACTTGTTATGGGTTAACCAATTTGTCATATTCGACCGTGAATTAAAATTTAAGTTAATTAAAGTTAATAAGAGTTAGTTAGTTGTTTAAGTGTATTTTTAAAATGTATATTTAATTAATTTTGCAGTATATCGAACCTCACACCCCACAGTGCCATCGAACCTCAAGCTAAGCAACTCAATGTTTGTGAAATAGTGCCTTAATAACGGATATAATCATTTTATTTCTAAACACATACTTATAGATTTAGAAAGCCGCCCAAACCAGAAACAAATATCAGTGGATCACACAATAAATATTTGTACAAGGCGGGAATCAAACCCGTAACCACCTGCGTCGCAAGCGGCTGTTAGACCACGGCGTCACAGAGGTCGTCGAATAAAATAAATATATCATCTTGTTGTCATCAAAGATTTCATCTTTTATAAACATGTGAAATTAAAAAAAAACTTTTTAAAAACAAGCTTTTATTATTATTACCATAAAGTACTCGTCAAGACGAATCAAATGCGCCCAAACTCGATGGGGTTACGTCGTTTAATTACGGAGTTCCTATAGCCACCTTCCAGCTCCATCATCAGATTAGCTCCATGTCATAATAATATTGCATTGTCATCCGATTTATACATGCATGCAAATTCTCAGCTCAATCGGACACCGGGAAGTGGGTCAAATTAAACTTACAAGATTTGATTACAGACAGACAGACAGACAGACAGACAGACAGACAGACAACAGACAGACAACAGACAAGTGAAAGTAAATAAAAGCTTGTAATAAATAGCTGCGCCCAGCGGTTTTACCCGCTATACTCTAGCCTATCTGTTATTCCAGGGCCTATAGGCTCTAAGTTTATATTGTTGTATTTGTGTGAACAATAAAGAGTTTTCTATTCTATTCTATTCTATTCTATTCTATTCCATTCTATTCTATTCTATAGGTCTCTATACCAAATTTCAGCTCAATAGGTTCACCCGTTTAGGCGTGAAAGAGTAACAAACATACATCCATTCGAACAAACTTTCACGTTTATAATACATATTAGTAAGATGTGTCTGAAAAAAGTGTTATTTTATTGTATTCTATTTATACACGGCGTTTTGCGATCAATTAGGTTACATGTTCAGTAGATTTATAATAAAATTCAGTAGCAAAAAGTTAAACATCCAGGCAAAACTGTAACCAAAAATAGAAATCTCAAGAAAAGTTTGCGACAAGTCAGCGAGAGCGTATTTATTCGAGCAAAAATATATCGGACGACTAAGATAAAAATCCGGAAATTCTTTTTTATCAAAACAAACCCTTTCCCCATTTTCCGCTCTCCATTACCCATAATGGGTCAACATTAAATATTATTAAGAGCTTTACATAATAGTTGAAAATGGGTTGTACAAATAAAATGCAGCTCAACTCGGTGGGATGCTTGCTCAATGTTTGTAATTAATGTGCCATGGATAAAATATTATGGGATTATATCTACTATGATGCCCCGAGTGCTTTATTTTTTAATCGAAGAATTTAGAAGCAAACGAGCAAGACGCTAAGGGATCCGCCCTATCTGCCTAATAATTAGTACAGTACTACCAAGGATTTCACAATGATCTTGGTACCTAAATTCTAAACCAAAACAAACGTTACCTACCTTTATTGTTTAGGTAACAGAATCTGAAAAAATATGTCTATCGTAATAACCGTTTTCGTCTTAGAGCCTATATAAGGCCTAAATATAGGTAAGAATAGAATAGAATAGAAAGGTAATGAAAGATGGTGAAGAAAAAAGAAGAAGAATGAAGATATTTGTAGAAAGGTAAGTTAATTGTTGAGAAGTAAGATTTTGCAAGGTATTTCATACCTCTGCAATAATACAAAAAATATTCAACCAGATAACGTGAACACGATAGCAGAATATCCACTTTCACGAAATTCAAAAAACCTAGGAGCGAGTGGAGGCTCGCAGTGCCTAGATATCCATATACTGAGGTATTTATAGCATGCCTTTGAAAGTAAAATAAGCAATTAAGTGTGCCTACATCCACTGTAGGCCGTACTTTTAAGCTTATTAAAAAAGTTATCCTTTGATTTGGCTGCAATTTATAAGTTCGTAAACCTTTGTGCCATCACCAGGTGGGTTATTCCTTTGTTAGGCCCTCGGGTGAGGTTCAACATATCTACACTAAAATTATAAAGTTTGTTTGTTTTTAGAATCCCGCAGGGACTGACATGGTACTGAGAATGAAGCTACGATCACTTTACCTCTTATAGAAGTTGTATTATACTTGCTGCGCCCAGCAGTTTTATGTACTGTAGCCTATGTGTTATTCCACGGTTTAAGCTACATACATATCTCTATACCAAATTTCAGCCCAATCGGTCTTCCCGTTTAGGCGTGAAAGAGTAACAAACATACATTGACAATTATATTATTAGTAGGTTAGGACTTAGTAGGATTAGAGTTTTTTTTAAGACAATCGTTAATCAAAGCATTTATTAATTTCGCTGTACTGTTGTATGATATAGCAGTAGAATTTGTTTAATTTTTAAATTAATAAAATAAAACGTTTCGGTTTCGGTGCTATAAACATACCTAATTATTTTCGAGTTTAACTTCCTCAGCCGTTAAGAATTTTGTAATAGAATTTCCTTCGATATTATAACTGTCTGAAACTTTGTAAACACTTCGACAGCTCTTGCTCGTCTTTAGCAAGATGCTGGAACATTTGTTTGTAAGTAATTTGAGCGCCGCGGGTGGAAACGATCTCTAATAGAGGGTACATACTGGTGAGAGAACATGAAAATATTTTACCTTTCATTATTTCTTCGCTGCTGCCCACATGCGTGGATACACCGCACTCGATTTCCGCTCATAATATACTGCTATAGGATTCACTTCACTACTGTTTGTTTGTCCGGAAAACGAACATCACGTAACGTAATGCTCGTAGCGTGCGCGTTGAATACAGAGTTCGCATGCTAGACTATAGCTGCGTATCAAATTCGTGCTCCAAGAGTGCGAACAATGGCGCGCGTTCCAGCCGCGTGAAATGGATACTACGTTAGAAGGTGTACTACAAGGTGTCGTTGAAGCGCCCGAACGCGGAGCGTACCTTTCCATCGGATGTCGGTTTTAAATTAGAGACGGAGCTGCTGCTGCTCGTACACACTGGCTTCCACGGTCAAACACTGGAACAGTTGGCACGCACGCCAGGCGCGCTTATTTGATATACTTCAAATGTTTAGAACGAGTTCCGCTGAACGCACTCTATGCGCGGTCATTCATGGCGCGCGTGCCAGGAGCGCGAAGTCATTACACGGCTTATGGCTATTCGCACCCTACGCGCGTGTTCAGTCACCGAACACTCGCGTCGGAACTCAGAATTCATGTAACTTAATGTAAATTTATTAATAACGGGCCAATTACGCGGAAAATCGTTCGCTCCGTATTGTGTGTGAGTTTCGTCTCTGCCGATTTTCCGCGTTAAATGGCGCGTAATTAGCAAAAAAAACTAATAGGACTTTTCTATAAGATTTTTTTGCTAATGTGTTTGTAACTTTTAAACGGCGATTTCTTTTATTACAAAATACAAGTACATTTCATGTAACATCAGTCTGTACTCGGCATAATTCAACGTCGATCATGCTTGCCACCAATAAATTGTTTTATTATCTCGTAATATTAACTGACGTTGGCCTGAGTTTTATAGACATACGTCTAACTTTTATTGTTGTGGAAATTCGGTGTGGCTTTTATTGAAATAAATAATGAAAATAATAAATTATAATGATGTATACTAGACACTTGTTACGGCCCGCGGCCTTACACTTTGTAAAGTAAAATAACATTATTTGTTTTAGAAAGTGTGCCTTTAAGGCCTCCAGTTTTTACTCTTACTTACTCGTGAGCTATAAGTTCGTTTCCGTCGTACTTATTCACAAGGGTTATAGTGAATATATAATTAAGTTTTTAAATTAAATATCATTATCTGCCATTTATTTAGTAAAATTAATATGACAAGTTATGTACACAAGAATTAATTTAAGATATTAAATTTATGATGGGTTATAGACATTTTAATCAAAGCATGATAGAGTCTGCGTAAATAAGAGAATGGACAAGAATGAAAGGCACAGGTGCGCTTATTTACGATTTTCATCAAGTTTTTCATTTCATGAGATACGAGTATATATAAAAATCTTGTTTTACAGTGTTTTTTAATAAACTTCCGCGAATCGACTTGACAAACGGCTTGTTCTAGATCTTAAAAAACAAGATCGATTTACATGAAATTGAAATTGAGCCACCTGAAAAGTTTCCGAAATACTTTTTGAAACAAAAAATAAATAGGCCAAGCGCGAGTCGGGCCACGCACAATGTAGGGTTCCGTAGTTCTAGTAGATTGAATACACTGCACAACAGCATTTTGGATGATTTTTGACGACGATTTCAAATTTGTGACTGAAATTTCTGTATCAGCTCTAGTTAAAAAGATATGACACATATTATGTTGTTTTCGTAATAAAACGCTATAAATGTAGAGATCATCATCATCATCATCTCAGCCGTAAGACGTCCACTGCTGAACATAGGCCTCCCCTTTGGACTTCCATATGTACCGGTTGGAAGCGACCTGCATCCAGCGTCTTCCGGCGACCTTTATAAGGTCGTCTGTCCACCTTGTGGGTGGTCAATGTAGAGATGATCCTAATTAATTTAAGTTTAAGTTGAAAAACTCTCTACTCTTTATGTTATTTGATTTTCTTGCTGAAACTGAAGGCAGAGCTATTCTAAATGCTATTCTTATTCTAAGGGCTATTCTAAATGCTCTAACAATATTCAGCCATCATATGTATGTGCGTTCCAGAAGCCTTGATAGCGTTACTTCATCGAACAAAAGTTCGGGTGGAATTGCTTGCCCAATTCTTCACTTAGTACCCCAAGATTGTCATGAATATAGTCTAGGTGGTCGTGGAGAGAGTGTAACTTGATGGTTATGTCACATTCGAGCCTTTGAAAGTGACGCATTAGTTTTTGGACGTGTTGAGAAAAGTCCAAATAATTCTTACTTTACAAAAAAAAAATATAACCACCATTGGCCTAAAACAAAGTTTACCATTTTTAAATGAACACATTATGAGCCAGTTATGTTCCGCATACTTAATTTTTAATAAAATCAAAACAATAGTTTTATGTTTACACTAAGCAAAAATAAGTCATCGTGATGGTTCTCGAGTCCTTTCCACATTATAGCGCTTTCGTACCAAAATCTATTTATTTTCTAATTTGTCCACAAACGTAGATACTCAACACACGTTTTGCATAACTTTTGGGGAATCCAAGGCTTGTCGTTAATTTCCAGGGAGTATCCAAAGTAATTTTTGTAAGCCTAAATTATGAACGTTGTCACATTCAAACGGAATTCTTTGAGCATAATATTCTCCGCAAATTAAAAAAAATATATCCGGATCATTCACACAAGTAGCCTTGACCATGCTATATCAAATTATAATAAAAAAACTTAAGTTAGAAATTATGAGCTAAGTAACACTGTAATATGGTGATTTATTTGTGATAGCTATAACTCGTAAACAATACAACCATGAACAATTCGCTTGCGCGATCTAATTTTACTACTAGCGCCATCTAGTTATGCATTAATAAACTATAGGCTAGGTTAGCTTTAGGTATTCTTATTTTGCTGATTTTACCGAAACTAATAATTTTATCTTAACCGCTATAGTTTTCCTGGAAAGTTCATGGTTGAAAGCATACCTCTGATTTTTTTTCAGAATTTTAAAGCTAGTAGTTCAGATTTTAGAGGGGGGGGACGCTCAATTTTTTTTTTAAAACTTGAATATCTTTCAAACAGAACATGAAATCGAAAAAGTTTTTTAGCAAACCGTCCTTCATTTTAAAATACCTATTCAACGATACCCCATACGATGGTATCAGCCAGAAAAAAAAAATCATCCCCATCTTACGTGTACGGGAGGTAGCCTAAATTAATTAATTAAAAATTATTTTTTGTCACCGTTCTCTTACCCTTATTATTACTTACCTGTATACAAAATTACACTTTTCTAGGACTTATAGTTTCTCCGCAATGCCGCGGACAGACGGACGGACGGACGGACGGACGGACGGACAAAGCGAAACTATAAGGGTTCCTTGTTGACTACGGAACCCTAAAAACTATTCAGACATCTTTGAGTAAACTGTAAACATCATATAAAAAGATTCCGATGAACCTTTTTTTTTTTATTAATGGATGCAGGTCGCTTCCAACTGTTTATATATGGGTACCGTTACTTGGGTATCTTCAAGGCACGAGTGAATAGGTACTTTTCTAGGCATCTTACGTGATCCATCTCATACTCATACTCGACCGCATTTTCACTTTCCATCAGGTGGGATGCGGTCAAACGTAGGCCTATCTCGTATAAATATATATATATATATATATATATATATATATATATATATATATATATATATATATATGGAAGTCCAAAGGGGAGGCCTACGGCAGCCAGTTCAGCAGTGAACGTCCTACGGTTGAGATGATGATAATTATAAATGCTAATTTTAGTAATGTAATACAAAGTTTAGACTTATGTTTTTGCCTCATTACGCCGAAACGACTGAAGCGTTTAAAAGCTGAAATCTGGTATAATTGTAACTCTAGAATAACACATTATATAGGCGGTATAAACCGGTAGGTTTTGCTCTTCTAGTAAAGTAGTGTTATTATAATCAAGTAGCTATAAGTTATAACCTAAAGAAAACCTAAATTACATTCTAGGTTCTAGATCCGTTAGAATAATGGTTCCGTGAGACCTCTGTCCCGGGCAGCCTCCTCATTTATTCGCCTGCCATTAAAATAAATATTATGTTACTGTGAAAAAATGTTAATCAAAGAAAGATTTAATATACTTCATGCGTACTAAAGTTCTTTTAAAAGTTTTTAGTTGATAGGCCAAAAAGTGTAAGATTTTGTAAATGACTTTTCTTTGCCTACCATAATATCCATTTTTTCTTTTGGTATGTTTTCCATGCGATGTTAGTTTTTAATTCATTTAGTTACCTTAATATGATAACATGGTGGTAATATGAGAGGTTAATAAGTTTTATAGTTCAAAATAAACCAAAAAAAAAAAAAAAAACAATTAAACCATTGCAAATTTGGTTTGCAAATAAACCATTATTCTTTTTATATTTTTAAAAAATATTATTTTTTCATAAATAGGTATGTATATTTAAACAAAATATTCACTAGATATATACACTTTTTACACTAGATATGTACCCTCTTAAAAATTTATAATAATCCCAATGCAGTATAGAACGAGTAAAAGTTTAATGTTGTCAAAATCAATCAAACAAAATTGATTTCATATGATCAGAAAAGTGATCGAACATTCGTAAAACTCGAGCCCAGAGGGAAATTAACAGCACATTTTTATGGATCGATGCCAGTTTATTGAAGTTTACACGTTTGCGGTTTTGGTACCCTGGGGTACATTAAGTGTATTAATTTTATAATTATTACGTATTTGGAAGTTCTTTGAAACTGTTTAATTATTATAAATGAATTTGTAGAATATTACTATGTATCCTTATCACCTAGTAATATCACTTAGTAAAATCCTCGCCTCGTGCGGTTAGTATTCTTTATTATAGACTTGTATGGGTATGCGCTCACTACATCAACTCCGTAGCGTCGCCGGATCGCCTCGCCTAGCCTAATGAGCTATGACCCTAAATGTCTCGCTTTTATACTTATTATGTAGACAATTAGAATTAACGTTAGTTTATATACATAATATAGTATGTCCTCAATAAAGTGTAGTGGAAAAAACTACTTGAGTACTACTTTAATATATTTTTTAAACTTGTCGTATTTTTTTTCCTTTACTCGAACCATAATTAAGAAGTTTTATGAAGCAGAAAAGTTTTTAAAAGAGAATTTGACAAGCCCGTATTCGCCGAAAATACGTACCCTTCTGGGAAGGAAGTCGGATCCAAAATTGGCTTAAAAGTGAGATAATTACACCTCAGACCTTCTTTAAACAGCGATTAAGGTAGCTTTGTTCAGTCTTTCGGAAAAATCCCTCGCAAGTTTCACTTTGTAGGCTGAAATGTTCCTCACTTGATGTTTTGTGGGCCACGTCTGATGTTTACCTGCGAAAAAGGATACTCTCATTAACATTATTAATGTATAAAGAGATTATACGGTTGTTTTTACTGTTCTGAAATTACATTTCTGAACTAAAAAGTCACTAATTTGTTTTTAAATTGCTAGTATATGCTACTCGGGTGAGGAAGAAAAATTTGGGGAATTAAAAAAGAAACAAATAATAATATATAAATGTACAGTATTCTCGGGTAAATTATAATATTTCATAATACCACTTGAAAGTTTAAATAATAATTAACTCTTAATTTAGAAGTTAGTAACTAAAAGTAATAAAATAATTAAATATTAATAACGTCCATGTTAATTTTGAATGTAAGTAAGAATGTCTTATTTTTCTTTTTCGAACAAACTCAAAAACTAATTTCCCCGCTCGCGTGCCAAGTCTCTGGCCACCAAGTGTTTTATTGAAGTCTATGTAAATAAAGTAAGGGAAACCAATTAACCGAGAGGTGGTGTCGCCGTACGAAAGGTACTTACGGTTAATTTCGCTGCTCACCAGTCCCAAGCAAATAAAGGACACAAGTTTATTAAGGCTGTGCAGGGTTACCTCAGCTTTATGTGATTCGATGAATAGAAATGGATATGTTCGTGAATAAAGAATCAAGGGCAAATTGAGTCGATATCGAGACATTCCTTTTGACTACTTGTAGTGCTGAAAGAATTCAATTTAACTGATGTACTACTGGTATATAAAATATCTTGTCGATTTTTTTACGGTGGTTGTTAGAAGTTTTACGACGAGTGTTGGTCTGTGTCATTACGTTCATGTGTTCATTTTGATCACTAGTAATGCAGGCTGATTAATTTATTTACGTACCTATCAATTTAAATTGAATTTACTTTACTTATCCATAATTTGGTTTTTTTTATGTGATGAAGTAGAAGACGAGCAAGACGCTCTCCTGATGTTAAGAGATAACGCTACCACAGATAAAAGAATACGCTACCCATAATTAGTACAGTGCTAGTTAGGATTTCACAATGATGTGAAATTCTAGGAGCGCAGCACCAACGCTTATTACTCAAAGTCATAAGATGTTAAGACTCTTAAGCCCAGTAATTTCACTAGCTACAGTGCCCTCCTACCGAAGCACAGTAATGTTTGCATCACTGCTCAGGAGGTAGAATTACTGACACGCTGTTGGGGTACCCACCTAGACGACATGGTGGTATTATAGGTACTATACAACTGGTACCCACTGCCTCACTGCTGTGCCATGGGGAAGTCATAAATACAAACTGTCAACTGGTCACGTCCATTTTCCATTAGGTTTAAATATTATGCATTGACAAAAACATGATGTGCCATATGAATATATTTTAATCTTTAAATTATTACAACACGAACGATAAACAAATAAATGGCTTATTGAAAACAGGGGCACACTCTTTGAATTCTACGCACGTACTAGCTTCCAGGGTTTTCAACTTTAATATAATTATTTTCGTACCTACACCAACATCTACAGGTCTTGAATATTAAATTTATTCTAGTCTAATGGAAAAATGGTTAGCGTTGAATCTCTTCTATTCAGAGATTCTATTTTTTTACCTACATATAATATAATGTTTTGTTTTCTATCATTATAAATATTTTCTGGGTGTATTTTAGACTGACCGTTTAACTATTAGTACTGTCCCAGTCGTATCCTGTTTATATCAATAGGGCAGTTGTCAACTCTGGTCGAAGGTCTTTACGACCTGCAAACGCTGAGATAATAATATATTATGTGTGGCGAACGCGTCATAAACTTACACTTCACCTAATCTAACAGTACACCAAGGAAAACCCATGGTATGCTAGTTATTATTAATGGAATAAGGCGTTACTTTGCGGAAATCCAACACAATAATTATTAGCTATTAATGATATTTCCTGTTAATTCCGCTCTAAATCGAAGAATCGATCGATCGTAGAAGAGCAGAATTAATAGGAAACATTAATTAATAGCAAATAATTATTTTGAAATAGAAATGAGACGAATTTTCGCTACAAAATTTGTTTCATACGATGTCAAGTGCAAACTTGCCAATCACGAAACATCAAACGTTTACTGATTTAACTTTGTATTGTATCGCCCTCGCCCCGAACCAAGCTTCTAAAACATCATCTTCAAAAACTATTACTCTCCTTAATGCTTCTTTTTGTCATCAAATAAAAAGCTCCATAAAGATTGTCCCCTTGTTAATTTTCCGGGGGTGCGCCCTTGGCCTTATCCCGCTAAATAGGAAGATCGAATCAACAAGGAGGAAAATAAACGAGTGACAACCCTGTCCAAATACAATATAACGCTAGTCTTATTTGAGATAGACGAAATTGTTGGCGTACGTAATACGTTTGCGGTGTGAGCTTTGTATATTAACAGTAGCTAAACTTTGTGCAAAATTACATTTTGTAACCTTCTATATGTGGGTTTTGCAAGAATGTGGTGATCTCAAAAGACGCAAAATATCTAGGATGGAAGGAAAACGGAAGTATATTTCCGAGAATACACTGTTGGTAGACTTCAGCAGTCGCTAGTCACCAGTCACCATAAAAACCCAAAGCCAGCTGAGACCATAGCAATAGCATGTTAAACATAGATCAGTAGACGTAATATTACGTATTATGACGAATTACCATTCAATGGACAAGTGAAATACAGAAGTTAACCTGCAAGCTTAAAATACTAATGGGAATGTTGATCTGATGATAAAACCAAGAAACAACGATTTAATGACTTTTTTGTTTAACGTATTTAACTTGACACTATATAGGGCCAATAAGGTATATCCCATGGATCTGCTGGGCTATTCACTTATCCGCCAGGGAACCGAACCGAAGACCGAATCGTCAAAAATATATGAAATGACTTATTAAATTGATACGACGTAATACGTCATTTCATTAATTTTTGACAATTCGGTTTTGGGTTCGGTACCCTGACAAATAAGTGAATAGCCCTGTCCCTCTAGCATGGACATTGCGTTGACTTGTCTTGCTGCAAGATAAGTCTACGAATTGTCTGTGCTTGGCCCACAGCAGAGATAATTATAATCTGTATAAAAATATGAACATACTGTTTCGTTCTGTTTACACGGTGTCGTTAGGACGAGGCTGAGTGAATGTCGATGGTCGTGTCTTTTTAACGAGGGTGCTCATCATCGCACTAGTCTAGATTGACACTAGATCTAGTTGTGAGATAGGTATTGTTGCCAGAGAGATTGCTTTTTGAAAACAAATACTCGTTACACAAGCATTTAAAACAATAAAAGATAATATCGAAAATTTTGAGTAGTTTTTAGTATATACTCGTAAGTTCCTATGCCTATTATTTGGCATTGGTTGAACAGTATGTAATGTCTAGTTTCTGTGCCATCTGACAGTGGTTTGGTGCACTTGGATTTTCTGTAGATTGGCTTGTGGCCGATCTGTGGTCAATAAAAGTGTTCTTTACTGCTGTAGTAGCTGTAGTATTGTTAGTTTGTTTTTATCAATAAAGGCATTTGCCACGTTAAAAAAAAAAGTTTCTGTATTATATTTATATTTAAATCAACTATTAAGAGCTGGGTATATTACCTACCTATTGGTATGTAGCTATTCGAATAAATGCCTTTTGAGCTGGAGTTCTGCTCTCTGTTAGTTAATCATTTACTTTATAAATAATTATAGGCAACCGAGATTTCGATGCCACTCATGAGGTTATGTTACAGGTTCACTTACACCACGAAGACATTTAGGCTTCAATTCTAGGCCTTAGGTTGCATTTTCAAGTCAACTTTGACACCAATTCAAGGCAGACTAGGTCAATTTAGTAGGTATACCATTTCTAGCAAGAACCAGTTAAACTGAGTAGTTTGAAACAGACTTCTAAAGTTTCGAACATTGTTAAACAAGCTTTAACGCGCGCCGGCGCCATCGATACCAACTTTTGTATTCTATCATGCTGTAAAAATAGATTTTAAACTTTGTTTTATGGACTTGGTTTGCACGTCATAAGCCTACAAGATGTGAATGGATTTTTTGTTTGGTGAAAAGCTTTTAAATAGTAATGTAGTGAAAGCACAGCGAGCTTTCAAGAATGTATGGATGTATGCATGTCTGGGTGTATGTTTGTTACTCTTTCACGTCTAAACGGGTTTACCGAATAAGCTGAAATTTGGTGTAGAGATAGCTTAGACCCTGGAATAACACACAGGCTACAAACAGCGGGTAAAACTGCTGGGTGCAGCTAGTTTGCTATATATTTAAAACCGATTTCTTGGGAAATTCTCATATTGAAATCTGTTTTTGTTTCTAATTTTGGCATAATGAAGTTATTATCTCTATACAAAAAAACAACCCTAAAAACGTGATGTATTTGAAGACGCGATAAACTTGTTGATTTCAAAAATGTAATAACAATATGTCTCGATAAGATGGATGACCTAAGCCTGAGCCTACCCACCTACATCGTTTTTATAAATGTCACATTAGCTAATTAGTGCTCTACTTGCAGAAATTACGTTTTTTCATCGACTTAATACACCGATAGACGACCAACGACTGACTCAGACATCATATTAGACAACCACACCTTATATAAACCATTCCTCTCCCGCTTTGTTTAAGGGCCATAATACAAGCACTCCGCTATCCGTACTAAATCATCCACTCCCACTCTCCTAAAATATTGGTAGAAATGTTAACCTACATCTGTATTACAAAAGGAAAACGTGACTGATTGATCTATCAAAGTACAGCTCAAACCATGAAACGGATTGAGATGTTATTTGGTACAAAGATAGGCCGCTAAGGAAGGATTTCATTACACGGGCCGCGAACATAAGCTTGTTGAGAATAAATTGACACTAGCCGTCTAGGAGCTATTTCGTCGAAGCGTTTCTACTTTTATATCGTAGATAATATCTTTACTGGATAATACCTGTAGTATTACTGGACAATATCAGTAAATAAGATAATAAATACGTCTAATTACTAAATCTGGTGCCTAATTTGTGCACCTAAACACTTTTTTATAAATGTGCAATGTGCAAGTATTAGTCTTCAAATTCACCTCTTTGCCATAAAAAAATGTCTGAAACTTGATAAAACAGCGTAAAAAGGCCCATGGTTAGGAATATTCATTATTTTGATTGTTTATATTACATCTAAATATATAAAAGGAAAAATTGACTGATTGACTGATCTATCAACGCACAGCCTAAAGCGCTGAACGGATTGTATCGTAATTAAGAACACAGATAGGTTTCATGACGTAGAGCTCCGCTAGGAAAGGATTTTGCCACGCGGGCTAAGCCGCGAGCGTTAACTAATAATAATATGTATGTATAATCAAGATAAATCAAATTTCGTTACTCTAAGTATATTCTTAAAATATTTTACCCTCTAAAAAACAACTAGACCTTTGGGTTAATTTACCTAATGAATAAATTCATTAAAATATGTGCTATATTTGCACATTATTACAGTTATTTTTTGGAGTCAATTATTTAAAATAAATATCTTGAAAAACTGAAGTAAGCTGATCGTTTGGTTTTTGGCAAATGTTTTTGGTTGTTCGCCAAATGTTAAATGACACGAGTGGAACGACACTCGCGAATCATTGTGCGACATCCTTAAATAAGCTGTAAATAATTTTATTGTAGTAGCTAACGACAATATTATATACTTAATTGCATATTTAGTACAGTAAAGTGGTAATAGGTTAAGTGATTAATAGGTAATTTTGGCTTAAATAAGTTTTGTGTCAATCACATAGAATATTGTTTCATTGTTATACTTTAATTAAATAATATAATGTATGTAGTGAGTGTGAATCAAAACAATATAAAAAAAACTATTAAGCCGACCCCAAGCTCTCTATCTGGATCCGAATTGATTCAGGCGTCTTCTCGTAGGTATAATCAGTAAAAATACATTAAATAATCATCAAATTGCCGCCTTTTGATGTCGGTTAAAAAGGAAGTTTCAACAGCTCTTAATAGGTATATACTATAGATAAGTAAAGAGCTTATTTCAACCGAATCTCTATACCTCAATGTGCATTACCAATTACCGCTCCGTCACTGTAGTTAAGCGGCACGGAACAATTAAACCTCTGAATACACTCTCATTAGTGCTTTAACACATAGATGTTAGCCACGAATGTATTATTCAAGCACCTACTGTAGTTTGGAATAAGACTGGTTTGCTTCGTAATGCTTATATAATACATTTAAATGTAAGTCTAAGCTGAATATAATATCATTATTTTCAATACGTGACGTTCGGCTGAAGTCTGAAGTGATACGCTTGCTCAAATTACAGTCTATATCACATTTTTTTTTTATATTGTTTTAGTACTCAAGTTCTTTTTGTACATCTGTTGTGTTTCAATAAAGTGTCATTTACTCGTATCTATCTATCACTCAGCCCCTTTAGCATAGAAATACATTGACATAAGACTAGCAACTCCCGTCCCACTGTCAAGAGTAATTGACGTTTGTAAGAGCACAATGACATTGGGAGTAGCTACAAATTGTATGCAATGACAGTGCGAGTAGCAAGACTAGCGTCTTGTTATATTAATATGTCAGTTTAGTATTGACAGTGGGACGGGAGTTGTCAATAATGTATGTCAATGTCGAAGTGCACGATCATTAAATTCCAGGGCCCGTAGCATGCCATACGGGATCCCGCTGAAATGTCAAAAGTAGAACTGTCATCCCATACATTGTTCTTTTGTTAATGTATGAGATGACAGTTCTACTCTTGAAGTTTTGTCGGGATTCCATGTGGCATGCTAAAGCCGCAAGTGTTCTAAAAGTAGTCTTAAAAGTCCCAAAAAAATGATGTGTCTGCGTCGTAAGTAATTCAATGTCAGCTTCAACGTCAGCTTTCTAGTTTAATTCCGAACCCCTTTTTGTGCTAAAATGAATGAACACTTTCTTTAACATCTCTGACATTCTAAAATAGGAAAATCTAAATATATAAAAGGAAAGAGTGACTGACTGACTGATCTATCAACGCATAGCGCAAATCCACGGGACGGATTGGGTTAAAATTTGGAACACAGATAGGTTTTATGACGTAGAACTCAGCTAGGAAAGGATTTTGCCACGCGGGCAAAGCTGCGAGCGTAAGCTACATAATATATCTGGGGGCACGGCAGTGCCCCCGCCAAGTCGAGCAAAAAAAGCGGCACGGCCGTACCATCCTTTTCTGGAAGCAGTTCAGACCATTTTCGACCCCCTATAACTTCGTTGTGGAAAAAACTAGAAGCTTCAATTTTTAACAATCGAGTATGCATTGTATAAACACGATTTATTCCAAATTTCATTCAATTTGAACTAATCGTTTAAAAATTATAACTAGTCAAAGTTTTGTAATTTTTCACTCACTCACTCACTCACTCACTCACTCACTCACTCACTCACTCACTCACTCACTCACTCACTCACTGACCGATCATCAAAAGTCTAAGGCACTTCTAGCAAACATAGAAGGTTCAAACTTGGTAGATACTTAGAGTTTATTGTATAAACCATAGGAAAACTAAAAAAACATGCAATTTCGGTCTAGTTTTCGAGATACATAAACTGCATAAATAACTTTGTAATCCCGTATAAATGTATAAGATTACAAAGTTACATTTGCAGTCAACGGTAAAAATTGCATAAAATCCCAATAATAATGCCATAATATATCCCGCCTTCTAGGTTTAGTCTGCTCCCATCTACGGGCGTCGTCACTTAAGATCAGGCGATATCGTGGGCAAAGGCTAACCTATAACGAATAAAAAAAAAAACAAAAAGTAGTGAGATGCCACCAAAAACATAACTTGTAAAAAATACCAAGTCTCGCAACTGCAGTTTTTCTACCGTAAAAAAATTGTTGAGATCCATGTACTACCAAGTCGGTTAAATCTTTTGTGTTTTAAATTAATAGATTGACTTGGCAATCGCATTATTATGTCGGTATATTATTTTAAAGATACATTGTTGTGTTTTCATGCGATGGCCAAGTCGATCTATTGATTTAAAACACAAAAGATTTAACCGACTTGGTAGTACATGGATCTCACAATTTTTTTACGGTAGAAAAACTGCAGTTGCGAGACTTGGTATTTTTTACAAGTTATGTTTTTGGTGGCATATTAATTTGCTAAGACCCGGACACGTTTGTTTATCTAAAGATACGAGATCATTATAACTGGCAGCGACTCGTATGAAATATGCCGGCACTCGTGTGATATTTATATATTTGACCGGAACAGAGCACACAAATAGATTTAATTAAATTATTTTACGTGTTTACACTTTACTAATATTATAAAGGCAAAATTATGGAATTTTGCACGTGTTTGTTTTTGGCGTGTAATTATTACCTTTTCGCGCCTTAGGTAATTACAAATCTGCGTTATTAGAAAACGCGGACTTACGCTAGTTCTGGAATTAACTAATGTCATTTGTTCGCTTAGTACCTGGTTTAATCCTGGTACAATCGTTAGTCCGCGTTTTGTAATAAGACGGTATGAGTTGAAATTTGGTGATAATTTAAACTTCGAAATAACACAAAAGGTAATTTTTAGCAGATAAAACCGTAGGGCGCAGCTTGTTGTCATAACTAACCTTAACTCAAACGATAAACTATAATAATAGCAATATTCGGTTGCAGGAAATGCCATCCTGGATCTATCGAGCTTCGAGATCAAGTCATAAATTCTATCTAGAAATATTTCGAGCACTTTAGATTTTATAACAAAATTTTGTGGTTTATAGTATAACACTATAGGCATATACTTTATTTTGTATATCTAAAGCTATTCTTGTATTTGTGCCTCTTATCTATATAATTCTTTACTTATGAAGAGGAAAATGTATCTCTAAAGCCTCCCCATATTGGGCGAAAGCGCCTCTTGACGACATCGCCGCGACACCTAGGTGTTGTTATCGCGATTCTTCGTGAACTTCACATATTTGTGAAATCCTATGTAGCACCGGGACCGGGGGTAGACTTCCTTTGCAGGAGGTCGTCTAGGTGGGTACCCCAACAGTGCCAGTTATTCTACCGCCTGAGCAGTGATGTGCAAACATCACTGTGCTCCGGTAGGAGGGCACTGTAGCTAGCGAAATTACTGGGCTAAAGAGTCTTAACATCTTATGACTCTTGAGTAAGAAGCGTTGGTGCAGTGCTCCTAGAGTTTCACATAATTGTGAAATCCTAGGTAACACTGTACTGATTATGGGCAGCCGTTATCTCTTAACATCAGGAGAGCGTCTTGCTCGTCTTCTACTTCATAACATAAAAAAAAAAAAAAAAAAAAAAAAAAAACTGGGGAGTTTCGCAAGTGGTCGCAGCAATTTCGGGACTTTCCAACAGCAGTCGTCCCTGTCGCCCTATGTGGAGACACCTTAAACTACTGGAAAGATTTAAAATCACAAGTAGAATGCTACATTATCTTTGAGTAACATAAGTTACCTAATTTTTATCTTGACCTTCATCTTCAGCGAAGGAACGAGGAGAACCAGGTGTAATTGTTGTTTATGTAGATATGTTTAAATTACATATCAGCCAAGAAAGTCTTCCTGACATTTATAAGGTCGACCTGAAATTCAAAAGTGTTCTAACTCTACGTGTCCATAATTTATATTGTCCTTGGCTATTTTTCGAAGCCTTGGACACAAAAAACGTTTTGCGTACGCCAGCCTTTATCATAAAAAGATTTATCGAGTACTGTGCGATCCCTTTCTTTCTTACACCGTTTATCTTCAATCAAACGAGCCCCAGAAGTGTTTTAGACACCTGATTCATACTCCCGGAGCTTTTATGTGACCACTTTGTTTTATTTGATAACCAGTGGGTTGGGTTGCCAGTTTTTATTACGGATAGGCTTGGATTTTCTACCTCTAGAATTGGCTAGTTATTATGACATGAAGGATTCGATGTCAGCCAAAATTTTGCCCATTTAGTGGTTGGGGAGTTACTCCATGCAAGAGATTCATCGAAGTAAATTTTTGCTGACATTTTTTCAATTTTTTTCAGTTGAATTCACTTATATGTTTCCAGAGAATCTGTAAGAAATTAAAGGAATCCAGGTAGGGAAAGATTTACGCTTACCTACTTGATCGACAAAATCATGTTGTCTTTAACATCTGCTACACCAGTCGTGTTGCAAACGTAAGCGATAATATTGGTGACGAGGTGTTGTTGGCAACTGTTCACTTTCAAGCGGGCCGCCAGTTTGTGTGTCGGATTCTAGCACATAAAGTAGTTGAACGGTGATCTGCCTATTTATTTTTAATTTGTCTGTAATCACACTAATATCTATTCTACCGGTAGGTATTATTATAAAAGGAACTATTAGTACCACTAAATCTCATAGCACTAATAAATCATAAATAACCTATTTGGCACATCGCAACCTTTCCCGAAAGTTTTATGTATCAATAAGATGTAATAAAGGATAATAGATTAAAGTTAATTGGATTGTATGGCGGCGGCCATTTTATTGCCATACTTCATCATGAGGCGAGTTATGGCAATAAAAGCTTTTGTCAACGGTTTACTCGTGTGATTGGTGGGACATATTCCTTTGTGATGGCAACATTTATGTGATTAATTTGTTGCGACCTGAGGTTGTGCGTAGGTGTAATAATTTAGATGTTTAAAGAACCCAGTTTGTCTATGTGACTAACGTTGGTAATAATATAACAGTCCTTTGAAAATACATTTACGCGCCAATATAATAAAAATAATTACTAAAACATTAAGAAGAAGACGCAAAACATAGTAAATTATGTGCATTTGACTGGCCGAATGGCCGCACAGAGCATATAAAAACATTGACTTAGTTCATGTATTTGCTTCAGGTCCAAAGGGTAGGCCTCACTGCGCTCCGGTGCATACCAAAGTGCATCAGTCATCAACATTATCAGCCCACGTTCGTCCACTGCTGGATATAGGCCTCCCTCATAACCCAACTCAACTCGGTCCTCCGTCTTTCTCCTCCAATCACTGCCAGCGACCTTTCGGATATCGTCACTCCATCTCACCCAAGGACACTACGTTAGCCCTAACGCGGTCTTCACTTTACCTCTAGGAAACGCCTTTAAGTGCAAAAGCGATATTTAAAAAATAATATAAAATACCGTTGCAATCAGTAAAGGAATAAAAATGGCTTTTTGTGGCGAGTTTCTGATACATGAGCAGGTTGAAATGCGGCGTCCATTCCAATCCATTTTTTCATTAATAAATCGCAGTTAATCTCATACGGATTGAACAATTGTTTTATTTAAAAAGTAGATATTACTGAAGTTGAACAAGGCATTTTTGATTGTATTATTACTTAATTTAAATTTGTATGTATGGAGATTAAATTCGCTATTAGACATTCTATGATAAAAAGAATTTTCTAATTGTAGAAATTTTGAATTATACCTATATTGTCCCATACACACCTACAATCCCATGTCCCATATACGTTAATCTACCATCATACTCTTTGTATTTTCATCAAAATTTGCCTATTCATGTTTTCTTAGAAGGAGACATATGTTCCGCATTAGATGTGATGATTTGATGATGACGACGATGTTAATCAGAATAAGAGTATTGATATCCTTTACAAATAATCAGAATAATCTGAAGTCTGTCAGAAAAATATTGTACAAAAAAATTAACAAAGCTTTTAGTCCAAATCTACTTTATATACCTATATACTTACTGAGAGCTACGAAGTTCTTTAACTAACTTACATTATCAACTTAACTTAAAATATTGTGTGTTTATTTGCACTAACGTAGTTACTTCAGTAACTTACTAACTTGTGATTTCAAGTTGGCAGACAGTTTTAATCTAGATAGGTGCAAAAGCACTGATATTGGTGCAAAAGAACTGATATTAGTGCAATGAACTGATTATAAAATAGGTGCCCGACGTTTTATCCCTCTAACTAAACTATAGCTTTATTTAATTTCATAAAATATCTAGATTCTAGATAGTTTACAAAATGAATAGTTAATTTATTAAACAAAATGAATATAGTAAAATAGTAGTCCTAGTTATCAAGATGAAATTTAATACAGTATCTACTATCGTACAGGGCATACATTAATTCGCTTTTTAGCGATAATACCGCCGCTTGTACATTTATTTTTTGTCAATAATTTTCTACTTGTAATGTACTCGTATTTCCTTTTGTGTGGTGTACAATAAAGCATTATCTATCTATCTAATTTTATACCTGTGGAAACAAAAAATGTACCAATCACAAACAATTACGAAGAATATTTATTATTCTTTTGTGATTGGCTCTCTTTTTTGGCCCTTGTTGGCGCAAAATAGTTTAAGATTTAAGATAATTAATTCTTATAGTTTTTTTTTTATTTCAAGCGTGTTTCAGTTCTTATTTTAACCCAAAATTAGTGTAAGAAATTGCAAAAACCTTTCTTAGTTCTCGCTTACCTATTACTAGTGAACGTGTAAAAAATACCAAATATGTTTTGCGTCAATCAATATGTAGTTGGCTCATTCTCATGGAATTGATTCTCATCGTCACCTTCATGGCAATTCTTATTTATTGCTTATTTGTAATGTTTATGTATAATATTGTATAGAGCTGGATAACACGTGTAAACTTTTATATAAATGATTTAAATCGTACGTTTCATTTCGAAGAAAAACAGTTTTGAAATTTTCGACGCCACGAAAGTGATTCAGTAATTATTTTTTTACAACTTTTTCAAGTAAAACCCTTTTAAAAGACTAAATCTACCAAAAATGTACAATAAAACGACATTTTACGTAAAAACAAACCTCACTACAAAAGAAAATATGCGTAATTTGATACCATTCACTTTACTTTTTTATTAGTCAGAAATTTGGTTTGTATGTATTAAAACCCTAACATAACAGATACAAAACTTTTTAGTAGGTAAAAAGTCTATTTCAAAAGAAAACAATATTTAAAAATCACTTTCGTGGCTCAAAAATCACCTTCATGGTAAAAAACGCTATGAAGGTGATGCCACGCTGGTGACGAAAATATCCCTTTTTGGTGAAATTCTGGAAAGTTTAGGAATAATGTATAAAGTTGAATACTTCATCTTTATCTCGCACATTTTGGCTTTTCGAAAAGCTAACTTTGATTTAAATAACTAAAATGCAATGCATAAAAATGTTGTCCATGCAAGTGATCGATACACCCATGAATAAATTGAAACTTAGCAATTATATTTTTTCCCACGGCTCGATAAGTCCTAGATCCTACTTCTACGATTGCAGAACATGGCCATCATTGAAATGAATCGAACTTTGTATTGGATTGTTGATGTTGTGTTTAACAGCAGGCGTTAAACTACGCAAATCTAAAGCACCTAAAATCGTGTGACCGCCGCATTATATTTATTTTAAATTCAAAATAATACTGAAAACTTTTTTTTAGTCTATAGACCTTAAAATATATTTGTTTGCGATAATTTTGGTATATGTTACATACAGATACATCAAAATTTGTTAAAGTAGTGCCCAAATGTTTAACTGCAACGCAAAGTGTGACACTATGAGAATACGAAAAATGGTCCCGATTTTGACCTTTCATGTTAAATTTTAGTATTATTTTTTGCGTCGTTTATGGTAATCTTCATTTATTTTGTTGCTTAATATATGCTTTATCCACCTATCCACAATTCATATCTCTGTCTTTAACCGTTTAGGAAATATAACCGTGTGACCATCAAATTTGAGCTAAAATGAGAATGAGCCAGTTACGTTTATGTACTCGTATTAAATGACCGATAATGATCGTTCTATTAAGAACAGATCGCGCATATAATGTTCCAAGTAGACACCAAAACAAATAATTGCAGCAATAAAGCCTTAATGTCTGGGTAATAAAAGCGCAAGATGTCGAGCCATCGGTAAAGTGTCCAGAGTCTAGGTAGAGCTGAGTAATGACCACTGCTCTGGCTTTATTACACTGGATTATTGGGATCTTTTAGAAAACAGGAGAGTAAAACTACTGGAGATTGTTTTTACAAAAACATTATTTATTACTGGAATTTAGTTTAAGAGATTTTTGCCGCTTCAACCATTGTTGATCTATTGTGACGCCCACTTGAGCTATAGTTCACTCCTTAAAACCGTAGCTTCTAGAAACTTCCAGATCTTCAAGGGAGTGGTTTGTTGTATCTCATCGGGAAGCATCATTTGTCGTCCTAGATGGACACTTATGTTGAACATGAGTAGCCCGCAGCTACAGAGTCTTCGACTTACAGTTATAGTCAGAGTTACTTGTAGTACATACCTACTAGGTAAAACTACAAATGATCACTGTTTTTCCACCACAATATTTCCGTATAAAAGAACGCCCCATTTCCTATTCAAAAGTAAGAAAGCCTTGTAGCAACAGTTGGTATCGCTGCATAATTTAATAAGCCCCGTCAGGTCGGCAGTTTTCTTTGTACGAAACACAGAAATGAGACAGAATATTTTTACCAAGAATAGTATTTTGTTGATACTCGTACCTTTGCAAAAGTTACCATTATAGACTATATTAGGTTTTTATTCGTTTTTTTAATCTTAAGAATTGTAAATATTAATTGTCAGAGTTATAGATTAAACGTAACTACAGTCTTAGGAAGAAAAGGAGGTACTGAGAGGTTTATCCCATCTACCTGTACATAATATACGTCAGCAATGATCGAAACTGCGTTAGAAGCAACGAATTAAGGAAATAAGTTAGAAGTAAGACTACGATATTGCAGACGCCTATTATATAGATAGATAGATGGTTATATTATAAAGAGATGAACATAAAGTTATAATCTACAGCCCTTAAAATGTAGGTACACTTTAAAGGAACTATTATTGATGACGATGCAATCCAGGCCCATATCGGCCTCGGCGACTGTTACGACTGGATACGCATAATATTTAACTGAGACGAATTAAAGGAACCATTATAATCTAAAGGGTCACTTATGTCTTTTTAAACCCTAATTTTACATCTAATTACCTCTGTTAAAGGCCCTTAACCCCTGTCTGAAAGGGTTGATTTGCCCAATTTTGGCCAATAATAGAGCTCGTTACAACATCGACCGCATGATTGTGTCCTCGGAAATGTGAATGTTGGGCAATTGGCATTAGGTCTGATTAGGTTCACTTATGATACCGAATGCCAAACCGACGGATGCCGAATTACGAGATATTTTGCGAGCTTTCCGTGAAAATTTGATGAAACCCGTCTCAAGATATTTATGGAATAGCTTTCGGTAACATGAAGTATAATTCGATAAGTAATGTAATTTGATATTCTATTTCTATTAATATACCTCTAATGATAATAATTGTATCCAAGTTTATTTATGTAGTTGTGAGAAAAAAACAACCTTTAAGTTAAGACACAGACAGGCATGAAGAGGTTACTAACACACACAAAATTATTAGCAGGACTTAATATGGCAACGAATAAAATTATTCCCTTTGTAAATTACAAAACTGTGGAAGTTCTCATAGAAGGAAAAAAAAATTAGTTATAAAGAAGTTGAATAGTTGCCGAAAGGTCGAAAGCAAATATAATTTGTACTAAAAAGGAAAAACATGTTTGTTTGACCTACCACCAATATTTTATAACATTTGACCGAGTACGCCATTAAGTTTATGCATCACACGCAAGGAAAATAAATATAAGTTTGGACACAGAAATCATACAAAAGTAGCCAGGATATTTTATCCTATTTTCTATATTCCTAGATAGATAGATAGATAGATAATGCTTTATTGTACACCACACAAAAAGAATTACATTACAATTCGAAAAGTAGAGAGAGAAGAGTTTAGTATTTGATAAAACTAAATTAAATCTAAAAAGGCATTTTTCCCAAAATGCGAGCAGCATTACCTCTCGATGGAAATACTGATGACTTTTCTACTAATATAATAAAGCTGAAAGTTTTTCTTCTATACCTATACCTAAGGTTTAAACGAACTAGAAGAAAAACTTTGTTTGTACTTTGATGTTACGATTAGTTTTTCTTTATATAATATCTAGTCCATACCTTAAAATTATCAAAATCTAATATCTTTTTACCTTGATATGAGTACGAAATAGGATTTGTGACAACACAAATAAGAGAACCTTTTGTAATTAACATCCCAACTTCTACACCTCGACATAATATCCATCAAAGCAAAATTCTGGACGTGAAAAATCACACACATTTTTACGAAATTAAAAACATTTGCTAGAGGCACTTCAATTATATAAAGTAGAAAATTACTCTACTGAGATTCTGTCTTTTCCTTAAATTTTCGTGTAGGTCGCCTAATGAAATAACTTTTAATCAACGTTGTATTAGCCTTAATGTTTTAATGAAATGGTTAATTCATTAGTAAATATTATAATTAAGTAAATTATATAAATAGTATGTTTACTTAAGACCTACTTTAATGAACTTAATTCACAAAGCTTTTCAAAGCTTCATATAAAAAGTTTTATGCTTAACAAATACCTTGTATAAGTCAGTATTTAATGAGGGTGAAAGTAAAATAATGTGCAAACAAAGGTTGGTAGATTTAATCTAAACCAATTTAAAATAGCACTTGCTAGTCAAACGAAATGTTCTGGGTTTCAAGGAAACGGTATGCAATTAAAGAGTAGTCAAACTCTATCTACACTAGTCTTTTAAATGTCATAGTATGGTGGTCTTATTAATGTGGTGATTCAAATGGTTGCCTGTTCAAAAAATGTAATTTCAAAAGCAACGTACCTAACAGCAATGCAATAAAAGTGTTAATATATTAGCTTTTTAGTTTAACATAAAAATAGAACTATGTAGTATACTTAGCATGGTGAATTTATATTATATTTAATAAAAGATTTATTAATTTTTCTTTTAAAATTCACTAATTATAATATATACTATTTTACTTTTTTACGGCTAAACGACTGAATCAATTATTTGAAATTTCACTTTAAGTCGTTTAGACTGAAACTTGAAGTTCAGTTTTAACTCTTTTTAGGGTTCCGTAGTCAACAAGGAACCCTTATAGTTTCGCTTTGTCCGTCCGTCCGTCCGTCCGTCCGTCTGTCTGTCCGCGTCATTGCGGAGAAACTATAAGTCCTAGAAAAGTGTAATTTTGTATACAGGTAAGTAATAATAAGGGTAAGAGAACGGTGACAAAAAATAATTTTTAATTAATTAATTTAGGCTACCTCCCGTACACGTAAGATGGGGATGATTTTTTTTTTCTGGCTGATACCATCGTGTGGGGTATCGTTGAATAGGTATTTTAAAATGAAGGACGGTTTGCTAAGAAACTTTTTCGATTTCATGTTCTGTTTGAAAGATATTCAAGTTTTAAAAAAAAAATTGAGCGTCCCCCCCCTCTAAAATCTGAACTACTAGCTTTAAAATTCTGAAAAAAATCAGAGGTATGCTTTCAACCATGAACTTTCCAGGAAAACTATAGCGGTTAAGATAAAATTATTAGTTTCGGTAAAATCAGCAAAATAAGAATACCTAAAGCTAACCTAGCCTATAGTTTATTAATGCATAACTAGATGGCGCTAGTAGTAAAATTAGATCGCGCAAGCGAATTGTTCATGGTTGTATTGTTTACGAGTTATAGCTATCACAAATAAATCACCATATTACAGTGTTACTTAGCTCATAATTTCTAACTTAAGTTTTTTTATTATAATTTGATATAGCATGGTCAAGGCTACTTGTGTGAATGATCCGGATATATTTTTTTTAATTTGCGGAGAATATTATGCTCAAAGAATTCCGTTTGAATGTGACAACGTTCATAATTTAGGCTTACAAAAATTACTTTGGATACTCCCTGGAAATTAACGACAAGCCTTGGATTCACCAAAAGTTATGCAAAACGTGTGTTGAGTATCTACGTTTGTGGACAAATTAGAAAATAAATAGATTTTGGTACGAAACCGCTATAATGTGGAAAGGACTCGAGAACCATCACGATGACTTATTTTTGCTTAGTGTAAACATAAAACTATTGTTTTGATTTTATTAAAAATTAAGTATGCGGAACATAACTGGCTCATAATGTGTTCATTTAAAAATGGTTTACTTTGTTTTAGGCCAATGGTGGTTATATTTTTTTTTTGTAAAGTAAGAATTATTTGGACTTTTCTCAACACGTCCAAAAACTAATGCGTCACTTTCAAAGGCTCGAATGTGACATAACCATCAAGTTACACTCTCTCCACGACCACCTAGACTATATTCATGACAATCTTGGGGTACTAAGTGAAGAATTGGGCAAGCAATTCCACCCGAACTTTTGTTCGATGAAGTAACGCTATCAAGGCTTCTGGAACGCACATATGATGGCTGAATATTGTTAGAGCATTTAGAATAGCCCTTAGAATAAGAATAGCATTTAGAATAGCTCTGCCTTCAGTTTCAGCAAGAAAATCAAATAACATAAAGAGTTTTTCAACTTAAACTTAAATTAATTAGGATCATCTCTACATTGACCACCCACAAGGTGGACAGACGACCTTATAAAGGTCGCCGGAAGACGCTGGATGCAGGTCGCTTCCAACCGGTACATATGGAAGTCCAAAGGGGAGGCCTATGTTCAGCAGTGGACGTCTTACGGCTGAGATGATGATGATGATGATCTCTACATTTATAGCGTTTTATTACGAAAACAACATAATATGTGTCATATCTTTTTAACTAGAGCTGGTACAGAAATTTCAGTCACAAATTTGAAATCGTCGTCAAAAATCATCCAAAATGCTGTTGTGCAGTGTATTCAATCTACTAGAACTACGGAACCCTACATTGTGCGTGGCCCGACTCGCGCTTGGCCTATTTATTTTTTAAACAAAAGCTAGTGTTTCACAAATAAGTTTATGTAAATCTAGAGAACTGTTGACGCAACGCCTCAGCAGGCCATGTATCTAAGCTTCTCTCATGGGAGAAGTATTACGATAATAGTGGAGAATTCTCCGCATTCTCCGCAGGGCTGATTACAGAGGTGATTAAACCCTCCTCGTTTGTTTCTGGAAGGATCTGAGGACCACTGGGACCCTTGGTCCCGTGCTATTGTCCGGAACAACCCTGATAATGGTTGTACTCACTGATTGTAGTCGTATGTTAATAGGTAGGTAATTTTTTTTTTAATACAACGAAGTAAGAAGACGAGCAAGACGCTCTCCTGAGAGATAACGCTGCCCATAATTAGTACAGTGCTACCCAGTGCACTGCGCCAACGCTTCTTACTTGAGAGTCATAAGATGTTAAGACTCTTCAGCCCAGTAATTTCACTAGCTACAGTGCCCTCCTACCGAAGCACAGTAATGTTTGCACATCACTGCTCAGGCGGTAGAATAACAGGCACTGTTGTTCTATATATGTTGTGTAGGTAATTAGATTAATATTGAAGGGAAAAGTTTCGGTGTATGTTTTTTTATGTAAAGAAGTACGAAGACTAGCAAGACGCTCTCCTGATGTTTAAAAATAACGCTGCCCATAATTATCAGTACAGTGCTACCTAAGGTTTCACAATGATGTAAAATTCTAGGTGCACTGCACCAACGCTTCCTACACAAGTCATAAGATGCTAAGACTTTAGCCCAGTAACTTCACTAGCTTCAGTGCCCTCCTACCGAAACAGTAATGTTTGCACATCACTGCTCAGGCGGTAGAATAACTGGCACTGTTGGGATTCCCACCTAGATGACCTCCTGTAAAGGAAGTCTACCCCCGGTATGTTATATGTATGTTTGTTACTTCTTCACGTTAATACGACTTAACTGATTGCCTTTTTAGAATTAGTTTATAGTGCCGTAAAGCTGTTGTAGACTACTGACGCATAGGCTGCACCGCAGCCCATAACGAAAAAGTTCTTACTTTGGTAACTTCATTTTAAATAATCAATTATTATTTGTACAATACAAGCGGGGCGCATTGTTGGAAATTGTGAAAGAGTAATTTCTATAGGTTGTGGCAAATTGACAAATACAACAAGTGAAATTTAAAAAATACTTTTTAAAAACAAGCTTTAATTTTATCATCTTGCATCATAAAGAACTCGTCAAGACGAATCAAATGAGCCCAAACTCGATGGGGTTGCGTTGTTTTATGACAGAGTTCCTATGGCCACCTTCCAGCTCCATCATCAGATCAGCTCGATGTCATAAAAATATTGCATTGTCATCCGATTTACACACGCATGCAAATTTTCAGCTCAATTGGAAACCGGGAAGTGGGTCAAATTAAACTTGCAAGATTTGATTACAGACAGACAGACAGACAGACAGACAGACAGACAGACAGACAGACAACAGACAGGTGAAAGTAATATAAAGCTTGTAAAATGAAGCCTGCGATACGAATGAGCTAAGTGCCGTGTGCTAAAAAAGACGTACTATAGACTAATTTACTTAGTAAAGAAGAAACTTACATAAAATTACATAATAAGTAGATATTTATTCTGTCAATATTTGCCAATAACAATTGTAATACGAGCGAACATACAGCTCTTTATCTCAGCCGAACCAATTAAGATAATGTGTATCACAGAATCACAGTAATTATTGTGTGTTGCGACCCACTGAATATCTAGTTACTAAACCAGACTATTTAACAAAGGCAGAAGGCGTGTACTTACATAAGTATATAGCCTAAAATTTATAACAAATAGCTTAAAGTATATAGTGCGCTTGAAAAATGTGTAGTATGTAAATGCGTCTACTACGTAAAAGACTAACATAACATTTATTAACAGACACACTAAACATTTTTAAACAATCTTTTAAATGAATCAGCTGAGAGGGCAATATCCATTGAAAGTAGGCACTACTTAAGCAGATTTTCGCGGATTAGATGTACGAGTAGTTTGGTATTTTTATTCAATAATTTACTAATTTTTTTAAACTTTTTTATTATCTATTTTAGTTACTATCAAGAATTAACGGTGGGAGGATGATACCAGATGCCGTCTGGGTTAGTACCGACCTAACCCAATATTCCGCTGATTTGCTCCTGTTGGACCTAACACAATCTTGTTTTATTAAGATACTCCACACTGCATGGATCCTGGCAGGGTCGCCATATTTTATCTCTATATTTTGGTATTATGTTTATGATTATAAATTATATTACATTTAATTTAATAATTGATTATAATTATTGTTATTATTTTATATGTATATTATTATGATAGTATTTAAATTTACATATTCAAATGATTACAATAGTATTGACAACACAAAGCCATTATGGCACGCCACCGCCATATTTTTCTCAAATTCCCTTCCAACCAGGTTGTCTGTAAGAGATTGGTTTATGTGATAAGACCGCCGACTTTTTACCTCTAGTTTTATATTAGTACTAGCTTATGCTCGCGGCTTTGCCCGCATGACAAAATCCTTTCCTAGCGGAGGTCTACGTCATAAAACCTATCTATGTTCCAAATTTCATCCCTATCCGTCGATCGGTTTAGGTTGTGCGTTGATAGATCAGTCAGTCACTCTTTCCTTTTATATATTTAGGTCATGTTCATAACCATTGTATGTGTATTTTGGTTGCAATAAAGTGTCATTCTATTCTATTATATATACTTACATACTACAGTACCTACACATATACCTTTTCGCAACACTTTGTATGCATTGTGTTTGAAGTAAGTCATACGTACATTAATTCGTGCCGCAAGTAATGTAATAAATGAACGCTTCACTGCGCCGTAACTTACTCTAATTACGAATGTGGCGCCATAACTTATTGTTGATTAACTTTTTGATCTACTACAAAGGCATGTTGGATACAGGTGTAATTTAATAATGATATGGTAAAGTTTATATTGTTAATTACTTATTGTGTTTAAATGGAATTGTAATGCGTAATCCACATTCAGTTGAAACGGGCAGAGAAGTGAGCAGGGCAATGAGCATGTAAATGGGGTATAATTTAAAATGCCTTTGAAAAGCTGACGTGCTGTGAAAATCTATACTAAAGCTGAGCTGCTGTTTGATATTTATAGTTTAAGTATATTATTTTCAATATTTTATATGTATAGGTAGGTATATTGTAAACATATTAATTGTATAAATCTAACCATCAGCCGGACTTTTATTATCTAGGCATTAACTATGATAATAGTAGATAAACTATTTTACTAGAAATAAAAATATATAATTAAATAATTAAACATATATATCGTAATTTTAAAATTATCTATCTATTATATTATCATTGTGTAAATTATCTTATTATTTGTTACAATACATACATAACATTCTATCCTAAAGTATTGCACACCGCCACTATACATGTTCTCAATATTACTTCCAACGAGGTTGTCTGTAAGACATTTCACTATGCGATAAGACCGCCGTTTGTTTACCTTTAGCTTTTGTGTGTATTGTATATTTTTGAAACAATTTCTTGTAGCCTTGTTTGCAATAAAGAGTTATTGTATTGTAAAGCCGGCGCTCATCAGTAAAACTTCGCACTAAGAAGGTCAGAATGCCTTGTCATAGTCTAGGTCTCATTTATTATACAGGGTTTTTGGCTATAGAGTACATTGGTCGAGGTGACAATTGAAAAAAATCATAAAAAATAAACCTTGTATAATTATTTATTATCTCATTTTGTGGACAAAATATCAGAATATTATTTTAATTAATCAAATTAAATCTAGTTAATCACATTAATAGGGCCCAATACACCAAGATAAGATAAGATAAGAATACTCTGTATTGGAACCAAAACATTACAATTTGACTTAAAAACTAGTATTTAAAACTAAACAAAAATTTGGTCCACAATGGGCGGCCTTATCGCTGTGAGCGATCTCTTCCAGGCAACCAACCTTTGTACGGAACTATAATTGTCCGGAAGAGTAAGAGTGGAATTTGGTAGAGAAACTTATTCATAGACATGTACCAATGTACTGAATAACCAAAAACCCTGTATAAATACCTATACATACGTAGCATTATGATGGGCTTATGTATAGTACTATAACTAGTATCGTTATTATATATATTTTATGACACTCACCGAAATGTCAGACTTTCGTGATCCAGTCTATTATTTATTTACTTATTTCAGTCGTTATAGTTCCATCGCAGGGCAAAGACCTCTCTTCCATTCCTCGCGTAATAGGTCACGTTTAGATTTTCATAAAAGGGTTTGGCTATATTTTTTGCTAGAAGATAAACGAGGCGAGTTCGTGATGTGAAGAGATACCGGCCTATCAAGTAGGTACCTATCCTTGAGTATTAATCGTGTTGCTTGGTAACAGCGCCTTGAAGACTTTATATCTTTTTTTGACGTGAAGAGGTAAAAGGACTAGCATGACGGTCTCCCAATGTTAAAAGATAATGCTGCCCATAATCTGTACAATGCAACCTAGGATTTCACAGTGATGTAAAATACTAGGTGCACTGCACCAACGTAAGTCTTGAGTAAGAAGTACTCAAGAGTCATAAGATGTTAAGACTCTTTAGCCCAGTAATTTCACTAGCTACAGTGCCCTTTTACCGAAGCACAGTAATGTTTGCACATCGGTCAGGCGGTAGAATACTTGGTACTATTGGGGTACCCACTTAGACGACCTCCTGCAAAGGAAGTCTACCCCCGGTAAATCTATCAATGTACGCTAATAAATGGTCATCTAATAATTATTATATGTCTCTTTATGTATGTATGTACGCGTGTATGGATGTATTTATGATCTATGTATGTATGTTTATGTAGGTAAATATTTTTACGTATTTGTGTAAATTATTTTTACTTATAATTCTTTTGAAGTTTCGTGAAACCACCGTCCTTCCAGTGTTGTATATTTCCTCTCCCTGCACGGTTGTCTGGAAGAGATCGCTTTGAGCGATAAGACCGCCAATTGATACACCCTTAGTTTTAATTTTGTTGTTTGTAAAATTTACTTTATATGTGGATCAATAAAGAGTTTCTTATCTTATCTTATAATTCCTGATGATACCCTAGTTTTATTAACTTTGCAGAACTTCGATCATTTGTACGCTGTCGTTTACGGGAGGTACCATAATCTGTCGATCCCAGCTGTCGCCTATAAGACATGTAAGAGACAGTTGTTAGGTCATGTTGGAAGCCTTGTAATCTTGGACTAAAACTCTAGCATATAGAATAGTCCACAGTACCAAATCTTGTATATTGATTCTAGCAGTGTAATTTGGATAACCTGTTCTGTAGGAAAACAAACTCAAGTATTTTTTTTCAGTCCAGGGATCGTGAAAATTTCGATGCAATATGTACGATTAACTCTAGAAATATTTATTGACTGAAATTACGCGTGACAAGCGACTACGTAATATTCTTATGATGAAATTCCTTACTGACGACTATGATAAGCTCCCCTATTCAGTATGTGCTAGTAGTTTGTCGTATCCAAATATCGTACAAACTTCGTAAATGCTGACTCAGTCGCTTGTTCATCTTCATTCTTCATACGAGTATTATACTGTGTCTGAAACTCTACAACAGGTTGCCTACCGACTTGAACGTAACACAACTTGTAAATTATTTAAAAGTTCGTTCTTTCTTCGTTTTATTAATAACTTAAATATTTTTCTAAAATAAAATATGTCACCATAATAATATTTGTTAAAAGCGTAGATGGTTGAAAGTGGCAAGTAACAGAGGGGTAATTCACAACTAAAACGAGTCGTCGCCTACAAAATATATAGAAGTAGGGTGGTGTGTGCACGTAAAGTGCTCAAAATAGTCAAGACCCGTAAAGGATTTTTTGTAGTGTTTGAATTTGACGCACCCTAACACATTTGACACAGTGGGCGCGATTCGGCGCAGTCAAGAAGGTATATTACAAAAAGTCCATCCCGAATCGCGACCTCTTTTCCACATGTACCGACTCAGTATGACACTGGTCCCGCCATCTTGACGCTCGTGACTTAATTCATTCGCGCCATTTCCCCGATCAGTGATTAAAGCATGGTATCTGCACGTTAATTGTTACATTAACCTGATGTAACATGTATGTAGTTCATTCGGATAAACATTCCCTAGGGGCCTTGAATAAATCACTGGTTTATTTACGAATACCGACGCGATTTAGATGTTTTCAATGTCTTACTATTAACTATTGGTTTCTCTTTTCACGTACTGTTTTATCTATTGAGAGTTGTTGTTGAGAGTTGAGACTAGATGTTTGTATATTTTTAACTGACTAAAAAAAGGAGAAGAGGTTCACAATTCGTCGGAATCTTTATTTTGATACTTACATAATATAAACGTTCATCTACATTCATCAATTGACTGATCTATCAACACACAGTCAAACACCTGAACGGATTGGGTTGAAATTTAGAACACAAATAGGTTTTATGACGTAGACCTTCTCTAAGAAAGAGTTTCGGCACACAGGCAAAGCATAAGTTAGTAATAGGTATAATACAAAAAACACCTTACACCCACATCTTAATTTAGTTCGAAGGAAAAAAGACAAATCCGTTCTATTTCTCCTACATTTCGTAGTCTAAGTCTACAAATGTTCAATTTATTCAATGTACACGTTCAAATCAGTATTAAGTGAAGCCTCACTTTATCTTTATCTGGAGCTTAAGGCGGTTTATAGACGATACGAGCACGACTCTCCTTAAAAGGATCCTGAGCCATACGTCGTGAATGTCACTTGGTTGTGTGTTTTTGTCCTAATGTTACATATTCTACACAATTACAAGCTTTTATTTGGGCTCTTTCAGCTCTATATTTATTGTGTCTAATTTGAACAGTGGTAATGTTTCTCAATGCAAGATCTCTTCTAGGTTAGTTACCGCAACATTCTTAATGATTAACATCTTCCTTTTTTTTCCTTGGATGACGAGCCAGGGTTAGTGTTTGTGTGTCTGTGTCTAAAGTCTAACATAAAAAAAAAATATCCATACATTTTGAAAAGTAACGTGATTGTTATCCATATTAAAAACCAGGGCCACCAAACCAAGGGTCTAGCCCAGCTTTGACCGTTATATCCGTTAGCTTAGTCGTTTGTTTACATAGTTATATCCACTTCTTATTTTACGATCACATTGAAATTTTACACGCATAATGTAGGTAGTATATAATATTATGTAAATTATGACACGTTGCTAAGCGGGGTGGACAGGAATCTCAAAAATCCCTTTGTCGTTAACGGGGGATTTTTAAGAAAGCAGCAATTTGGCCGCATTTCTGAGATATTTTCTCTCTCTCGTTGGTCACGAAACGTGTTAATGATGTCGAAGTGTACAACAAACAGGCTTAGGCATGCAGCTATCGCTTGTAGCTAACGAAAACATGCACTAAAGATCAAAAACGGAATGAATATTCTATTCAAAGAAGTAAGAAGACGAGCAAGACGCTCTCTTGATGGTAAGAGATAACGCTGCCCATAATAAGTACAGTCTTACCTAGGATTTTAAATAAATAAATAAATTAAACTACAACCCAATCCAACCATCCATCCATTAAAATTTTAAGTGCATTGCGCCAACTGCATCTTACTTAAGAGTCATATATGTAGGTTTCAACTCTTTAGCCCAGTAATTTCACTAGCTACAGTTCCCTTCTATCGAAGCACAGTAATGTTTGCATATCACTGCTCAGGCGGTAGAATAACTGGCACTGTTGGGGTACACCACCTATTAAATGTTATAAGAACTTATGTACGTGGTACCTACCTTTTTTATGCAAATAAACTCTTCAGTCCTTCAAAATATATACTGGGATGGCAGTTGTGGAAGAACGAACAATAACGTCAGTCAAGTCAGTACATTTTTTAGCTTTAGCCACAAGTGCTTGGTTCTTGTCTAGGCGGAATACTTTGGGCCTGGCGTGCATTATAAAAATGGACGATCTCTCTAAAGTTTATAGCTCTCATGGTGAAATGTGTACAGCCACATTTATAAGATCGAAACCGAATTTATCTTCATACGTTTTGTTCGGGTATAAAATAAATATTGCTCTTTAATTAATTAGCTCTAGGAAAATGTTGAATGTTCACGGAGTGTTCTTGGTATTTAACGTGCTCGTACGTAAGTGTTAAAGAGATAACATTAATTTAGCTTTAATATCCTGGATGTTCTAGGGTTATTTAATCGCACCTGTTAGTTAAACACAATATTCCAATTCTCTTTGTCATCAGTATTGCCATCCAGAGAGGTAATGCTGCCAGCATTTCGGAAACAACGCCGCGGGGGCCCTTTTTAGATTTAGTTTAGTTTTATTTATATATTATATAACTAGCTTATGCTCGCGGCTTTGCCCGCGTGGCAAAATCCTTTCTTAGCGGAAGACTACGTCGTGAAACCTATCTGTATTCCGAATTTCAAAAGAATCCGTCCAGTGGTTTGGGCTGTGCGTTGATAGATCAGTCAGTCACTATAGATCAAGAAGATATTATAGTAAGATATTTTCGTTTTAGGTTTAATATTTATGTGTGAATATTAAGTTTTATTGTTAATTGTAATAATATACTTATCACACTACCTTTTCTATGTCAATGTGTAACAAAACGATCAAATTAGGACCCGATGATGAACATCATGATTTATTTTAATCAGACACAGCTTTTTTTTTTTTGAAAAATCATAATCTGTGAATTTCTACCGACACTCTGATATATTAAACGTTGTTGAATGTCATCATGCCCAATATTTTAGCTGGTAACATAGGAAGATATTGCAATGCCTTACGCGCAAATTAAAACCAGTCTAGCTCTGCCAATGTCAATACAATATGCTTGGAGCCGGTTTATATTATTCTAGTAAATATTAGCCTCGGGTACATAATATAATACTGGAACCTCCAGTCATTATGACGAGTTCATACAGTAACGTAAGATGTTATTTTTGATTGGCCGAAATAAACAAGACCTTTGAATGACTGCAAACAGAATGAGTAAATCGCTTTGCCCGTTTGTTTTGTGTTTTTACTCCTAAAATTATATTTACATATACAAACAAGATTTTTTTAAAATTATATAATTAAAATATTTTTGAGGCTGTAACGCTGTACATATGTATTTGAATATACATTGTCATGTATTTTTTTGGAGAAATAAACGTAAATTTAATCATGATGTTCGTTAGTTATGACAGATGGGATTAATTTTGATAGTACTGAATGCTGAGGCAAGAATATTAAATTCAGTGGAAAAATTCAGAACAAAACTTGAAAAAGAACTGAACAAACAAGAAAGAATCTTTGATGAAATTACTGTAATTGATATGACTTTTACAGAGACGGAGCTGCAGGCTCATCTAGTGAAACAATAAATGCCGAATCGATCGTTTTTGATGCTATGATTTATGTTTCAGATAAGCGTCAGCTGAAAAATAGATGTTGGCTCGTAATTTTATGTTTGATACCTACGTCTGATTTTACGACTTTTACTGTTATGTGAAATATATCGATATCTATTCACTGAAATGATAAACGAGTATCTAACAATACACAATATATACCTACCTATAGGTAATAGGTATCCGATATTTATTATCCGACAAAAATAAAATGTTCTCCGATACATTGATCATTGAACCGTGAATTTAATACTAATTTCTTAACTCTGTCGTATAATACGCGATTGGGTTATACGACCAAATTAAGAAACGCCCAATATCCTTTTATTTCCGCCAGTCTATAGAGATTTCCACTAGTGTGAATATAATTAGCCAATACAGCCTCTGTTAACGTCACATACAATTATGTGAACGCGAGCAAAGTCACGCTCCATAGCTCCATAATGGAGCTTTTACCCGTTTATTAAGTATTTCAAATAATGTTCATTCATAGGATTCCAAAGGGAAAGACGTTTGTGTGAAACATCACAGAATCCGAAATCGATATTCCGACAAGTAGTTCCGAAATTCCAAATGTTCTTTAGGAGGAATCTTTTTTGTCGAAACAGCTTGAGACTCTGAGAGGTATTGAAACAAGTATAGATTCGTACCTAAAGCTCAATAATGCATGAGTTCTTTACATTGATTTTTATCCAACTCAACGGGGAGGAGGTTCTCATTTTTGTATTGTTTCAGTACCTACTTACTACCTACTTTGTCTTTCAATCTGAAAAATATTAGGTACCTACTGCTTTGTTTGGCAAATGCTATTAGTATATTATAATATATACTGTTAAATTTATTGTTTCTAAAATAGCGATGCTGAATGCTGACTTCTACGCTAACTCTGGGTTGACGTAGTTACATTATTGCTAACAATTTTTTTTCTTTTAATTTCACTTATTTTGTAAATTATGTTGTAAAATTTGGCAAAAAAAATATTTTTACTTTTTTCTTTTCTACGGATGTGTATTGACTTTTTTTTCATTAATACCTCCCGAAATAAAAGTAACTCCCGACCCTGTAATAGTCACAAACAAAAATCTGAACAAATTGGACAACAAACTTAGTTTGGCATAAAAATGTGAAATGTGTTTCTGATAAAGACATACACTACAATCCACCCAAAACTAATTTTAAATTAATATATAGTCTAAAGAATGAAAATTATTGAAAAATATCTGCCCATACATTAGAGCTAAAAATATGCATAGAAACGTAACGTTTTCGTAATGTAAATAGTTTTTTTTTTGTATACAATATCGTGCAAAGTTATCAGAACAGGTCGTAAATTACCGTGCCTTTTGATATCGATTCCATTTCTCAAGCCCGCGTGTATTTTTAACAGTTTTATCATAACATTGTTCTATCCGCGATGCTTTGTATAATTTAAAACGCTTGTTATGAATGAAATAGAGATTTGCTTGACGTGATTTGTATTATTGTTAACAACGAACATTTTAAGGTTACATAATTTAGGCAGATTAATTTTTTCTTGCTCTTATAGCATCGTATAGCGTTATGTAATTACAAAACAATACATAGCATTATTTCCAGAAGTACTTATTGCACACCGCCTCTATACATGTTCTCATTATTCTTTCCAACCAGGTTGCCTGTGCAGATTGCTCTAAGCGAAGACCGCCGATTGTATACACCTTTAGCTTTATGTGTATTGTCTACTGAAATATGCAACAATTTCCTGCAACATGGTTTGCAATAATGAGTAATTGTATTGTATAGCGCAGTTTCTTTATCATAAAATACTATACTAGCTTTAACTTGGGGCTATTATACCATTAAGAAATCTTTTCTTAGGATTTCTAAGTAAAATTATGATGTACACTGTGTAAATTTCAACTTCGATGAATTTTCCAGTAGTTAAAACTATGTTTCCGTTTTTGCTTGTTTAAAAGTTAAAATAAGAGATTGCATAAAAACAACATGGACAAAGAAAAAGCAAATGCTTGCGGCGTATAGTAAAATTTCAATAAGGAACAGGTTGTTCCAAAACAATCCAACTTCCTAAGGGATATTTGTACATTTGAAATGCAAATAGAATTAATAATTGAAACTATTACTATTGAATATTTACTTGGGAACAAAAGAACAACCTAATGTTGCCTTAAATATTTGAAGACGCACTTCAGTTTAGTGACGAGTGCTGCCTAACGATTATTTCACGATTCGATGTTCTTAATATCATAGGGATACTCGTATTTAGGGATTTTTGACGACCTCTGTGGCGCGGTGGGCTAATATCCGCCTGCAACGCAGAAGGTTGCGGGTTCGATTCCCGCAAGGGACAAATGTCTGTGTGATACACAGACATTTGTTTCTGGTCTGGGTGGTTTCAATATCTATTATAAGTATGTATTTACAAAAGAAAAGTATAATATAAGTATTGTATCCGTTATCCTAACCACCATAACACAAGCATGAAGTTGCTTAGCTTGGGGTTAGGTGGCGCTGTGTGAAATGTCCTGATATATTTATTATTATTTTTTTATTATTTGTCTGTGTTTCTCGTTCAAAGCAGATATTGATGCCTTTATGCCTGGCCGCACACAGACAATAATAACAATATTGTCAATATTTTTTTACACCAGCGCAGCGCAGCCCCTCAAGCACAGACGCTGCGTAGACTTGTCTTGCTGTCAAGGCAACTGTCATCCCATACATTCACAAAAGTACAATGTATGGGATGGCAGTTCTACTCTTGAAGTTTCGTCGGGTTCCCATACGTCATGCTACGGCCACTGAATTATCCATAATACAGCCCGCATACTATCAATATTATTGTCAAACTGTATGCGACCAGCCTATGTGTTTATTTGTGATTACCATGGATGAAGAAATTATGCAGGACGAAAAATCTTGAAGAACAATAATGCATCCCTAGTACGCCCAAATCGCTCGCACATCGATGGTCGTACTCGCTCACTTTTACAATGTAGTAAATTTCCCTAATATGTCCACTTTTCATGTATGTAACTAGTTAGTTCGTTACTAGTTTCCATTAGGTGAGACGTGATCTAACGTAGGCCTATTTAGTATTTCTTTTTTTTTTTAATTGATTTGCTCTTAATTCTAATTAAATGCCAAATTCACTTGCGACACACTCTGTGTCGAAATGTCTAATTCTTAAACAATGCAAAACGACAAAAGCCTTTTCGAATAAAGAATTCGACAATTCATGGTCACATGTTCACGGAGTACGGGGGTTACTCACAAAAAAAACACAATATTCCTAACATCTACAAGAATGATCGAACTCTACCTGTCCTATACAAGTTACATAGTTTTCTCAAATGATTTTCTACAGAACAGAAAACAATAGCTACCCTACAAAGTCGCAAGTTCACTGAGAGGTGTCGTAAAAAGCGAAGTCTTTTGACATGCTGCAAAGAAAAGGTAAAGTTTTTTAATAAAGGTTTTGCAAAAAAGATGAAGACTGCGTTGTGCAATACGTACTCATCTCTCAGAAAACTTTGCTTCAATAATTTATGATAATATGGCTTTTAGAGTATGAATATTATTTACGTATCTAATTACAGGGAGGCCTTTGCCCTGCAGTGGGACAATATAGGCTAAGTAAAAAAAAAATTACAGAAAATTTACTTGCCAAATGTAGAGACAGACAGATCAGACGTATATTGCACACTGTACACTTGTCTAAATACTCGTACAGGAAAATCAAAATACAATCCAGTTTCAGTGCTAATTCCAAACAATTTAGTGAAAAAAATTAGCTGTTTCTATAATATGTGTAATTTCATTTTGTATAGATGTCTAGTCTACCCACCTTCAGTTCAGGATGCCTTTTTTGATGAAGGTCGAACGTTTATTAATAAAGTTAATACATAATCGCTCAGCCTGAGGCAATACCTCACCCATTTCTCGAAGCTTAGCAAATATTTTGCATAGCTCTGCCTGTTGAAGCTAATTTGATTAATTAGACAAACTATTATAAACTAAGTAGAGCACAGCAAGGGATACAATAAAACTTTCTTAGAGACTTGAGTGATAAAGGTAACAAGTGAATTAGATTAAAAAATTTAAAAAACCCCACGCACGTAATTCACAATTTTGTGGTGGAGGCCATCTTTGATTTTAAATTTATCATAGTGCGTTGTATTCTACTAGTTAAGCCCTTTCATTTGATATTGAGGGGGTCGTGGAAAAAAAATTAATCCGCCATTTTGTAGCGGCGGCCATCTTGGACCGATTTCCACCAAACATGGCCACGAACACTCGCGACTAACTCTACTTTCAAACAAAAAAACCAAATCAAAATCCGTTCATTTGCGTCGGGTGTTAAAAGGGCTCTACATGACATATTAAAAAAACGCATTTTAACTTTAACGTTATATATATACGTTAAGAACATTTCATTTTTGACGGTTAATAGTTATAGTCCCCAGTGCTCCACTCTTCCAAAGAATTGAACTTAGTATTAATGTTCATGTTAAAGTACATATACGACAAACTCTTCAGTTCATGTCTGTGTTTCTACAACATACATAGTAGATATTGGTTTACTTTTGTTTTAGGAACACGCTACATTACAAAGTCTTTGGTTAGTAGGTAGGGGTACCTTACTTAGTTGAAAGGTTAAAAATCTCAAAATAAACTAAGATTCTCGCACAAACTTCCCTCGCGATGACTGCGCTCTGATTTTCTAATCTACTTAAAGATTTTAGAAAAGTTTTGATAGTTCAGAGATATTATAATATGATGGAGTATTATGCGTTAAATGTTCTTTGACATGTGTAAATTAAGACAAGTATCTAATTAAAAAATATTGGTAGAGTGATCTTCATGTCAAGATTTTCGCGGGAATCCCTGGATACTTTTAGTGAAGAATTTCCATCGTCTTTACTATTATTATGACTGTTGACTTGATTTGACTATGATTAACCAATTTGAACATAATGTAATGTGATACTGGCAAATACACAAAAGTGAGAGACCATACATATCCCGTAATAATAGCAGTCAACGATTGTCTCTGCTTCTGTCTAGGCGGTGTCTAGCGGGTAAAAAAAAACATTTTTTAAGGGATAATTTTGTTTGTAAGTTTTATTAGGAAGTAGTGTTTTCAAAAAGTAAAAAATAACAATAGGTACGCACTAAAATAATACTATTCCCCTGCTGTGGCCTGTTTTATTCTGAAAATACTCGTACATTGGTGATTGGTGATAAAGGTATCTATCAATTCGAAATTGAATAACACAAATGAGGAATGAGCATAATTTCAACACATTTTCGTTTGCTTTCGCGCCGTGCGTTTCACTGTACACACGCAGCACAACGCTGAGGCAGTTCCCATTCGGCGGCTTAGTAGATGCTCATTAGGTATTAATATTGTCTTGTTTTTTATGTTGTTTTCATTAGCAGTCGAATAAATATTATTTTTCTTTCTTTCTTTATTTCATAAAACGTATGTGTGGACGTAATAGTTTAAGCCTGAGGAGGTAATTTGCATTTTAAAGGCATTAGACCGCAATCTCACTTTCAGTTTTTAATAAGTAAAGTATACCTAGTTTTGTACTTCTGCATATATCAATACATTGTGTTGAGACATATGAACATGTATTTCCTGCAAATAAACAATTTGATTTGTATTGATTTAAATATAATAGACGTGCTCGACTATATAGTAAAAGCTTATTCACTCCTAATTTGAAAACGCCCACGTTATTATATGTATTATATTTACGCCCACATTAATCTATATCATATTATAATATTGAAGGTTGTCAATGGAATATTCACTGATAATGTAATGTCAATTAAAATTTTGCACGCCTCTATGAGGCAGAATGTAACGGACCTAGTTTATAACGACTTATTTTATTAAGACCTATTGTACCTACATTCTTGCGAATAAATGATTTGATTTGATTTGTAATGTCAGCTTCGATTTCGAGCTTTTCATTATACTAGTACCTCTAGAGCTTGCTCCCTGACTTGACGAGGATTCTCTTTCAATGTAACTTTTTAAATTAGATTTTGAGCATTACAAACTAGCTGCCAGACTTGACGAATAATGTTAAATTTAATTTGACCAATGTTACCAAGTTATCATTAAATATTATACATTGTTTTATCAAGTCCGAAAAAGGTTTGAAACTGTGTGAAAGAAGATATGTGTGCTAGGGGTGTGAATGAAGATATGACGGATGATAGTGTAGAATGGAGGAGGAAGACGTGTTGTGTCGACCCTACGTAATGTAGGATAAAGGCAGGAAAATGATGATGATGATGTGATATCAAGTTGCCTACAGTCATGCTTGGTTCTCTTTTCTCACTATAATAAACCACTTGTAACACAAATTACTGTAATACTTTTTCTGACGTGTAATATTTGTTTCAAGGTTATTCTATTGTATTTCTTCTTCTGTTTGTGGTGCCATCTCCTATTTCCAGAGGTCAGCAATCATCATCGCTATCTTAACTTTCGAGGCTGCCATACGGAACAAGGATCTTGAGCTCATATTGAACGACGTTCTAAGGTTTTTGAGCCATGAGGTACGTCTTCTTCCAGGTTTTCGGTTCCCCTGTATTTTCCCTTGGATAATGAGCTGGAGTATTTCGTATTTCTCCTTACGCATTATATGGCCAAGATATTGCAACTTTCTTTTCTTTTTTTTCTCTTCTTTTCTTTTTTTCGTCTTGATAGTGTTTAACACCTCGACTTTCTTGCTAACTTAAGGTGCTGCTTACTTATGGTGTTCAATAAAGAGTTTTCTATTCTATATAATGCTCGATTCTGTAACATTACATTACAAGCGAATGATTCAATTGAGGGAGCACCTTTAAAGGGACTGCTTTAACGTATGTACAAATAATACCTCTATAGTTTTATGTACGTTGGAGACAGAATTAACACAAACCTTTTATCGGCTTATCGGATTGGAAAACATGTGCAAATGTTTAAATTGAAACAATAACATTATTATAATAAGTACATAAGTATTATTAATGGTCTACATGTGTTTGATACGATATTATGAAACTGAAACATTTAAATTATGCAGAATGAAAGTTTATGTCGCGCAAATGTTTTTGACTGATCTAAAAGAGGTGACCGTTTGCGCCAATGAAATATCGGCTAACTTCAGGTAGAACAAAAAGATTTGCACGACATATTAAGCGTATGAACATTGAATGAAAAAATCAAATGAAGATGAACTGCTTAAATACAGGTCCTCAATATAGGTACTAGTGTAAAATAAGTTTATTAAACAGAAAATTTTGTATAGCGTAGGGGGGCATTTTAATCTGTCTTCAGTGTTGACATGACTAGGTACTTGTTTTATTTCATCACATTTACCTTGGTATATGTTTTACGCAATCAATAACCTGTCTGCTCAAGGACGCATACCTAACATATTTTAATTTTCACAAACTTATAAAAGCGGAAAAATGACCTAAAAAGTAATCAGCTCCGAGTTTCCAACTCGATTTGACTTCCCCAATATCGCAGATGAAAAATCTCTAACCCTCTTTAATAAAAATTAAAATGAATTCGCGATATCGTGAAATTTCTATCAGATGAACATCATGCGACTGATTTATTCCGCAAATTGGAAAATTCTTCCTAAATCATTTTTAAAGTCAATGAAAAAGTTATCTCATTATTCAAGTAGGTACTACTATTATTTACCCGCGGTTTCGCACTCGTTTTAAAAAATACCGTGCGTGATTAACTATTTAAAATCAGTAGTAGGTACCTATAACAATATTAGTGCGTTACGTGGAAAAAGGTTTGTAGCCCAATCCCACGCCCTTATTTTGCGACCTTTTCAACCTAAAATCATCATATTTCAAACAACGTACAAAGGTCCTCATGAAAATATAATCATAACCTGATCCTTATAGTCAGTATACTATCTCTTGGTGAAACCCATGTAAAAATCCGTTCAGTAGTTTTTTTAGTTCACTGGGCACAAACATAGTAACGTTTAGAAGATTTTATTCTATAGAAGTAACCTTTACAACCTAAAATCATCATATCATAGAATTTTCGTGTTGTAAGCTATAAGATTGCATCAATATAAAATTCGACGTCTTGTTAACTTTTATTCACAGTATTTCTATAATTTGATACAAACTTTTTTGCAGTAATCTTAGTCTCTTCACGACTGAAAAAACTTTCAAACGAAGTTAAATAAAAGATTACGAAAAGTAGATAACTCTTTTACCGATATTCTTTGAAGCTTTAGATTAAGGTGAAAGGACAGTTCCCTTGATACCGTTGGGCTCTTAATAATAATTATTAATAATTACTTTCAATGTAAAGGCTTCAGGCGAAACCTTGAAGAGGTGTTCTTCTGTATCGGGTCAAGAGTCAAATACAGGCAATTCCTACTTGAGCACGGGTATCGCTAGAAACCCCTTGTAATTAAATTGTCACAAAGATAAAAAGCTTATAGCTAGAGGTTATATTATAAACAGGTTAGTAGGTATACATTTTAATTAAATTTACTTTTATGCATAATTTTATTATTTGTATTTTATTTATCAAACGATTTCAAAAGGATGGTATCAATTCGTAAGATCCTTTTAGGCTTCTAAACAAGTACACATTTTTTATCTATCCCAAACTTGTGATCGGATTATTATCGTAATTTTTTTATTGGCTTAAATTTAGTTTAATTTAGGGCACAGTGTAAGTCTCATTAAAATCGGTTCAATAAATGTAGTGTTTATTTGATTAAATTAAAATAGATCAACTTATACAGCATAATAATATAGTAATTTTTAACCCCCGGCGCAAAAACGACGGGGTGTTATAAGTTTGACATATCTGTCTGTCTGTCTGTCTGTGTGTGGCATCGTAGCTCCCGAACCGATGAACGGATTTGGATCTAGTTTTTTTTGTTTGAAAGTAGAGTTAGTCGAGAGTGTTTTTAGCCATGTTTGGTGGAAATCGATCCAAGATGGCTGCCGCTACAAAATGGCGGATTATTTTTTTCTTCTACAAACCCCCTCAATGTGGGTATCAAATGAAAGGGCTTAACGAGTAGAAAACAACGCACTATAATAAATCCAAGATGGCCGCCTACACAAAATGGCGAATAACACATTTTAAATGCGTTACGTTAGGAGTTTTTTTAAATTTTTAATTTAATTCACTTGTTTTTATTGAGTTGCAAAAGTGCTGCAACATAGCTTTTTGAGATTGAGTCGGATTATCGTAACGTTCTAATTTGTGTTTACAACATTTGTTTTTCTCCGAATTCAATGTGTAAATAAACAAAAATATTAATTTCGGCATTGACTAATATACTCACACATACTGGGAAGGCCGCGTAATACGTCGAGTTTTCGTCTAAACGAACCAATTATGTTTTTGAAAGAGAACATGAATAAACACATGAGTACGCTACTACGTCAAACGCAGTCACATGGTTTTAAACGCGTGTGTCACCAACAATATAGGTAGCTCACTCACTATGTTATAAAATCAGACAACGAACGATGAATACAATAATTAGGCTGGCTGCACATTGGATGTACGCAAGTAGGCATAAATATAATAATTCGCGACGATCATAATGTCTCGTGGTCGCGCTTTTTACCATGTTTCATTTGATAAAATATGTAAATACGAGTACATAGACCCTTCATGTTTATGTCACGGCTAAAAAAAAGTTTTACTACAAACATTTTGTTCATACCTGACTTTAACCAACTGCGGTCGGCTACACCTAGGATTAACTGGCTAAACCTAGATGTAGCCTCACTTCAGACTTTAGCCATAACATATATAACGCATAGGATTATACTTTTCAACGATTTGAATAAATTGATATTAATTAGAAACAATGTTTGTACTTTCCATTAACAGTCCATGGAAACTATTTTAACATGAAAGTGTAAAAAAATTATAAAACAAATGCTATTTTATAACCTTGTATGTTTATTTACTATATAGTCTGTGAGTATATGATATAAGTGTTACACGCATATAAAACTATAGTTACTACCACACTTTTTCAAACCAGTTTTATAGTACTAAAAATTTTAAAATATTCAAACAGGTGCATTTTCGTTTCAGACGATGTCATTTTCACCGCATTTAAAAGGCTCTGACGTCACCGACACAAATCTTCCCACTCATGAAAACAGAAGAAACATTTCCCATTAAAATAAAAGAAAGGAAAAGGCCCCGTGTTTTTACGCTCTAGAAGCGACAAAGAGTCAGGCTCATAACTGAGGCCCATTCTCATCTCGCCCTTTGCGATATTTGTCACACATTACACTTTTGGCACAAAGAAACTGACTGTTTTTTCAACCCCTACGCAAAAACGAGGGGTGTTGCAAGTTGACGTGTTTATTTATCAGATTATGTTAAAGTTTGTTGAGATAAGGGACCAGCTGCCCTTGGTAATTAGAGGTATAAAAGATGATGGAGAACTGAAAGAACTAGTATGGAGAACGAAAGTAAGAGAAGTAGCAAAAGCGAGAACTAGTATGAAAGGACATGGCCTTCGTCCATAACAACGGAGGTAGGACAAGAAAAAAAAAGCTGCCCTTGGTAAGCATCATGATTCATGATTACTTATCTTAGACGCATTGCCACCTAGTGTTTTGGATAACAAAACTCTGCGTGGCACTGCCCTGCATCTGCCACCCTGAGACATATGTAGATTACTGAGATATTAATTGAATCCCGCCCTGCAATGGCAGGGCGGGATTCAATGGGTAATGTGACTGCGACTGATCTACCAATGCACAATTCAAACCGCATTCAGGTAAAGTAGAAATTTTGCTGAGATAGATATGTATATCGTGAATAGTGTACATAGGCATTCGGATTGAGTAACGTAGCTCCCAAAACTCAATTTTAATTAAGTTTTCGTAGCATCAGTGGCCTAGTCCGTATGTCCGGCAAACATCCGAAATCATAAACCCGGGCTGGTTTCAAATTTCTCGGTATATGAAATTTTTCCCTCGACGCTACCGGGTTTCGGAATGCACATAAACTGTGGAGCCCACCTGTTTCCTGTAAGATATACACGCAGTCGTTAATTCATGTTGCAGGACTTCTGAGCTTTGCGACCTAAAACAGAGCTACATATTACGTATGTACTTATAAGTTTGTCAAAAACCCTATGTCTAATTTAGATTTAACAGTGTAATTAGGGAATAATTATGTTCCTTTGGCGTATAAACCCCAATTAATTAGGTATTACTATAATTCATTCTGAATAGGTGACATAATTGAGCGTGGAACTTCGGCAATGTTTGGAGATATTATCGGCTTAGAATATTATTGAATTAGATTGTACCTCTATATTCGTACATGACTACAGAGATCTTATATTTAAAGCATTGTTTAACCAAAACTTGTCTTTTGCCGATGTACCTATGTACTATGTACCTCTATGGATAATACAGTGTATGAAATGTCACTGAACCAATTAATTTAAGTTAGGAGTATGCAGTATGCCCAATGCCGTTGGTTGTCAATAGGTAATTGTAAGAGATTCTGTGTGAGTTTAGTGTGTAGATAAGCTAGTGGGCTTACTTTAGATACCGCATTTCTTAACTCAGCTAGCTCCACCCATTAATTTCCTAGTTTATTACTGAATTTACGTTTAGTCCCTAAACGTTTAATTAGGTACACCTAATAATAACATTTACAACTTGGTAGTAACTGTAAAATTATAATTAATTCAAACACTAAATGTGTTAACGGAAGGTGTTACAAAGGTAAATTAATTAATATTTTATATTGCATACCTACAAAATGATTAGGTGTAATTATTATATCGTAGCGATCACAGGAAATACTCCGAGACTGAGGTAGGAAACAGTCTCCTACTCTTATCAATCCTTTCATCGACTGCTGGGCTTCGATTCGACTAACATCTACGAGTAAGTTCCAACATAGGGGACAGACCGAAAGTTTAATTTGGTCCACTTCCCGGTTTCCGATTGAGCTGAAATTTTACATGCATGTATAAATCGGATGACAATGCAATATTATTATGACATGGAGCTGATCTGATGATGGAGCAGGAAGGTGGCCATAAGAACTTCGTAATTAAACTACATAACCCCATCGAGTTTTGGCTCATTCGATTTGTCTTGACGAGTAATTTGGTGCTAGATGGTAATAATAATAAAAGCTTGTTTTTTAAAAAGTTTTGTTTTTCATTTTACCTGTTTTATTCACATATGTATTACTAAGTCCTGATTCTCACGATACACAAATTATATTCATAGCAAGACAAGTCTTAAATATCCCAGTTGATTAAAACTATTATTATTCCACCTTCTAGGTATTTGCATAGGCAAAGTTATCACAAAAAATGTAGTCCGATTTGAATAAAATATGTGAACGCAGGTAAACATTTTACCGCTCATAAAATGTTTACCCAAATATACTACTCGTAGTTTCTGAGATTCTAAGGCCTCTCTGGACCATTAAAGTTGTACTTATATTTATCTTGACAAATGGATAAAAGTAAATACGACCCGCAGGCGAGTTTTCCCATGTTTTCTTATTTGAAATACGATATTTAGCTTTTGAAAATAATAAGGTATGATGCGAGTATAATATAATAATGCTTGTAACATGATTCTGTAACCTAAGTAGATGAATAAAAGTTTCTAAAATAGTCACCATTCTGGTGAACTGTGTGGTCGGGTTGTAATATTAATATTGACAAGTTGGTCCAAAAAAGGAAATGAAATATGAATGATGGTGTGCTTTAATTAGCTTAAATGGTGAGACACATTCCTTGGGAAATGGTATAATGTGCAAAAGTGCTGTTTATTATTATGGCTTATTTGAATAAATTATATGATTTATTTATATTTTTTAAAAAGAAAGTGTTAAATACGAGAGTAGGGTAGGACAATTGAAACACACCGTGGCTAATTTCGCACTGTTTAATGACCGTTGGTCGCAGCCAGCGGTAGATATCTATATCTATGTATGCGCATACATAACAGAAAGAAAACCTATCTTTTATAAGAATCGATAAACTTGATAAATAGCTACATCGTATATAAAATATAATTAGTTACCTACTTATATAACATACTCAATTGGTGCCCCTAGAATAGGTACACAAAAACCTGTGTAGATATAAGTTAGAATTATGCTAGTGTCTATCTAGTCAGTTAGTCAAAATGAATTTGAATGTGGGCGACGATATATTATGTACTAGACCGTTTTGACAGAGGCTTGCGTTATATCAAATCACATCTAATAATTTGTATCCGCGTGTCAATTTTTATAGATAATGAAGAAATTTGATACATTAGCTTGCTTCACGAGAAATAATAAGAAGAATTCGATCAAATATGAAACGAAAACCGTCCTTACTAGGTAGGTACACTTTAATATTAATAATTCCGTCGAAATAATATTTATTATTTCCGCAAGAACAGAATAACTAGATACCAAATAAGAAAACTTACATTTCGCGAGAATTCTCTACCTGAAGTAAAAGTTGACTACACATTTATTGACATGCGTAACTCTAGAGGGCGTAATATAATTAAGTCACTTGTATTCGTAGTTGTCACAACAATCGCATCACGTGCTTAGTGCGACAATAATAATAATATATGTAGTACCATAATATCGTCGGTCATTCTATTACCAACGCCGAATATGGGGACTGTCCAATATCTCGTATCACACTTATATTATATGTATATAAATGCGAAAGTTTGTAAGAGAGTGTGTATGTTTGTTACTTCTTCACGCTTAAACGGATGGACCGATTTAGCTGAAATTCGGAACAGAGATAGCTTAAATCCTGATAGCTTAAACCTTGAAGTAACACAAAGTACAGTAGTGCAGGTAAAACCGCGGGGTGCTAGCTAGTTATATTATAAAACATGCATGGCGCTGGGTGCAATTAAAGAATGGTCAAACACAATGCAGAGGTATATCTTCCTCCCGGATAAACAAGCATTCCCAGAAAGGACCAAATTAACTCTGACAGTGTAGCGAATCAACACGATCACCCCTTTATCGTACCTATTGTTCCATAAAATATTATTTTTGTTGGCTGAATAAAATATTAGATAAAAGCTTTTCGGGCGTGTTATTGAATAATTGAGCAGAAAACATAAAGCTTTATTAATCCCACTTCCTGTTAATATTTTAAATGATAATATATAAGCCTGTGTAAAGTACCTTAATTTTAATATTATAGGAAAATTGGTCATCAAAATGAAACTAACAATGCCCAGCGAGTGTACCCGCTGAAAAAGCTGAAACATTATAATATTTACCGTTTAGTCGTGAAGAGGTTAAACACATAAAATAAATAATGGCAAATTATTATATTAAATTATGCATAATATTGAATACTCAAATATTATAAAAAGAAAATCAATTGATGGCAGTCGAAGGCACGTTCATAGATACTCGTAGGTAATTTTTTGATAAACATCATTGCAAATTTATTAAGTGGGAAATTTATAAAAGCAGGTACAAGTTAACAAAAACCGTTATGACGATTCGTGACCAAAATGCTACTACTTATATAATATAGGTATCTGATCCATATTATGCTATGCTGGTGTACACTTATATCTATCTGACCCTAGAATTCTGCGAGGCAAAGCCACGAAACATCTTGGGAACGCTGCCATCTGTTAAATACTTTTGACCAGAATATACGCCTGACCTTACTCTTCCTATTAATATTTAGTTGGACTATCTGTCAACGTGTTAATTATAATTATTCGTAGTAAACACTCCACCTACTTACTACAAATAGGTATATAAATTTGTGTAGAATTCGTTACGATTTTAAGAACAATACATGCTACTTATAAATTGTCAAAAAGACCGCTCCGAGCCGTTCCTGATGGAAAGGTGCCCATAACACTTGCTGCGTTTCCACGTTGTATGGCAATGGACATTCTTTGCACCAGGAACGACCCTTAGCGACTATCTCCACTTTTAATTTGGATCCTGTGCCCTAGCTCGTCAATAAGTTTTTTTGTTTCCTTATTTATAAGTAGCATTTAATTTTTAATGGAATATTACATACAAATTGGAATATAATAAAGAACAATACATTAATTAACTTGGTAGACAAAAGTAAAGTAAATGGTATCAATTCCGTGTCCGTCAGCGATCATTGTGACCGTGTTCCAGCATGATGTTCAGTGAAGTCAGGGAGGGATTTATCCCGCCTTCAATAGTAATTTATAGGTATAGTCTGCTCCCATCTACGGCCGCATTGTCGCTTAACATCATAATTAAAAAAAAATCTTCATCAAAACTTTTAATAAATTGACTCTAACAAAATTGCAGATGGCATAAAAATGTTCGCAGATTTCTATCGCAGAGTTGGATAATGGCAGCGATCTCGGTTTAGATGCTGAGATCTCACAGGGTCGCCGCAATTGAGTCAATTTCATTTGATATTATGCCATTGACGCGTTGAATGCGATAATTCTGGATTGTCCCTCAAATGTCGGTCCTTTCTGATGTTTCAAGAATTTCATTTCTTTATGTTATTTTTGGCTGTTTCAATTATTTCAAATTTGATTTTCATGCAATGTTTAACAAGTGGGGAAAAGTGAGACGTGAACGTTTGTGAATGTATGTTTGTTACTCGTTCACCTAGAAATAAATTAAAGTTATATTAATTTAGGCCCTGGGCCTTGGATCCTATGTTTTATACCTACACGGAACGTCTTTCATTAAATAAATACGCTAGACACAGTTAATCTTAATATATTATTTAATATAAAAAAAGACTGACTGATTGACTGACTGATCTATCAACGTTCAGTCCAAACTATTGAATCGCGGAATGAGTAGAAATTTTTATAAACTTCCACTAAGAAAGAATAATATCTCCTTGCGTATAGTTTCCCACGTTTTCTTAAAATGAGATCATAATATTGAAACTTTTTAATATGTAACATATAAATAAATTTCACAGGCTTCGTTAGCTTGGCCTCGTAGAACAAATGTGGGAGGACCGGGGCTTGAAGAAGGAGATTTTCGAACGCGCTAGCAAGTGGCAGTCGGGGCGTCCCAAGGATCGCTGAAAGGACGAAGTAGTGAGACAAGAGAGTTCTTCAAGCTGTAGATGGCAAGTTATAGCAGGACAGGCGGAAATTACGTCTATACAACACGCGCAAGTTTACTTATACTGCGTCCCGGAATCAAGGGCAATGTTCGTGAAAATAGCGCAGCAAATATCTTAAGATGACAGGCGCCGTGCAGCGTACAACTTTGAATTTCAAATCTTTGGAGGGCACTGTGTCTGATATGTGCAATCATAATGCTTTCCATCGGTCATCAGATTTGCTATTTTTCGTTGTCTTAAAAAATACGGACTTTTTTTCTAGTCTATACTGTCCCACTGCTGGGTAAATACCTCCCCCAAATCCCTCTACGCATCTCTATCCTGCGTCACCTCTGGCCAGGACTTGAGTTTAATAAAACAAGTAGAGGGTTGGTTTTTATTAAACTTACCCTTACTTACTTTTTATTTTTTATGTTAGAGACAGACAAACAAGCAAACGGCCCGCCTGATGGTGAGCGGTTACCGTCGTTTTGCCTTATTAAATTATCATATTATTGTAATTTGAAATTTATGTATCTGTGTTGTATAATATACTATACTTTTCATCTGGCAAAATCGCTAGGTGTAGTTATAATATAGCGACGCATGGCATTGAAGTTAAGCAAGTAAACTTGAATTATGCTGCAAGTGAGCACTTAAATTATTATATTTAATATAACCTCAAAATTCAATAATATTTTTACAATATAATAAAGTATTTTTAATAATATTATGTTAACAGATATTATTAAATTATATTGATTAGGTTATCATCCCAAGTTATAAATTGATAAATACATCATTCAATTATTTTTATAGATATTAATAATATTTATTATATAGTATAATTAACTGATAAGGTTTATCTGTTTATGTGCAAATTAACTGCAATTTTAAAAAGAGTATTAAATAAAATATATTGAAATTATATTATATTGCTTAAAACTTACCTTATTTACTTTCTTCCAATTTCAAGTAGTAGAATTCTTCAATATACACCCAAACCACATTTTAGGAACACTATAAATTAAAAACTTCACAGTCACAATAAAACAAAAGCGTAAAACTAAAACAAAAGAAGCACTTCGAAATTCAAAATCGTGATAAAACTTTTTTGGATAAAACTCCTACCTCACTCACAGAAAAAAAAACAAGTATTTTAAAAACAAAAGACAGTCTTGACTGTTGAATCTTTTTTCTTTTTTTTTATGGCGTGTCGTGTAGAGTTATTCCGCGCGCGGTGTAGCGACTCTTTGCTCGGGAAATCGTAATGGCACTGTCGCCTCGGCGGACGCTACGAGCGATTTGAACTTGATAAACGTAGCGCGCAACGTCAGGCATTTTCTTTGGGCCTTTGACGCGTGCTAGGTTTACTTTGGGGCCTCGGTCTGGGTCGCTATTTACTTATAAATGGGTCTTATAAACCTTTAGTGTTTATTTAAGCCGAAAATTAAGTAATGAGCGAAAAAACATAGATCAATATAAATTTCAGTGATATATGCAGATATTAAAAATTGTTTAAAATAAGTATTGAATAATAATAAGAAATTGATAAAATAAATTAAATATTCTAAATACTTGAAAAAATAATCTTACCCGTTGTTCAAGTAAGAGTACATAACAAGTCATTGGTCTACTTAATAAATTACTACGAGTAGATCGATTTTGAGTTCAATTTTCATTAGCGTGTAGACTGCATACATTTAATTACGTTTATATTATAAATGCAAAACTAAACTGGAAAACTATATGATATGCTATATAACTAGTTCATGCTTGCGGCCTTAATCGCGTGGCGAAATTCTTTCACTGAGGTCGGAGGTTTTCGTCATAAAACCTGTATTCCAAATTTCAACCAAATCTGTTCAACGGTTTAGACTGTGCGTTAATAGATCAATCAATCACTCTTTCCTTTTATATCGTTATCCTAACCACCATAACACAAGCATTAAGTTGCTTAGCTTGGGCTTAGGTGGCGCTGTGTGAAATGTCCTGAAATATTTGTTTATAAATTTATACTACACTAGCTTATGCTCGCGGCTTTACCCGCGTGATAAAATCCTTTCTTAGCGGAAGTCTACATTATAAGAACTATCTGTGTACCAAGTTTCAACCAAATCTATTCAGCGGCTTGGGCTATGCGTTGATAGATCAGTCAGTCTTTCCCTATATATAGGTATTTAGATTATGTGTAAATCCTGCTTCCTTTTCTCCTCTAAGCGCTACGAAGAAGAATGGCTTCGTAGTCTCATCATCATCAGCCCGTATTCGTCCACTGCTGGACATAGGCCTCTCCTAATACGCGCCACTGAGCCCGGTCTTCGGCTCTCCTCATCCAGTCTCTGCCAGCCATCTTCTTCAGGTCGTCACTCCACCTGGTCGCAGGGCGTCCTACACTACGTTTACCTAAGCGTGGTCTCCACTCCAAAACTCGTCTGCTCCAGCGGTTATCGGTTCTGCGCACGATGTGGCCAGCCCACTGCCACTTCAGCTTGCTCACTCTTTGGGCTATGTAGGTAACTTTGGTTCTCTGTCGTATAACTTTCGTAGTCTAAGTGGCTTAAATTCAATTCTTCGGCATGTAAACCTTGGAATAACTCATTCGGTATTTTATATGGATTATAAAGTATCAATCAACCTATCAATCAAGCTTTGAGTGTTTTATTTTACATCAGACTAATCATTTGTTTGCCCGCAATATCACCACTTGGTAAGTGAGAATGTGGTCTAAAATGTAGCATAACTTATAAGTAACCCGTAAAAGTTAAAGCCGTAATATACTCGTATTTAGCACTAAACTCAGTTTTAAGATAAACAAGTGAAATTTAAAAAAATCTTTTTATAAACAAGCTTTTATTATTACTACCATCCAGCACCAAAGTACTCGTCAAGACAAATCAAATGAGCCCAAACTCGATGGAGTTGCGTCGTTTAATTACGGAGTTCCTATGGCCACCTTCCAGCTCCATCATCAGATCAGCTCAATGTCATAATATTGCATTGTCATCCGATTTGTACATGCATGCAAAATTTCAGCTCAATCGGATACCGGGAAGTGGGTCAAATTAAATTTGCAAGATTTGATTATAGATAGACAGACAGACAACAGACTGATGAAACTAAATAAAAGCTTGTAATTAACTTTAAACTAAGAATAGAATAGAATAGAATACACTTTATTGAGACCAATAGAAAAATTACATTTACTTATCATCATTTACTTTTAAGAGTTTTCTTTTAAGAAAACTTTTTAAATTGGAAAGACGGACATTGGCGACTTATCAACTTAAGTGGTATACTTTTTACCTGTGATTAAATTGAAATACGGAGAATAAGATATATAATTTTCACCCCAAAGTACCGTAGTTCTAAAATACTCCCTACTACAATAAAATACTATTCTCATCCTAAAATGGTACCTAGTGTTAAAATACTACCTTCTTTAAAATACTATTCTTATCCGAAAATACCCAGCACTAAAATACGGGGTACCTGCTCCAATAAAATACATCCAATTCTTATCCGAAAATACCCAGTGTTAAAATACTGATTTAAACAGGTGAAAGAAAACAAACAAAAAATAGACAAATTGAACAATTTGTTTTCCTCGAGGAGTGTATATAGCTGGAGACTATTTAAATATCTGTTGTAAGCCAGACGTTAATGATGCCAAAGAATTCGTTATATATTTTTAAATACAAACTTACATAAGATTTATTTGTTACTAGCTGTCGTGCCGCGGTTGTACTCGCTGAAAAGTGTTACTTTAATATATATTTTTTTATTAGTCTATGCTGTCCCACTGCTGGGCAAAGACCTCCCCAAAATCCCTCCAAGCATCTCTTTCCGGTGCCACCTCGGCCCAGCCGTTCTGGTACGTTTTTAATATATAAAATAAATAAATGGAGCTTATACTCCAATAGAATACATACTCGTAGTATTAGTATCTGGGGGCACGGCAGTGCCCCCGCCAAGTCGAGCAAAAAAAGCGGCACGGCCGTACCATCCTTTTCTGGAAGCAGTTCAGACCATTTTCGACCCCCTATAACTTCGTTGTGGAAAAAACTAGAAGCTTCAATTTTTAACAACCGAGTATGCATTGTATAAACACGATTTATTCCAAATTTCATTCAATTTGAACTAGTCGTTTAAAAATTATAACTAGTCAAAGTTTTGTAATTTTGTCACTCACTCACTCACTCACTCACTCACTCACTCACTCACTCACTCACTCACTCACTGACCGATCATCAAAAGTCTAAGGCACTTCTAGCAAACATAGAAGGTTCAAACTTGGTAAATACTTAGAGTTTATTGTATAAACCATAGAAAAACTAAAAAAACATGCAATTTCGGTCTAGTTTTCGAGATACATAAACTGCATAAATAACTTTGTAATCCCGTATAAATGTATAGGATTACAAAGTTACATTTGCAGTCAACGGTAAAAATTGCATAAAATCCCAATAATAATGCCATAATATATATGCCGTAATAGTGTATAAAGCCAGGGAGGGATTATCCCGCCTTCTAGGTTTAGTCTGCTCCCATGTACGGGCGTCGTCACTTAAGATCAGGCGATATCGTGGACAAAGGCTAACCTATAACGAATAAAAAAAAAACAAAAAGTAGTGAGATGCCACCAAAAACATAACTTGTAAAAAATACCAAGTCTCGCAACTGCAGTTCTTCTACCGTAAAAAGTTGTGAGATCCATGTACTACCAAGTCGGTAAAATCTTTTGTGTTTTAAATTAATAGATTGACTTGGCTATCGCACTATTATGTCGGTATATTACTTGAGAGATACATTGTTGTGTTTTCATGCGATGGCCAAGTCGATCTATTGATTTAAAACACAAAAGATTTTACCGACTTGGTAGTACATGGATCTCACAACTTTTTACGGTAGAAGAACTGCAGTTGCGAGACTTGGTATTTTTTACAAGTTATGTTTTTGGTGGCATTCTTTTATCTGTGACATAGGTTAGATACTATTTACACTGTCAGAGACGAGTTACAATAATTATAATGATTATTGTTATAATAAGTCATCAGTAATTAAATAATATTAGATACGATTTTTTTGGTTAAATAAAAATGGCTGATATATAACGCTTAAAGCCTTATTACACTTGGCTGAATTTAGTCACTTAATTCAGAATCTAAATTAGAATGAACGATACTTTCTTCTAAATTTAGGATGCTAAATGTGATTACACTTGACTTAATTCAGTGGCGACTGAATTTAGGCTTCTAAATTTAGCCAGGTGTAATAAGCCTTTTACAAGTGTATGGGTGGGGACGCGCTTCGTCACTATTCGGTACAAAATGTACCAGAGTTCCGCTAGTGACGTCACGACCAATCGACTTTAGTGCGCTGTACCCAACGAATTAATAATAAGGCTGTACCTAATAAGTTGTTTATTAAATTTACCAAGAATAAAAACACGTGTCCAATATTTTTCAATAATCTACTTGAAGGACGAAAAATATATCATTCCTATTATGAAAAGCGGTTATCGCCTATATACTGACGCAGTGTCAGTCATTACAAAGGCATTGTTGGTAAAGTAAGGGGTTACTCCCTCACTGGTATTATGATTATGATCATCGTGCCTGTAACGCCCATAATGACAGCTTGGCAACACACGGTCACATAATGTTATCCAGAACCTTATATTCTGATAACAAATCTGATATAATATTATTTTACCAAGAATATTGTGGCGATAAATTTGTACCCTTGTTATTTTTTCAGCAAATTGTATACTTAACAAAATTACAACATAGGTACAGTCAACTACAAAGAGATGTATCCATGTTAGTCTTACAAAATGAAGGAACTTTTAGTATGCAAAAAATATTTACCCTGACTTCGTGACATTTTCAGTATCCACCAAATCTTATACTATATTCAATTCATTTTAAATGCCATTATTATGTATCACCTAAGGAAAAGTAGTGGGATACATCATTGTTGCATATAAAACGAGTCGATGATAATATAAAGTTTGATTGCTACTAGAAATTCGGTGAGTGCGCCCAGGAGCTTCATGATCTGATCCCACCATCTCCTTTTTACCACCGAACATCTAGAGGAACAGCGCTGCGTCATCGCTACATGGTTGATATTCCATTTGCCCGTACGAAGCGGTTCAGTTCAACCTTCTTTATCCGGACGGCGAAGGTTTGGAACTCTCTGCCAGCATCAGTGTTTCCTGTAAATTACAACTTAGAAGTCTTCAAATCGAGGGTTAATAGGTATTTACTAGGTCTGTGTGTAACATCTTCGACCGCGTCATCACTTGCCAACAGGTGAGACTGTGGTCAAACGCAGACCTATTCTCTATAAAAAAAAAAAAAAAATAGAAATGTCACGAACCAAGGGTAGTTCATTGTGGCAAATGAAAATTTACTTCATTTTGTAAGCCTAACATGGATACATCTCTTTGTAGTTGACTGTACATACTGTAGACTGTACATGTACGATAACGAATGAGTTTCAAAATAAATTAGGCGCGCCTAAAGACTATTTAAACTATTGGAAGTAGTTTCATTAAAACAGAAATGAATCACCACAAATAAACCTTAAATTGCTAAACCTAAAGTTGGGATAAAATTTATATAGACATTTTGATTTCAACTGAACTTTCTCTTGCTTTACTACCACTGGACAAAGTCGTATCGCCAAACGGTCATCACAAGTATCTGTGTTCAACTCAGCTCAAAATTCATTTATTTAAATAGGCTACAATGGAGCACTTTTGCACTTTTTTGGACGATGTTCAGCGAACTCAGGGTAGGATTCATTATCCCATCTTTTAGGTGTTATACTAAGTATATTATATTTTAAACCTATATCTACCTATAGGTAACGAATAAATGAACAAGTGAATTAAATTAAAAATTAAAAAAAACCCCCAACGCAATACGTAATTCACCATTTTTTGATGGCGGCCATCTTGGATTTTAAATTTTATATAGTGGGCTGTATTCTACTCGTTAAGCCCTTTCATTTGATACCCATATTGAGGGGGTCGTGGAAGAAAAAAGTAATCCGCCATTTTGTAGCGGCGGCCATCTTAGACCGATTTTCACCAAACATGGCTAAGAACACTCTCGACTAACTCTACTTTCAAACAAAAAAAACTAAATCAAAATCCGTTCATCCGTTTGGGCGCTACGATGCCACAGACAGACACATACACACACACACACACACACACACACAGACAGACAGACAGACAGACACGTCAAACTTATAACACCCCGTCGTTTTTGCGTCGGGGGTTAAAAATAGTTTGAAAGTCTGGGCTTATACCTTGGTGATTTATTTTTTGTAGTAGCCTCATTTTTTTTCGACATGATCAGTCCAGAATGGTCTCACTCTATGCGCACCATACTAATTTCAACTTCCAACTGGTAGATAATTGCACTCAGCCAAATGAGAATTGGACACTATAGTTTCTCATTAGGGGCTAACTGCTTGCACTCATTTTGAAGAATGCTTCAAACTTGAGAGCACAATAAAAGCGCTTTAATTCTTTCCCTCCCGTGTCTCGTTATTATCTTCCGATACTAAAACGTTCGGAGTAATTAAGAATATACGTCAGTAATTAGTATTTATTCCTTTTTGGTTTGAATTAATGGGTTTTTCATCTTTTACAATTGGATTAAAATTAGCAGCTCTTTTTAAAGCCTGATAATAATTTTAAATACTCACATTTTATTTGTCTAGAAAATACTACCATAATCTACATTGATTCCACATTATCATCATCATCGACCTATGTTTGTCCAATGCTGGACAACTGTAACAATATATAGCATTCTTTCCAAAAGAACTGCACACCGGACACCGCCTCTATACATGTTCTCAATATTTCTTCCAGCCAGGTTGTCTGTAAGAGATTGCGCTATGCGATAGGACCGCCGATTGTATACCTTTAGCTTTGTGTGTATTGTCTACTTATGAAACTATTTCTTGTAACCTGGTTTGCAATAAAGAGTTATAGTATTATATTATAGTGTAAGACGAGCATAACCTGCACTATAATAGCTCTCTAAGCAAATTTGAATTAAGTACTACGTAGATATAACTTAAGAACCTAAGCTTTATATATAAGATCTAGAATAATACCTACAATGTGATATGATAATTAAATAAATAGATATTATTATTATAACAGTCGCAGGCGCAAGATTTGGTGGGAAAAAAAATTAATAAATACATTTTGATAAATACATTTTAGAATGTCACTGGTCTTCCCTTTTATGTTAGGTGATCTAATGTATGTAGGTGCAATATTGATAATATCCGTTCTACAGAAAATTTACAACAAACAAGACTAGATCGGCGCTATAGTTATAGGAATCCTTACCAGTTCATCCGGAGAATAGTCGGGCAAGGGCGACCGACACAAGTGAATTAATTTTTTTTTTACATTAAACTAACAAGCTTTCAATACCTGAGACAAACATTAATCAATTCAATATTTGTGCTTTTGAACAATTTCGATACAATTTAAAATGAAAAGAATTTTTTAAATCCATCCAGGCGACTTCAAGTATAAATCGTTCAACAAACATAAAAATCTGATTAATTGAAAACCATTCAACCTTTATTTTTTCAAGATATAAAGCGTGCGTATGAACGTTTTATATTATAAGTAATATGAAAAAAACTTCCGCCATATTTGGAAATTCATTATGCCCATTATTTTATTATTTATTCGCTGTAAGTTCGCCACAAGGTCGCACACCCACTGTGTCATCCATTTTATCCTTCATTTAGACATTTGCATGTATCAAGTCCTAGAAACAGGTATTATTTTGGATGAAGGTTTCATCATCATCATCATCGGCTTTAAATTTCCCACTGCTGGGTACCCATGACCTATAGGCCTCCTTTTGATTGGGCCATTCACCCCTGTCCCTTCCCGCTCTAGAATAGAATTACTCTTAATTTCATACCAAATTACAAGCAATACTTATACTACATAGTAATAAATAAAGTTGCTTCCCGCGTCTGTCTCGTCTCTATGTATGCTATTATATCTTTAAAACTACGCAACGGATTTTGATGCGGTTTTCATTAATAGATAGAGTGATTCAAGAAGAAGGTTTATAGCTATAATACGTGCATGTTATAGTATAGCAATACTTTTAATTTTCTGTTAAGCGCACGAAGTGCGCGCATGCCCACTAGTAAATATATAAACAACCGCATAAACTTGGGTTTAAGGTATGATTTCCCTTCAATTTTACCATAATATCCTGACCACAACATGCAATTCCTTTGCACCGCCTCGCGACGACAACCATATTTCTTAAAGATAACTTTGTTACATAAATCATTATGAATGGGCTGGAACTTGCATGAAAAGGAGGCAAATTTTAACATAACATAATACATAGGTACCTAAAATACATCCACAGAATTTTGTATAGTACCTATGTACGTTGGTGTGGAAAAGATCACTTTGAGTGTCGCTTTGTTGTCTGGAAAAGATCGCTATTAGCGATAAGACCGCCAATTGTAGCACTTTTTATTCTAATCATATTAAGGTTATTTTACTGTACCTATTTATGGTGTGCAATAAAGTGTTTTCCATTCTATTCTTAAATTTTTTTTTGGTTGTAAGATTCACTTTTCTATGTGGAATCAAGTATGTATTATCTACTCGTATCTCATCTTACTCGTATTTTATTATCAACGCTAGGACTAACTTAATTAATTTCACATACGTAACAAATTGATTATAACTTCATTTTTCGACAGTCAATTGTTTCCACTGATGTTCAAGTTTTCATGCATCAAGAGTCCGGAGGATGCATCGGTTGAGAGCTCGGACAACGAAACTTATTCGAAGTTGGATGCTCCATGAACTGGCGACGTGCCAACTTTATATACCTAGGTAGGTACAAATTATTTACTAGTTGTGACTGAAAACTAGCACATATATTTTGAAGTCTAAGTTATGTACAAATTCTATAAGGAGGCAGGGGGTGTGTATGATTAAAACATCGGGTTATTAGATTTGAAACACACTGCATATAGTATACCTATATTGTGAATCCTTTGTTACACACGAATGTATACATCCGTTACGAGAGTCGGGAGATGAGCGAAAACGACCAGTGGGTGCCAGTAAAGTATAGATTAATCTTTTGTATGGAGGTCCCATTCTGAAGAGACCTTAGAGTTCCAACAAATACGCTAACGGCTTTTTAGGCGTGACGCACACACACGCGAATACAAAACATTCTTACTTATAAAGTTTTATAAGTAACCGTATCGCCAAGTGGTCATATTGTGACCGTGTTCGGGCATGATGTTCAGTGAAGCCGGGGGAATTTATCCCGCCTTCTAGGTTTTATCTGCCATCTATGACCGCATCGTCGCTTAAGATCTATAAATAATATATATAACAAATAAATAAAAAATACCTACCAGATATTGTCGCGTAGATAAATAGATACAGAAGAGCGCTTTTCCAAGAAATGTTTCCCTACTAGTAATTTTACTTCTTACTTCGTACCTACCAAGTTAAATCAGGGAACAATAAATTTAAAACCGTCGGTTACTCGGTTTGTTCAAGTGAAAGAACAAACACAATCGGATCTGAAACAAACAGTGATCCCGAAATTCGGCATTTATTTAATAAATACGAACAATTTAGGAACTAAGACATCAATGGAATACCGAAGACAGCCTCTAATGGAATGTCTGTGGATAACATGGACGTAGAAACTACTGAACGAAACCTGAACAAAAGGAATGATGCACCCTTAGTACCCCGATAAGTACGAGTGCTATTTCGTAATACGAGAGAAAGCGGGGCGAGTGTGAGTGTTGTTTAGTGTCAATTTTTTTTATTTAGGGAACTGACACTCGTACTTTTACACCAAAGTTAGTTACTTTCGTTAAATTTTGTCACTTTCGGATCCTAATGACTAATGATCTATCTTCTCTATAACTGAGGCTGTAGTCAGTTACCACAAGCCTACCTAATATACTAGTTTGACTCATCTCGTTCATCCAAATATGTTTTTATACATAAAAAACGGGAAAATTGTACTTTGCGCAAAACCATTGAAAATATAAAGTGTAACACAAGAGAAAATTAAGGGTCGAAAAGAAAAGAAAAAAATCCATAACTTGATTAATTTTTGAGCCATTCGTCCGCCATATTTGTGCTTGCCAGATTTAATAACGGCAATCTCCCCTTGGTGGATTAATGAATGCTGGATTCCTATAGCCCGAGCCTATTTATCAACGCTTGCGTCGGAATTCGACGTCTTTTACTTAAAAGCTCCCGTTAAATTAGACAATTTAAAAGATGTATAAATCTTTATACAACAGAGAAAAGAAAAACAAAACGAATATGTTAAGATTGTGTTCTAATGCCTTTGACCACGACATGACGACGACAATTCAACCTAAAGACTGCAGCCAAATAATAATTGTGGTTTATGCTCCAACAGAACAGGTTACCCTACTTACACTGTCAGAGTCAAATCAAAATTTATAGATTGTGTGGCCAACCTATATGTTGCAGTTTCAGGTCACCGAGATTACTACAGAGCCTGAAACATGACCTAACGACTGCCTTCTACATATCTTATAGGAAACAGCCAGGACCCATAGTTTTACGTGCCTTCCGAAACACGGTAGCTTCCATGTGAAAATCTTTGCCACACTGAGATTTGAACCCAGGACCAACGACCACTGGGCCACGGACGCTACAACGATGCCAAAGATGGTGTCTGACTAAACCTGGAAGGCGGGAAATTATCCGTCCATGTTTTCACAGAACTGCGTGCCAGAATATTCTCATAGTAACCTCTTAGCGATACGGTTTTGTCCTTTGGGTGGTAACAAGCCACGGCCGTAGTCCACCACCAGTATAGCTAGTTGTATAATTATAATCTGTATTCAGCGTGGTACAGAAGTGTGAAGTTATACTAAGGGGCCTTACCCAAACTAGCAATTACGAACAAAAATAATAAAATTGTAGAAAAAGTTTTTTCATATTCTTTAATGGATTTCTAAAATTTGGCACACAGACAGCTTTTAATTATATAATATAAAGTAGGTAAGTTGCTCGGAAAATATTAATTAAAACAGCAATGTGCAGAGTTTGACCATTTAAAAACTTCAAAAGATTTCAATTCTATGTCGTGAGTACGTACCCATATTTAATAGTATTGGAAATTGCAACTGCGTGATATCACGATCCTTTAAGGATTTTAAGGAGTAAGTATGGGTACTTAATCGCTGCTGATGTGTATGTTCGTTTGTATCATGTTAAAAGCATGTTTTAGGGGTCTGTAGCCAAATGGCAAAAAACGGAACCCTTATGGATTCGTCATGTCTGTCCGTCCGTCCGTCCGTCCCAGCCACTTTTTTCCGAAACTATAAGAACTATACAGTTGAAACTTGGTAAGTAGATGTATTCGGTGAACCGCATTAAGATTTTCACTTTTTCACACAAATATAGAAAACATACAATACATTTTTGGGGCTCCCCATACTTAGAACTGAAACTTTAAATCGTAAACCGCGTTTTACCTTTTATTCAATCAACTCAAATATAAAAATAAAATGTAATTTGCTGCTACGGAACCCTTCATGGGCGAGTCCGACTCGCACTTGGCCGCTTTATTTATTATACAAAATAGACCTACGTTTGACAAGGCACGAGTGAATAGGCAGATGTAGATACCTATTCACTCGTGCCTTGAAGAATATGCACAGAAAAATATATCGCTCGAGAAACACGAATGACGGCAATGTGTCCTCGAATTCTTTTATTGACTTACATTTAGCAAGTTCGATCAAAATCGGTTCATGTGTTTTCAAACAAACGATAAGTGTCACTAGGTTACAAAAAGCGAGATTATAGCTCTAAAAGTCGTTTTGTTTTTATTGTGAAAATATCATAATTTTATGACCTTCCTTCCTCATTCCGAGTGATTCCCAGCTCGTCCTACAAGCCTACGGCCCAAATGGGACGAGTTAAAGAAAATCAAAATTAATTCTATTTTCATTGCACAACTCGTCCTACTTATCTGTCAAAATGAAAAAGGTATAATCAGTAACAAAAATATCTAAAATAATATAATATGATTCTATTTATAAAAAAAAATTATGTACCTACCCAAGAAGGTTAGAACAATGGAGTTTGCAACGTTAACACTAAACTTAAGCAAGAAAAATGACGTTACAGTTGTTTGCCATCTCACTTACTCATACTGAATACGTAGGCTGACGATAGTATTTTGATTTTAATTTGTATAATATAAGGTAAGTGAGATGGCAGACAACCATGACGTCATTTTTCTTGCTTCAGTTTGGTGTTCACGCTGAAAATCCAATTGAGTGCAAAATTCTTGTACCTCTGTTTTTTTGTTTTCTGATCTATCGACTTCCTCAGATGCAGTTGGCCATAAGTACTAGGAGACTAGAAACCATGAAGAGGTTAAAGATATGTCGCTCTTTTTGTTTCTTTGTCTTTGTTTCTAATTCCATTGCACTTAATAAAAAGAATCGTAAAATAAATGTAATAACTGAACGGGACTGCCATTCCGACCAACTGAACAGATCAACTAGTTTGTCAAATGGACTCGATTAATGGATTTGTTCCGTTAATTTCAAATGAAAACTTAAAATGATTTAATATATCTCGGATATTACTCATCCTAGAGTGACGCTGTTATTGAAGAAATGAAAGGCCTTGAGGAGATCTTCATTTCAAATTACAGCTGTCAAAATTAAAATGATCTCGGAAATCACTCGTCCTAGGCTGATCTTGGTCTTGATGACAGCTGTCATCTGAAATAAAGATCTCCTCAATACCTTTCATTTCCTTCATGACAGCGTCACTCTAGGACAAGTACTTTCCGAGATATTATCATTTTAATTTTGACATCTGTCATTTGAAATGAAGATCTCCTCAAGGGCTTTCATTTCTTCCATGACAGCGTCACTCTAGGACAAGTGCTTTCCGAGATATTATCATTTTAATTTTGACATCTGTCATTTGAAATGAAGATCTCTTCAAGGTCTTTCATTTCTTCTATGACAGCGTCACTCTAGGACAAGTACTTTCCGAGATATTATCATTTTAATTTTGACATCTGTCATTTGAAATGAAGATCTCCTCAAGGGCTTTCATTTCCTTCATGACAGCGTCACTCTAGTACAAGTGCTTTCCGAGATATTATCATTTTAATTTTGACATCTGTCATTTGAAATAAAGATCTCCTCAAGGTCTTTCATTTCTTCTATGACAGCGTCACTCTAGGACAAGTACTTTCCGAGATATTGACATTTCAAGTTTGACAGCTGTCAGCTGAAATGAAGATCTCCTCAAGACCTTTTATTTCTTCCATGACACTGGCAGACTAGGACGAGTACTTTCCAAGATATTGCTACTTCAAGTTTGACAGCTGTCACCTGAAATGAACACAATCACAAAAAAAAATTTAGGGATCAACAATTGGATTGGCCCTGCCTGAATTCAAAAATGCTGACCTATGCCGCAAAGGGTGCAGTTGAAAATTGAAGCTATCAAAATTTATTGTTCAATACTCAATAGTTTATTTGCCTCCTTAAAATGGAAGGTAGAAACAAGATCTTAGCTAGTAAGTACTAGGAGACCAGAAGTCATGAAGAGATAGCAATGAATTTATTTTTTTGTTCTTCACTATCAACACAACATTAAAAATTTAAAAGTACCTATTACTACCTTCTCCTAGTTTCTATTTTCCTGGTACTTTGTAACTATACCTTTGGACTACTCATTTCCACCTCGTGAATTACGGCATACGGCAGGTTAATTACGAAACAGTGTCACTAAAATATTGTCTTACTGACTGTACCTAACGTCGATAAAGTTCAAAGTTCCACACAAAAAGAGTTGTAGGACGAGTTGTGCAATGAAAATATAATTAATTTTGATTTTCTTTAACTCGTCCCATTTGGGCCGTAGGCTTGTAGGACGAGCTGGGAATCACTCCTCATTCCTAACGAAGGGCGAAAACATGCAAATGATATTAAGAATTATAATAACGAATCTTATTATAATTAATTCCCCAAAGGAAAACAATGTGAAATAGTAGATTTTCATTTAAATACGAGTAGCGAAACAGAAAATCGGAAAAAAACGTTAAAAAAAATATGAAATTATATGCAGCTTAACCACAAGAGATAGTAGTCGAAAGTCATATTAAACACAATTAAGATAATTATTATAATAATATGTATAACAATGTGTATTATAATAAAGCGTGACTTGGCCTCGTTTAACATCGAGCATGGTAGTTGGAAGAAGCTCGCAGAAGATAGAAACCAATGGAGAGATCATATAAAGGAGGGCACCAAACTTCACGACCGGGCCTGGTTCAATAATCTCTCGGTAAAACGGTCTAGACGGCACAACAGAACCAACAACCCTTCTGCTGTGACACACGTTTGCCCTACATGTAGTCGACCCTGCCGCTCCAGGATTGGTTTTATTAGCCACCAACGGAAGTGCCAACGCAACCCAACAGACAGTGCTTAAATCGTCTGCAATAGACGCAAAGGCCGATGATGATGATGATAATAAAATTATCTGTGCTTAATAAAAGTGTTCTTTACTGCTGTAGCAGCTGTAGTATTGCCTAGTTTGTTTTCTTCAATAAAGGCATTTGCCACAAAAAAAAATGTTCTTAATAAATGTCATTTTAAATGAAATCTACCATCTAGGTAGACCATCTAGGTAGGTCTATCTATCTAGGTAGGTACTTATTTAAACTGTAATAACTTATTATGTACCTACATATATTATAATCTTCTTTCTACTTATATATAAATGCGAAAGTATTAAACGTGTTTGTGTGTGTGCGCCTAAACGGCTAAACCGATGGAGCTGATTTGGTATATATTGGTAGCTTAAGACCCTAGAATATTACATAAGCTTTCAGCGGGTAAAACCGCTAGGCACAGCCAGTTTTAAATAAAGATTAATTCAACAGATAGTATCTTTTACCTCAATGGCTCAAAATGTTTAGAATTCAAGAATGATTTCACAACTTTCTAAAGAGAATTTAACTCGACTCGGACTACTGAGTTTAGTGGTTTAATATAATATTAATTATTTAAAATGTCGTGAACCAGACCTTTATAATTAATTTAGGGGATCAAAATTTCAAAGAGTTGTTTGAATTTAAATGTTTTATATGAAAATACTAGGTACATATTTAAAAACTAATTTAACTGATTTGAATTCTAATAATAAATAACCAATACATTTCAGACAAACTTCAAAAAAGGGTTATCTATTCGACATATAATATGAGTATATGTAATGTCTATTATATTGGAGCGAGATATTTACAAAGGACAATCCTTTAAGCATTCCTAACAGAGATGTTATAATATATTCAGAAACATATGTTTGTATTTATCCTCTCATTTCTCAGTACCGTAAAACCATGCAAATATGGTCCAAATAAATGGGATTAAATCTTTATCGTGTTGTCAGAGTCATGTTATTAATCGAACAGAGTATTTTTATTTTTAATTAGGTGGGTTAATGAATGTGCTTTAATATATTATTAACGTTTTAACCAGTAATACACAAAAACATTTCTTTTTTATATATTTATTTTGGACCATTGTTGTATGCGCTGTTTTCAACTATAGTCCAGGTTAAAAATGCAAGAAAAAACTGTACTTTAACTGACTTGAAGCAATGTTAAAGGTCTGGAATACTGAAATTATTATTATTTTATATGATATCATTTCATTAAAACCAAGGTTTTATTAGAATTTATTCATATTTATTCAAGTTTAACTGACAACATTGTAAGTAACTTTAATGGAAGAATGAATAACTTTTGACTTATATTTACGTAGTATATCTTATAAAATCAGTATATTGTAAGATAAAAAATTAAATAAAAAAGTCTAGCAGGTAAACTTGCTAATATTTTTTCGTCTTGTTCTCGTCGTTTTCAGCTCAGCAAATCTCTCAGTGCTGAGTTTTTTTTGGGGCTGAATTTTAAGTTTTAATTGCCCGGTCTGATAAAAAAATTCATCACCTTTTTCGAGCCATTTTCAGGCAAGTCCGCAGCGGGACATACATTTAAACATACGACCTGTCTTGAGTCAGTCTTCTATTTTTCAATATCAAAAAGATCTAACTCCATACCATAATATTATGAAGATCTGAATAATATTTGTATGAACTGGCTCCAGGCTTCTTCTTTGTCAATATTCTCAAAACCTTGATGCAGTTTAAAACAAAATTCGGTTTTTAATAAGGTATGGCCCAAAAAAACCGTTGGACTATTGTTTAATGCAAAGTATGAAAATTGGAAAAAAAATCACTTAATATTAAAATAATTAACTGATGTAAAAAACAGCACCAATATTATAAATATAAACATATTACCTTTAATAAAAATTAATTGTAGAAGTGGTGGACCACTCTTACTTATTTTTTGTAATAAAAGTAAGCGGAGTTTCAAAAACACGTAAAAACAGGTTTTTTCCGCACCCCTTGCTGTTGACTGCACATACTTGCCATTTATCGGATTTGCCCTAAACTACAAAGCCTACTATTTATTCTAGCTAAATGTGGCCGAAATTTTTTCTAAATATAGCTACTTTCTTATTAATAACACAAAATGTCAAAGTATGGTACTGGACCATAGTTGTATTACAGGACTATAGTTGTATGATTTTACGGTACCTAACTATTTATAGGATTGCAATCATTTCTTTATCAGTAACTTTTATAAAGTCCGACTTATGGATGTTTCATCAAAATCGGTTGAACAGTTCAGAATTTAAACGTGTCCCGGTTATTCTACAGCTTTTCATCAATGAAAAGGAACTTGAAATCGGTCTTTTTTAAATTTCCCTCACCTAATGCTATGAGAGTATTTCAATTATATTAATTTTTATAAATTCTTTCAATATTTCAAAGCGTTTTCAATTTGTACTAAAACTAAATATATTAATATCATACGAGCGACGAACACTTCCAACTTCCAATACTTAGAAAAACATTATAAAAAATATTCTATTATGTATTAAAAAACACGTAAAAAGTAAAAAAAACAACTTGTGAAATGACAACACGAAATAAATATAAAGTACCTAATTTAAAAAGTTTTAAGGACTTCCGTTAACGGGTCGCGGAATCAATTTGGGCGTCGAATTTTGCCGATCTATGTTCATTCTTCCTCGACGCTTAAAGCATCCGCACACGATACTTAGCGTAATCGTATCGGATATTTGGTAGATACTAACTGCATTTGGCGGTGTGATTTATCTTCAGAAACAAAGTATTATTTTTAGTTCTAAGCTTCCTATCTACATATACACTACATATAAGCTACCTATATTGCACATTTTAGAGATTTCCAAATTCTCAACCGTTTCTTCCTTCACCCATGTTATGCACAAAAAATTTCGATTTTATATTTTTATATTGTAATTTGAGTCCATCATTTAAAGTAAAACGGGTAAGGGCCATAATGAACAAAAATTATCCTAAATTCTGATTGCTACCGAACACCGCGGTCCACTCATTTTCAAACACGGTACAGTCTACTTGAATGTGTGATATTTATTGACCTTTTTTGCTTAGGAAATATTCCAGGAAATGTTTGTATTTACATATTGGTTGTATTGGATTGAACATTTCTTTTATAAGGGAATATTTCAAGTATGTACGTTCCTGTTTGGTGTTATGAAAATTAACCACATTTTCCCCACTTCGCTTCGGTCATATGCGTACGACTCAGCTATGGTGGCGGCCGGACCTTATTGGGTACTATTTAGCATTCTATGCCCTAACTCGGGTTGTCCCGAACACTTTTAATTTCAAGCTTCAATGAACACAACTGGCCTATCTGCGCCCGATAGTTAGCCTTATGCCGAGACTTCTCTCATTCCGGTAATTGCGACTAGAAGTTTAGGGAACTTTGAAGGTCCATTTCGGGTAATTTTCTAGGCGACATAATGTTTAATTAGGGAGCGTATTCGCACGCATAATTTTTTTGTCCTAATTTTGTTTCGCCGAAAATGTTTCGCATAACTTTTTTTAGCCTAATCATAATTGGGCATAATTATATTTAGACATACTTATGTCTTGCCATAACTGTCAGTTGTCCTAACGTTTTTTAGCATATATTTGTAAAGCATAAATTTGCGTGTCATAATATAAGTACGCATAATTTTGTTAGTCCGAAAATGTTTCGCATAACTTTCTCGGGCATAATCATAATTTTACATAACTATATTAAGGCATACAACTAATATTGTAAATTAATAAAATTATTTAGGAAAGTAGTTTATGGCACCCAGTAAGACTGACTGTCACAAAACCGACTCGGATAATTTAGGTTAGGTTAGGTTTGAACAATGTCCACAGTGCCACGGCAGCGGTCAACAAAGTGCCAAAAATGACCCCCACTTTCTAATTCAGAGAGAGGGTAGGGTATAGAGGAGACTAAAATGAAACAACCGCACAGTAGCTAGTGAAGTTACTGAGCTGAAGGGTCTTAACATCTTATTAGTCTCAAGTAAGAAGCGATAACGCAGTGCACCCAGAATTTTACTTTGTAAAATACAAATCTCTTACCATCAGGAGAGCGTCTTGCCCGACTTCTTACTTTGTTCTATAAAAAAAACCGCGAGAAGGCTAGGTTAGGTTTTAGGTTAGAACATTGAAATTAATAATTCGTTTCATTTAGTTTTAATAATATTTTGGTGATTACAATCCTGGTAATAGTATTATGACAAGATATCACTTTGCTAAAAAATTAGAGCTGGATATATCATTATACTGAAAATTATTAGGGCTGGATATTATTATGTCGAAAAATATTAGGGCTGAATATAATTATGCCGAAAAATATTATGGTAAGATATTTTAGGCGTTAAAACAATTTGCGTAACAATTTTATGCGTAAATATTATTATGCTTAAAAATATTATGGGAGAAAAATTTAGGCCAAAAAAGTTATGCCCAAAAACTTTAGACTTTTTGATGTTTAGGCTGAAAAACGTTATGCCACATTAAATTAGGACTAAAAATTTTATGCGAGCCAATATGGACCCGTTTAATTATTGAAACTCTCAAAAACATGGATGCTAAAGTTCTAACGACTAACGTTGTTCATGTTCTCAACATTTCTTTTAACTTTGTTTTCTGTTAGACATTATACTTTATGCGATGAAGTCTCTGTTTGTTTACCTCTCTTGCTTTATTGTATTGTAACTATTATATGTTCTATGCAACTTGTTCATCATCATCAGCCCGTATTCGTCCACTGCTGGACATAGGCCTCTCCTAATACGCGCCACTGAGCCCGGTCTTCGGCTCTCCTCATCCAGTCTCTGCCAGCCATCTTCTTCAGGTCGTCAGTCCACCTGGTCGCAGGGCGTCCTACACATCCCTTTTTACCTAAGCGTGGTCTCCACTCCAAAACTCGTCTGCTCCAGCGGTTATCGGTTCTGCGCACGATGTGGCCAGCCCACTGCCACTTCAGCTTGCTCACTTTTTGGGCTATGTCGGTAACTTTGGTTCTCTGTCGGATAACCTCATTACGAATCATATCCTTCAGAGAAACTCCAAGCATTGCCCTCTCCATTGCTCGCTGAGCGACTTTCATTCTGTGAACTAGACCAACCGTGAGTGTCCACGTTTCGGCTCCGTAAGTCATTACGGGTAGGACGCACTGCTCAAAGACTTTTCTCTTGATGCAACTTGTAATGTTGATAAAAAAATAATAAAGCTTTGGATTAGTATACCACAGCTTTAAAACCCTTTTCTTTTTAACAGACATCCTATACCGGTATTTTTCAATCAAACCTGTAGTCTGTAGCAAGCCAACGACAATATTCTTGCCTACGACGACTACCCATCTGGCCCACAGCCAAGCTTTCGTTTATTAAACCATACTATTGTCCACAGTTCGCGATCGCGGAACATTGTATATGTATAATATTATTATAATGTTGCTATTAGTATAGCTTGGCGTGATTTGTGCTTATGCTTGCACCAAAACTTTGTACCGCGTAAAGTGCAAGTGTATTGCAAAAGTGCCCCATTTTAACCTATTTGTTTTGATGACTTGTTTGTACGAGTACGTAAGAAATAAAATTTAAAATGAGTCAATTCATAAATCGACTAGCTAGAAGAGCATTTTATTCAGAACACTTCTACAGTGCACAGGGACACAATAATCAGTTTCTCGCTCTTTCTGAAAAAAGTACTTCATCTAGATGTGCATGCAATATGTCCAATGTCCAGCAGTGGACAATAAATGTAGGCTGATGATGCTAAAATCATGATAACAAAATTATTTATTAGACTTTTTATGTTGTCTTATGGAAGATTCCCCAGCGGTTATCACCAATTTTACATAATTTAGTTAATAAAAATACCACGGGCAACTTGTGACCGGTAGTGTACTCATCCCGTATTTTATGTTATCCGCTTCCTCCCGTTAATAGGCGAACGTTAAAATGTTATTTTTTGGTTCGTAAAATAATGTTTAAATTAACATGCGGTTGTAAACTATTATAACAATATTCATTTTGGCTATAAAGCAAAAATAAGTCAGTTAGTCGTACGTAATAATTATTATGCAAAGGGGTATTTTCGTGCTCGATTTGACTTCAACAGAACTCATAGCCTAATTCATAGCCACTATGTTTCATATCCACTTCAATGTACATTATTGCGTTTGATAATATTTACTCATATTAATGAGGGGTTGAAGCAAGTAATGTACATTACAGAGGACATCAAAATTAGCAGCTATTTATGAATTATCCAATAGCCCATAGGTCATGTGGGGATGTTGCAGTCGCCGGTCGCCTAGATTCCTATATTATGGCCTGCAATTATGTATTATTATGTATAGGATAGTTCTTAAGCTGTTTAGGATCCATGGCCAAAATGTTACAGTTTCAGGTCTCCTAGTTTCCTGTAGGTATGGACTGCAATAGTACGATAATTTGTAGCTCTTATGCTAAAATATAAGTACGTAAAGATTTCTTGGAACTGGGGTATGTAATACAGAATTGTAATTCTTAACTCAAACAGAATATTAAATAGTACTATAGGACAAGTATCATTCATCCGAAGAGTTTCAGTATAACAATGTTTTAATTACATTACGTCTCGAGCACAACTTCGTTAGGCGACAACTTGAGCATACTCGTACGTGCAGATAAATCATTTTTAAAGTGCAGATCGGTTCCGTTACTGTCAGGAACATTTTGTTCCGCTAGTAGATGAAATTTAAAAGTGTCTGATTTGCACCTGCGTGAGAGGGTTTCTATGTTACACTTTTTTTTAAATAATATATGTCAGTAACGTTAATTTACTTGCTAATATAAAGTATTTATTTTCAAAAAGTTTTTAAGAAACTAGTATCGAAAAAATTCCGTTCACAATTATTTGTGTATAGGATACCCTAAGTATTTTATAGTAGCAGTAGTATGTTAGTAGGTATATGTAGTGTAAGTATTTCAGGTTCAGGATCTACCAGGAAACTACCTATATGGCTTCTAATAATATTGAAGAAAGCTGCTTGCATTAGCAGGAGCTCGGTATTTTTTTAAATTCCGTTCTTTTTAAATTGGTTTAAGTAATTATGTGTTTCTCGAATAGGCTTTAAGTAATTAGATTTTCATTCATATCTTAAGTTTCAAGTATGCGAGAAATGAAACTTTGAATTTTCTACTATGTAGAGTTCATCCAGTTTTAAATTGCACATGGTAGACAAACAAAATGCTCCTGACGTGTATGGGAAGGATCTGCATTTAAAAGCGGTCAAATTTTACCTACAACCGCGCCGCTTACTGTTCCCCAGACTCTTGTTGAAGTCTCTGGTAAAATTAGCTTTCAAATTCTCAGACCATTGTAACAAAGTGACATGCCACATACTTAAAACACAACTGAACCTGAGCTCATAATACTCGTATTTACTAAGCATAATAAGTATCATTCATTTATGTAAAATGCGAACGAATATGCTGGCAAACAAGTATGCTGGTTTTTAAAGGGTTTTACTACCATAAACTCTTTGTCGTCTGGAAACTGTTAGGCCTTTTTTGTCACAAAACATTTTTACGTGCTTTTATTTACTTTTACCTGTACGTAATCAAATTTTGCAAGTTAAATTTGACTTCCGAGTTTCCGATTGAGCTGAAATTTTGCATATTTGTATAAATCGGATGACAATGCAATATTATTATGACATCGAGCTGATATGATGACGGAGCTGGAAGGTGGCCATTAGAACGGGACTTCCATTCCAACCAACTAAACCGACCAACTGAAATTGATCAACTATTTTTCTTTCTTAACGAATCAACTTTTTAGTTGGGAACTCCGTAACTAGGTAAACGACGCAACCCCATCGAATTTGGACTAATTTGATTCGTCTAACGAGTACCTTGGTGCTAGATGGTAATAATAATAAAAGCTTGTTTTTAAAATTTTTTTTTTTTTTTAATTTAACTAGTTTAAAAACTATTTTCCCTCCTTTGTAACAAAACTTTTTGAAAGCCACTTTTTTGACCACGATCTTGCATGATGTTAAAAGGCGATGCGGCTATAGATAATAGCAGACTAACCCCAGGGATCAATCCCTCCCTGTTTATTTCAAAAGTTTGTATTCAAATAACGTTTTTTATTTAATTTCTGGTGAACCAAGTTAGTATAATTTCTTTACCGCACCGCTGCACTGAGTTCATTACATTCGCTACAGAATTCGTTTACCTTTGTGAACATTTAAATTCGACCTATGTATTGGGTAAAACAAACGCAAGAAATAATTGGAGTTTATATTTTGTGAAGGGCTTAATACGAGGAGTCCTCTAGTATCCGAAATTAATATTATTTTTATAAAAATATCATAATAATAACTGATTCAATACTAGATACATTAGATTGTTATAGTACGCTAAAACAGAGTGCCTATTACATTACACGTATAGTGTGCGTTAGGAAACCCAAACCATGGAAGAGATCAAGGTGAAATATAGACCACAGATATCATGTTCATTTCGGTGCTGTCTAAATGCAAGCATAAGTTAGTAGTAAGTAGTAATACAATAAATATAATAAAATGTTATTCCAAGAGTCCTATCTAATATTAACAAAACTCACTTTGTAAACTTGTAATTATACGTATCACCTCTACGATTTGTGATAAATGTAATTCATGTAAAGTCATGTAAAGTTTGATCATTAAAATAATTCAATTCTTCAGTATTTTGTAACTTTTAATTTTAGCAGAACACTTGATTTGTTATTTTAATGCCTTCGTTAAAATGAACGTATTTTGAGCGTCTGTACCTCTAGACGCGAGTAAGCCTCTTGTAGAGTGCTCCAAGTGAAGCGAGAAATCGAAGATCGAGGGAGTTTCAAATAGATTCGTTTTCGTTATAAAGCACCTGCTGTCTGTAGGACTGTCGTGAACAACAGTGTTTAACGTAAAGTATGTATATGTATAGGTATAAATAAATGTCCTTCTCTTCTTGCTCGTAATCTTTCATCTTCAGGCTCTTTTGATTTTATAATTAAAAAAAAAACAAAGAAAAGTTCATAAACTGAAATGCTGCTTTACCTAGGCCACATAATGCGTAGTCCCAAATATGAGCTATTTATTTCCTTTCCCTGTTTGGTTGTCTGGAAGAGATCGCTATTAGCGATAAGACCGCCAATTGTTACACTGTTTACATTACAAATTGTATTTAGTTCTAAGTTCTTTCATGTTGTATCAATAAAGCGTTATCTATCTATCTAAACTCCCCACTCCCCTAAAAAAAGAGCAGGGTTGATTGGACTGTTTTATAGTTTATTGTTACAAGTATTCAGACTCGCATGTTTCTGTTTTGTACTTAATAGTACCTATTATTTTACAAGCCATATGTTTAACTGGAAATAGACATGGTCTGTTATATTAAATTTGAGAAAAAAACAATCTCCCAAGAGAAGAATTTATTCGATATATACACCTCTAGATTAATCGTCTTAGGGCTTGTTCACGTGTACCTGCGGGCGCGGGCGCGGGCGCGAAATATCAAACATACGACGCGCTATGAAAGTGTTCACATACAACGCACATGCGGTGCGTGTAAGCAAAGTCTGCCGCGCCCGCGCCCGCGCCCGCGTGTTATAGCGTGAACAAGCACTTACTCGTAATAGATAATTTTAATAAAGGGGTGATGCGGCCGATGGTGGTGCGTGTTGCGTTTTTACTGTGAGTAAAGGCATAAGTCATAGACGTAGGTGCATTTTTTTCATTTTTTATCTTTTTATTTTCTACAATCAAATAACTTTTGCCACGACCTGTACGGGTAAATCCTTGGATTCACATTTTGCCGGACAGTGGAGAGCGCCGGCTCGCGCCACTCGCTCCATATTTACACATAGCAATGTATTTCCTGTAAATATTTTACTCAACAATTTGCTGCCATTTTATTTCCCTTCGTGGACGAAGAGAATATGACTAAGAATATAGTGCACCTATATTTTTTCTCAAGGATCGAGTAGAGTCGTCCTATAAAAAACCGGTCAAGTGCGAGTCGCACTCGAGCACCTAGGGTTCCGTACAAACCCGTAGGTATACCAAATATCAAAATTCTAAGCTCACGGGAAGTAGTCCCTGTGGATCTTGATTCAGTTGCGAGTTTGAAAATATGCGGCTAAATTTGCTATTTTTTTTATTGCGTTGACATAGAGGTTTGATTTTGTTACAGCTTAAAGGTATTATACACCTGAGTATTCAATATGAATTTCAATTTAATACCTCTACGCGTTCATGAGGTAGTAAATATAAAATTATTTAAAATATTTTTTGTCATATTCATAAGGATCGAGTCGAGTCGTCCTATAAACTAGTTGTGGTTATCGAAGCTGCAAGAGGCTGGTCATAATATTTTGCCGCATAACTGTCAACCGTTGGGTTGCAGAATGTATAAATGAAATAAAATTATCTTCTCAGGAATTGTACATAATATAAATATAGTACAAGTACATAATTTATCATTTTCCTCTTTTGTGTCTACAAAGATCTTATTAAAAAATTCAATTGTGTTTGGTTGGGACTAAATTATTAAACTTCCCGGAATGAGGTCTCATTTTCCTCGGCTTAATTTTTGCCTTAAATACTCGCAATTCTCATACATACATTTTAGATGTACGGTAATAAATATTAACTCATTATCGCTTCTAAGTTATAAGCACAGAATATAATTAACTAGTCGACCCAGGCGCACTTCGTGGCCGACCCCTGCTTGCCACCACTGTGGTAGCGACGTGGATACGGCGCAGCATACACTGGAGGAGTGCCCAGCTTGGGTCAGTGAGCGCCGTACCCTCGTCGCTGTTATGGGGGGCGAACTCTCGCTGGCAACCATGGTAAGAGCCATGGTTGCGAGCGAGGAGTCGTGGCAGGCCGCGGTTTCGTTCTGCGAGAGTGTCATCTCGCAGAAGGAGATCGCGGAACGCGAACGGGAGGTCACCACCGACCTCCCGATGCGTGCCCGGAGAAGGGGGCGTCGGAGGCGTATCTTCCACGCCCTTCTCCAGCCCCCATACCCTGGGTCTGGGCGGCGAGTACGGGGGTACTCGTCGCCGCAAGAACAGACCCATGAGGTGGCGCGCGCGGTGTTTCCGCGCGCCCCTTGAGAGGGTGGGGTGAAACTCCTCTTCACCCCACCGCGGAGGGGTCCTCCTGTCAGTGAGGACCAAACGCCGTCGGGGCTGCGGATGAGTGCTTCGGCGTACCCGTTGCCCCGGCATTATGGCGTCCCGCAGGAACACCCCCAGGTTTTTTAGTGGGTATCCCCGCGCCGCTCCCATCTTTGGCGGGGGAGTCCCACATACCGCCCCATGCCCCCGGCGTGGGGTGATGATGCGTAACGCATTTTTCCTGGGTTAAAAAAAAAAAAAAAAAAAGGCGCACTTCGTAGCGCGTAAAACAGTTAAATCACATTATTCTTTTTCTTTTAGTGCCTCTCCACTACTGAAGGTCGGCAGTCATCTTCTGAAATTTCTCCTTGTCCAGGGCAAGCCTGAACAGATAATGGAGGCATCAATATTATGTTGAGCGACCCGACCGCAGATAATACCATATGAATTTATTATCTGTTTGAGAAATGTTTAAAAGCTATCCCTAGAATAAGTCATATTATATTTAGTTGTGGTTTTTGTTAGCTCCTATGAGGCTGGCATAGCCACTGAAGTGTGCTCAAAGCCTCAATAAATAAATTTGAATAAAAAAAAAATTAGAAACCTCTAAAATTATCAGTATTTCTCCACTATATTATGCACGCATTATACATATAAACCTTCCTCTTAAATCATTTAAAAAAACCGCATCAAAATCCGTTGCGTAGATTTTAAGATTTAAGCATACATAGGGGCAGACAGACGCAAAAGGCGACTTTATTTTATACTATACTAGCTTATGCTCGCGGCTTTGCCCGCATGGCAAAATCCTTTCTTAGCGGAGGTCTACGTCATAAAACCTGTATCGCACACCTAGTACAAACCGGGTCAACTCAAAAAGTATTTTTACAGCAATTGCAACTTTATTTATACTTGTTTAAGTTTGAAATTATAAAAAAATATTTTTTTATAATTTTTTTTTGCATGGCACAAAGGGGAGGAGGCCTTTGCCCAGCAGTGGGACGATATGGGCTGACAATGATGATGATGATTTATGAGTTGGTGCTGTTTTGATATGGGAGTGCGTAGGTATTTGATCCAAATTACAACCCAAACCGTCCACCGGTTTAGGTTGTGCGTTGATAGATCAGTCAGTCAATCAGTCACTCTTTCCTTTTATATATTTAGATAGTTATACAAAACACTTCACAGAAAAGCGATTAAAATTCTTTCAGGGAAAGATAAATCGCCATGGAAAATGCGAGACAAGAGAAACTTTGCATTATTAATTAAAACGGGGATTATAATGTGATTGTTCTGAACAGTAATAGATATTAACAGATGGGTATCTCACTCACTACCACTGAAGACTTACTCGGAACTTTTTTAATACTACCTGTTTTTTATTTATCATAGATCCATAGCTTAAGAGGCGAGATAGTGGCCAATGGCTACCACAATCTCGTCTCTTAAGCTATGATGCGATCGAAGATGACTGGTCGAAAATGCTATTGTAGCATTAAGTTAGTCCTAGCTTTGTGCTGAATAATAAATAAACAAATAAGATGGTTGCAGACTAAACCTAGAAGGTAGGATAAGTCCCTCTCTGGCTTCACTGAACATCATGCCGGAACACAGTCGTCATGACCGCTTGGCACAGCCGTCATGACACGGTTTATATCTCAAAGGAGCTTACGTGTCACTCCAGGGTCAAAGCTGGTATAGATAGATATTATTATAATTAATAACATACACAAACTTTTGCTTTTATAATAATACTAGCTGCACCCAGTGGTTTCACCCGCTGTACTGTGCCTATGTGTTATTCCAGGGTCTAAGCTATCTGTCGGGGCCGCGGATGAGTGCTTCGGCATACCCGTTGCCCCGGCACTATGGCGTCCCTCAGGAATACCCCCAGGTTTTTAGTGGGTATCCCCACCGCTCCCATCTTTCGGCGGGGGAGTCCCACATACCGCCCCGCGCCCTCCGGCGTGGGGTGATGATACGTAACGCATTTTTCCCGGGTCAAAAAAAAGGGTCTAAGCTATCTATACCAAATTTCAGCTCAATCGGTCCATCCGTTTAGGCGTGAAGAAGTTATAAACATACACACTCACAAACTTTCGCCTTTGTAATATAATTGTGATTAATTTCATATGCGTTCATATTTTTATAGACTTCCAAAAATTAACGAATCATTACGCAGCCTCATTTTCACGGAACAAGCGAGAGCTTTCATTGAGTGCACTTGGAATTATCCTCCAAATGGTCGTCTTATGTAAAAGCGGAGGCAATGGCGAGGCAATGACGCAATCCGACTGACATTGAACGAAATCTCTCTGCTCTGGTGAATGCTAAATACTACTGGATCGCATTCCATAATATATTATCCTATCAAAAACATAAATGTGAAATTAGAGCCAAGTTCAATATTACGATATACATATGTATTATGTAGGTACCTATGCGTTAGTTGTTTGTTGACTTCAAAGACAAAAGAAGGGAGATCTAAATTGGTGCCAAGTTCAATGGTTAGTCCTGAAATATATATTTATAACATAAAATATTCTATTACAACTTAAAATATTATTTCTTCTTATAACTTAAGATAAATATGTTATTGCCTGAGATCTAATTTGGCTTGTTCTCATATACGACATATTATTAAGTAGATACCTGCATACAAAAACAGTCACGAAAGAGCCCTATGTTCCACGGCGGCTAGTTTTATAGACAGTTTTAGTAGGCAAGTTAATTATAATATTTCGCATAATACAATATGAGAACAAGCCAAGTCAGATCTCAAGCTATAATATATTTATCTTAAGTTATAAGAAGAAATAATATTTTAAGTTGTAATAGAATATTTTATGTTATAAATATATATTTCAGGACTAACCATTGAACTTGGCACCAATTTAGATCTCCCTTCTTTTGTCTTTGAAGTCAACAAACAACTAACGCATAGGTACCTACATAATACATATGTATATCGTAATATTGAACTTGGCTCTAATTTCACATTTATGTTTTTGATAGGATATCATTACTTTTTGTACAGAATTTAATAGTAGGTAGGTACTTATCCATAATTTAATGATGTATACCTAATGCGCTGGCGTGGTCTGAAATACCTATCATTTAATTGTATGTAAGTATACTAAAACTGATAAGAGTAAGGTTAAATAAAATAAAGGTGGTATAATACCTACTCCATTCGTTATAATATTATTCTCACGTGAAGCTCTTAAAATCCACATGTAATAAATAACTGAGCCAATACCAGACGCATATCAGAAATGAAGTAGTCATAGTAAGCCCTATCATATAGATTAATTATCAAGGCCTTTGGGCTTACTAGAACTTAATTTATATTTATTTGATTTTAATTATTTCCGGTGCACCGGCCATGGGACTGTCGCTCTACTCTCCGCCGACGAGAGAGGATCGAGGTGGAATAGAATAGGTATTAGGTATCTACTCCTTATCGTGACTCATAAACAATATAACAAAAGTATATACTTAAAATTACCATACCATTATTATCAGTCATAGAGGTAGTTTGTACTTATAGTAGGTAACATGTAATTTTTTTTAACAAGCATTTATTATTACTATCTAGCACAAAGGTACTCGTCAAGACGAATCAAACGAGCTCAAACTCGATGGGGTTGCGTCGCTTAATTATGGAGTTCCTATGGCCACCTTCCAGCTCCATCATCAGACCCTGATTACTATATAGTATCAAAGTACTCGTCAAGACAAATCAAATAAGCCCAAACTCGATGGGGTTGCGTCATATAATTACGGAGTCCCTATGGCCACCTTCCAGCTCCATCATCAGATCACCTCCATGTCACAATAATATTGCATTGTCATCCAATTTATACATGCATGCCAAATTTCAGCTTAATCGGAAACCGGAAGGTAGATCATATTTAATTTGCAAGTTAATTACCATACTTTAAAATTAACAATTTTTATTAAATTTAAAAATATTATTAAATCATTAAAATTTACTAGTTTCTGATTTTTTCCTTTGTTACTATGACTTTGCCTATCTGGATGCCAAATTTCAGCTTTCTATGTCATCTGGAACTGGGATATTACTTTTGATCTATCCCTCAGTATGTATTAACTTCACCGATTACTGGATGTTTATATCCAAATAACCGTTTGAGCTGTGTTATTGGAATTTGGAACAGAGATATAGTTCGTATATTTAAGTATATGTGCCAAATTTGACTTGTCTATGTGTAATAGTTTTTGTATAACGAGGGTGTAAAAAGTCGTCAAAACGCGCTTTGGACGGTTCGTGTAATATAACACACGGCGCGGTCGCCAGTTCCTTTGCTTGAACTTGGCTTGACTCGCTGCCGCGTGTCTAGATACTCTCTTGATCAGGATGGAAAATCCTTGTCACGAAAATGAAGCCAACAATTTTGGAGGATATGTATGACCCACATATTTATTAAAGTCTCGAAGAAATCGCTTTTTAGCGATAAGACCACCGCTTATACATTTAATTTTAATTATGTAGGTACCTACCCATGTATTTTCTGCATATTTTCTGTAACGTTATGTGGTGTAGGTACTATAAATGTCTTCTCATATTAATTAATGTCTTAACTTCAAAATTATTCAAAGCTGTCTTGTCTTAAATGTCATTATTTAAGACAAGAGCATCATTCCACTCACATACATACGTAGGTATACGTTTCATGCTCTTTCATCACTTTCTTTTACTACTTAGAAAATTTCTATCAAATGAAGTATTTGATAGAAATTATTCTTCAGCATTGAGTAGGTAAGTCCTAGCGTAGTGCTGAAAAAAACTAGTGCTAAAATAAGAACAGTTTATGATCAGAGTGGCAACATTGATTATGGACAACATCGGAATTTCATCCGTGATTTTCGTACTTTGGTGATTCTTTTTTTTTATAGCAGACTAAACAAGCGTTTGACCACAATCTCACCTTGCAGTCTAAGTTGTAGCACGCTTGTTCAGTAGGAACCTATCCCCCTACCCTTCTTATTGTTTTGTTTTGTTTGTGAACCTATTCGTTAAAATTTTATTCAGTTTATGTCGCAGGAGCATCATGTATACCAGTAAAAGGAAAGCCTCGTCTGCGACACGAAGTTCGCTGGTACGCTCGCTAGCACAAAGCCGAAAGTGTTAGTATGCATTATTCAGAAGCAATTATGTTAGCGATAGTACCTGACAACAGCTATATGCATGGAGAGTGGTGCATTCAAAACAGGTACGTGAGCATTGTCCATCACAATGTATATGACTAGTATTTAAGTAGCGTTCGGTTCGTGGCTAAGTGATCCGTACGTCCAGCTTAAACCCAGGATGAGTGCAAATCTCAGTGTGTGGTAAAATGAGACGACGGTTGAATACAGAATTTTTCTCTCTTTAATGTCTTTTTCTAAATGATTTTATACTTAAGCTCACAGTTCTTATAAAATACTTTGTGTTATGTACGTGTGAACCTTTAATTGGCTGTACGGTGTATAAACTGTAAATTATTAGGATTTATTTTAGCTGTTGGTTTACCTATAAATAAATAAATAAAATTTGTGTTCGGAAGGTTTACGTGTTTCAAAAGGCACTTAAAAAAGAGAGTCCCGGCTGTTGCTCTATAAGATATGTAAGAGGTAGTAGATATAGATTATGTTTACCTTACAGTTATTTTGGCGGCGTGAAACTGCAACATAAAATGCAGATGTGGTCGACGATGAAACACATAAGATGTCTAGAAAGGTGCCTTCGTACGTTATTGTTTTATTTAGATTTTTATAAAAACTATAGTTGGGATTTACCTATTTATTTTATTATAATTCAGCACAACGCTAGGACTAATAACTTAATGCTAAAGTAGCATTTTCTACCAGTTGACCTGTTCCTGGAGAAAATTTACATGGATGATGGAGGTATATTCTACCAAAATACATAACTCTACATTGCTAAGGAAAAAACTTATAAGTACCTATTATGTTGGACTTTCAGGTCGCCTTCAATATTTCAGTGGAGATTAAGGAGCTCATGATAAGCAATGGATTTCAAGGGCTCTCAACTCAGGTGCCTTGAGTGGCAAATTCAAACGGGGAGGTACATTTTCAAATATCAGTGGAAATCGAATTCATTAGAATATTATTCTGCCTTGTTATAAAGAGCAAAAGTTGCTTTTATTGTTTTACTGAATCTGTATTAACTCAAAAACAATACTATAAGGTCAAAATAAAAATCTCTTATAAAGTTACTCGTATTACGAGTGCATACTTTTGTAATTATTGCAGAAACCGCACTCGATAACACAAAAATGACGTCATTGCAGTTTGGATGGTCCAGCCACACTCTGTAATGCAGTGACAAATGCTCTAGCAGAACAAAGTGTTAAAGGCGGGTCAAAGGCATAATGTGTCTAAAATTAATTTGATACTGCGACACACAGTGTCATGTGATGTGGCTGAGCTGTAGAGAAAACAAACAATTGCATGTATATAATCCCCTATTAAGAAAGCTTTTTTCCGATGAGTACGAACCAATCCTAATTCCCGTTCAAATCGCTAAATTGATTGTGATAAAATTTCGGACACTTATAGCTTTTCCGACGTAGATCACCGCTAAGAAAGTGTTTCTCCTCAAGGACAGAGCCGCGAGCATTAGATAGTATAAATATAAAATTGAGTTGCAGTGGGTTCCCATTTTCTACACACTTGCAACGTTTAATGTGATTTTCAGTACGCGGTATCTGCTTTATACAATAGTATATACTACTGATCTATAAAATATCGCAGTTTTTAAACCCCCACTGTTATAATATTATAACGAATGTGATTCGCCCGCGCTGTCGTCCCAAATTCTTCTCTTTTATAAATGTTTCACTTGTTGAAAAATGACTACATTGTTAGTTTTATAGGCCCACGGTCCACTTTATTTATCACAACCTTTTTCATATATATTCTAGTGAATCAATGTTTATCAAATTACCAAAGTTAACAAGAAAAAAATTAAAAAACGATTCAAACACATTTAGAGCGCTTTCGCACTACATAACTTATTCGTATAAATAATAGGATAGGTTGTTGAAAAAGGTCTTAAGGCTCCAGTCGCACGACCCTCACGCTCGCACCATATGACAAACTCTGAACTAAAGAATCATAGGCGGATCCAGGATTTGGTTGTGGGGGGGGCCAAGATGCAGACAGGCAAAAATATTATAATTTTTAATACTAAAAGTGTGTGTTTATCTCGCTCTGATCAGTTAGATAGTTTAAACATCCTTAATAATATGTGCGCGAGCAGCTTGCAGCGAGCTCCGAGAAAAAAATTATAATCTTTACCATGAAATATGTGCAAAATTCGTAACTCTACATTGATTCTGGGGGGGCCTTGGCCCCCTGCCCCGGGGCTGCCGGGGGCCCCCTAAATCCGCCTATGTAAAAGAATTATACGTTATTACGAAGAATTTACTTTTTGTAATTTTATATCAATCAAACTTTAGATACCTACATTATATTTAGATTTAGTTGTATCGGGCGAGTATCGTAAGAAAGTCGCGCAACTCGCGACGATCCTTAATCGTTCTACATATATCTTGGGCCAATAGAGTCTCTGATCGAATAAAAAAACTTTAATACAGAGCTTATAACATTCAATAAACGTTCGGGTGATGGATGGCGTGTCTCACAGTTTTTATCCTGAAGGATGTGTTCGCCACATCTTTGAGTAGGGTTGGGAGTTGGGTATCTTAGCGAAGGCGTTATAATATTTCAAACAAACTGATTAACGTAAAAGTATAAGCACATGTATGTAGCCCAAAATCTAGCACAGCGCTTTGCTTGATTATAAATATATTTTTTTAATGACTGGTGAATAAGAGTGTTTACTATACTTATAGTAAACACTAATAATAATAATTACGTACCTACGTAAATTATTATAAACAAAAATCATACAAACAACCGGGACAATTACAATCAAAGTAAAGTCGGCGCAGCACTCTACTTCGCACAAAAGTTCGCGCGAAATGACAATTTCCCAGTCGGCGCCAAACAGGCATGTAAGAAAATGCCGAGCGTTCACGTAGCGCTGATTAAAAACATTACTTAGGCATACTAACTGTATGTACTCTATTATTTTTTCTTTTTAGTTTATTCGGCGGTTTATTTTTTGATAAAAAGTTTTATTTTATAACGTCTAAAAAACTAAAATTTTACTTTGAAAAATCGGGGTTATAACATATATAAGTATTTTAATCGTATGATTAACCAGCTGGTGCCGTTGGGCTTGCGGCGCCTTGTCCTGCTTGTACCACGATCCTGGACAGACGCTTCGGTCTCTGAAATAGCTCATCATCATCTGTCAGACCACCATATTGCTGGTACGCTGCAGGTAATACAGGCTTCTGGTTGGTTTGGTCTCTGTACTTCCCATCCAAGTTTACCGACACCCAGAATAAGTAAAGGAAATCATTGTGAATTTTAACAGCGTGCTGATGCAGCAGAACATGATTAATTAATTCATTGTTACGGTGATATGGCGGAGTCTGCCACCAAAAACCATGGGGTCTAAAATTTTCTTGGATATGTTTCATGACTCCCAAGACATTTTTTATTAGTCTTAAGTAGAAGCCTAGTTTTCTGTAGAGGAAGCCGATACGGAATCCCGTGTCAGTTTTACTGTAGTATGGGTCACCTTCGAGTTTCTGGACTTTATGTCGCGCCATGTATATCAATTGTAGCATTAAATCTACCGTCTTCTGCCTGGTCATGTGCTTGGAAGCCTTAAAATACGAGGCACTTCCTTTACTCCAGGTGTAATGCAGTACTTGCCTCCGAGCGCTCCTGTTTCTAACAACATCTCCCAATTCTTCTTGCATCTTAGTCTTTAAATCAACCCTCAGTTTCTTTTCGTACTTAGGTAGATCCAGCTTTTCAATATCTATGTTAACATTCTTGTATACGACACCTGATATATTTAGTGTCTGCTGTTTTTCTTGGAAGCTTGGAAACATTTTGTTTATATCAAATTCATCGCATTTGCATTCTTTTATTACTGTAACTAAAATATAAGGTTAATAATTATAATTAATTAATTTTGCCTAAAGCCTAAAGGTATAGTTACTAGCTTAGGTACATACTTCTAATTATCCTACTCTATTAAACTATCTTACTTCCGACTGATATTCTACAAATATATTATGAATGCGAAAGTATTAGTACAGCAGGTATTAAGGCAAAGCTTGTAACAGATTATATGTTTTATAATAAAAATATAAGTATTAAAAATCTAAACTTACTCGTCATATGAGATATTAAGAACAAAATAGTTCTATAGCCTCTTAGTTTCGACATCTCTTGTTTTATGCACATACGACATTCATGTGTTTATTATTGAGTAAAATTTCAGTTTTTATCACTTTTTTATGTTCCGGAAAATTGCAGGATTAAATAAATTTACCGTATATTTTCTCTGTTCCATAAATTTCCTTAACCTACTATAATTATATGTAATTAAAATTACTCTGTAGCATCAAAATAATATTACTATTACAAAAACAAACAATTTGATTTCCCAATTCATTTATTCAAATAGGCATATTATTTAATACAGTAATAAACAGACCAAATCATTTTATACATAATATTATTTTCAGGACCACCGCCCATTGGGAAAGTACCGCTATGACTGAAACTACATCCTACTTAATAAAAATAGGAAAAGTTTTATTACAGAGGGCGTTAAAGAAGACGTATAGTTTAACATATTTAGTTGAATTTAATATCAAATATTCGAGTCTCTTATATTTTTAAGGCTGGCCTCACATTAGACGTACGTGAGTCATCATGACATCTGACATCGTCACGTCATGCTACAACGTGCATTCATCTCGAAGTACTCCAATACCCGGTATTCTCGCCAACCTGCGGCGTGTGACGTCGCACCAAGATCGCAAGACTTACACACTTACGTTGCGTAAGTCGCTCAAACCTTTTTTGGAATCAGCCTAAACTGAGAAAATACTAATGGTAGAATTGGTTGAAGCTTGAAGAGAGCGATAAGCGATATGACCGGCAATTGTAACATTCCAAACGTGTAATTTTAAACATATCCTTTTGCCATTGTGATCTACGAATAAATTATAATTTCTTCGTAGATTGTGATGTTATCTATTCTAACTATGTCCAGGATGACTTTGTAACCATTTATAGTTACTTGGATAATTATATTCATTGTACGTAGTTTTCAGAACACAATTTATTGGATCAGTATGGAAAGGACCGAGGAACCCCATCAGCCAATATTTAGAATGTGGTAATAATTTACCCTCGTAGAATTCAAATAAGCACCACCTTTCATGGGATGAGATTTCAGTGACACCGGTGCTATTACTGGTCGTTACTACAGTGGTAGAACCTTCTCCGGTCGTGGTGACATCCCATTTTTCTTTGTCTGGTTGATATATCTTATTAATTTTTCCTTGTGCGTTGTGTGAAGTTGCAGTGGCAACTGTTGTGAAAGTGTCGTATGAGTTGCCCGACTTCACGAACGCTTTCACAGCGACGGACGTCTTGTGGTAAGATAACCCTGTAAATGTTACACCTTCATATTCAAAAGGCATCTTAAATAAAGCACGATATTGTGAAGGTGCTAATACTGATGCACTGGCCGCGTCAGCAGCCACGCACGTTGCTAACTCTCGAGCGCATTGATCAGACGCTTTAAAAGCCGCTTCTAAGGGTGTATATGCGCTGACACTTATTTTACGGTTACTTATAGAACATTCGCCAGAATAATCTGCTCTCTTAGGATGATCAGTATAAATTCCTGCCCGAGGTTTTCTTATTGCATGACCTACAACTGTGTGTTTAGTTTTCTTATCTTCACATTCAGCATAATATGTAGAAAGTTTAGGTGGTGGTGGTGTCGTGGTTGTTGTTGTAGTCGTAGTTGTTGTTGGTTTTGTGGTAGTTGTAGTAGTAGTAGTAGTTGTAGTTGTTGGAGTGGTGGTGGTTGTTGTAGTTGTTGGAGTGGTGGTGGTTGTTGTAGTAGTTGGAGTAGTAGTGGTAGTTGTAGTTGTTGGAGTGGTGGTGGTTGTTGTAGTAGTTGGAGTAGTTGTGGTAGTTGTAGTTGTTGGAGTATCCGTAGTAGTTGTAGTTGATGAAGTAGTGGTTGATGTACTTGTTGATGTGGTAGCTGTGGAAGTTGTTGATGTCGTACTAGTTGTTGTAGTAGAAGTGGTCGGTGTGGTAGATGTAGTTGTAGTTTCATGTTCAATCATTTCATCTTGCTCCATACTCTCTGAAGGTACAACTTCGTATACTTTGACAACAAGAATGGCTTCACCGGTGAATTGATACTTCAACATTAAGTTATGGTTTTTGATGTTTTGCCTTATTGTCGGATCTTTAAGAAACTCGGGTCGTACGTAAACTTTATTCTTGGAGTTCTTTGGGAAGTACTGGTATATTTCTGAGGGCATATTATCTTTCCACTCGCTAGAGAGAGTCTCTTCCGCATGCTCTATTACTTTATCGATGTACACATAACCTCGCTCGTACGATAGAGCCTGTATCTGAAATTACATTATAACATTAAAAAAACTATATTATATTTATTAAAACGTAATTATATTATTATTAATTGTCAGGATTATTAATAATACGCTTCTTTATCGGGGGCTGGCAAATAAACCAGCAACACAAAAAAATCTCTGAACACGTATATATAGATATTTTTATATCATTGAGCGAAAAGTCATCAAAGCGAAATCTGAAAAGTGTGCTTTTTGGAATTAGAATTCCACATCAAAGCTTTTACTCCAACTTATGAAGTTTTTATTTGTTGAAAGCATCTAGCATTAAAGGGCTTATTATTACACTTGGCTGAATTCAGAAGCCTAAATTTAGTCGTTACTGAATTTAGTCAAGTGTAATCACATTTAGCAAGTTAGCGTCCTAAATTTAGAAGCAAGTATCGTTTCACACTCACTAACCTAAAGGTTCTGAATTTAGGGACTAAATTCAGCCAAGTGTAATAAGCCTTTAATTACTTACTACAATACGTTTGAAAATTATAGGAATTGTCAAACTCTCAAAGTGCTGCTTGGACCTGGACTCTAGATTATTGATGATTCATCAGCTGGGCTATTCACTTATCCGTCAGGGAACCGAACCAAAGACTGAATCGAGACGACTTAATACGTAATTTCATACATTTTTACACAATATGAAATCGATTCGGTCTTCGGCTCGGTTCCATTCGGATAGTTATTATACGAAAGATCGATCTGTTGGATATTCAATTATAATTGAATAGCCCAACAGATCGATCTTTCAAACAATCAAAAGTCTACCAATAAAATAATTAACATTTAACTAAATACATATCAATGTTTTTAATTACCATTACATGAAAAGAAATAATGTTCTCATTTTGATTGTATAACATATCGTAAAGTGAAAGCTGAAACAAAACACATGTTGTTTAATTTTAATATAATCAAACTTTTCACAAGTATTGTTGCTAGTTATTTTGGCGTGGCCATAGGAACTCCGTAATTAAACGACGCAACCCCGACTCCATGAGTTTGGGCTCATTTGATTCGTTTTGACGAGTACATTGGTGCTAGATTGTAATAATAATAAAAGCTTGTTTTTTTATGCTTAATTGTCTTGTAATCCCAACATAAATATCTACGAGTAATATAAGCCTGCGTGGATGCCGTATTGCGGTGACAAGCTGCGTCAGTGTGTTCAATTACCGCCCGGAGGGTTCTCGCCTTCGCGTGGCGATGGGGAAGTAGCCGTGGATGCGGACCACGGTGAAACTAAGAGGAACCCGAGGCGGTCGGCCACCCTACGCCAGGCTGCAGTCCAGCGGTCCTTGTGCGAAAAAAAGTGTGTTCAATTAATGTCAGTTACCTTGTAAGATGCGGTGTGGACTTCGCCTTCTGCTGAAGGCATTACTCTAACTCTATCGTGATAAATCAGACGCACCTCATTCGTCCGTCTAGGCCGGTCTGAAACATAGGTACGTATTAACCCGAAGAGAGTTACATGTTTCGGATTATATTAGTCCAGGCGCTTCTTATAAGTAACTAAATGTCGGACACGAAGGCAGGGCAAATGCCTCCCTACCTGGCTTCAATAAACATCTTGTCGGAATACCGTTGTTATAATCGCTTCGTAATGCGTTTTTGGTCAACGGGTGCCAGTAACTAGCCACGACCAAAGCCTACCACCAGTAAGATTCTAGGTTTCTTAACATAAAAATTGTTAATATTGTTATTACTTATGCTTATAATAACGTAATCCCGATAAACTCGATGGATTTTGTAGAAGTCACTAACATCGGAAACATCCGCCTCAGTATTGTAGGTGTATAAGAAATCTTTAATCAGCTGGTAATTCTCTATGTGTTTCTTTGGACCTGTAAATTAAACAATAACCAAGTAAATTTAAAAAAATTATAAAACCTATTTTAAGCTTGGAAATATAATGCTTACCCTACTTACAATGTCAGAATCATATCATAATTATAATTATTGGTTGTGTGGCCAACCTAAATGTTTATTATATATATCAAGATTACAAGGCCTGCAACATAACCTAACGACTCTCTCCTGCATATGTTGTAGGAAACAGCCAGCACCCACAGTTTCATCTGCTTTCCGAAACACGGTAGCGCCCAGGCGAAAAATATGCCGCAAATTGAGATTTAAACCCACGCAGTTTAAACCAAAGGCCTTCGAACGTCAAATATATTATTATGTTTCACTAGCAGCGCCCAGCGGTTTTATCCGCTGTAGGTACTGTAGCACGGTAAAGGTATCTCTTTACCGTGACTTCAGCGTATGTTTTATTCCAGGGTCTTAAGCTATCTCCATAGGCGGATTTAGGGGGGGGGGGGGGGCAGGGGGCCAAGGCCCCCCCCCCCCCCCTGAAGCATCGTGGAGTTGCGAATTTTGAACATATTTCATGATCAAGATGATTTTTTTTTCTCAGCGCTCGCAGCAAGCTGCTCGCGCACTTATTATTAAGGGTATTTAAATTTCCTAACTGTTCAGAGCGAGCTAAACACACACTTTTTGGAGTAAAAATTATAATATTTTTGCCCGTCTGCATCCTGCCCCCCCCCCCAGAACCAAATCCTGGATCCGCCAGTGGCTATCTCTATACCAAATATCAATCGGCCTTCTCGTTTAAGCGTGAAAGAGTAACAAACATACCTCCAGATAATATTAGTAAGTTTATAGGTACCTACCTACTAGTGTTAGTTATTATAACGAGTTGCTGACTTACGAATGGTTTCGACTGGCTTCAATATGTCTATAAAGGAGAAGTTTGAATTCCGACAGACTTGATCATCTTGTAAATAGTTCGTATCTTCGGGATTCTCAGGACATTCATTATAAATTGGTCTGCCAATGTTGCCTAAAAGAATTCACAAAGAGTCAAGAGAACAGTCAAACTGATGCCCTTTGCCTTTTATATACCGTACGCAAGTGTTAATATTTTGGTTTATTATTATTTTAATAATTTTGTCCTTTCTTCTTTTTCCTGCCCTATCCCACACTAGGTAGGTTCGGCACAAAACGTTTTTCTCCTCCATTCTGCTCTATCATCCGTCATAGCTTCATCCACTCCCCTAGCACGCATATCCTCTTTTCGGTCTTTCTCCAATTAAGCATTCTTTGCCTAATTCCCATGCCTTTTTTGATTTTTAATTGGATTGACTCAAATACATTAAAATATGAAAGACATTAAATGTACAAATTTAATAATTTATTTGGTTTTTGTCCCGTCATAGTGGTTTTAAAGTTATTGAGATTTAAAAATTACATGGTTATGGAAATGAGAAAAGTAAAAATAATTACTGCAACGGAAATGAGAATTTTGCAGCAGCAAATAATATATTTAATTTTAATTCTAAATGAACCACTATTGTCGTTGACGTAGACCAGGATCTCAATAGAGTGATGGAAGTCTTACGGGAAGAAGACGCTTAATTTAGCGAGAAGAAACACACACGAAACAAGCACCGAATAAACAATATCCACGAGAGTAAGACGTCTCGTCTTACTCTCGTGTACTCCGGAGTTCCAAGTTCCAACACACGCACCATTTAGGAACCAGATCTTCGTGAATAAATTGGGAAGGAGCCTGCTGACGAAGTTGACTACATCGAGTGTTAACTTCGTCACCTTTCAGTCTGAGATTCTTGCAGAGTTGGAAGATTTTTATTGCCAGCTGTATGCCTCGCAGGCGACTCAGCCTAAAACCAGAATAAAATAAATCTTCATATTATATACGTGATGATGATGAAAATGATAATTCAAAAGCCACTTTACCAAAGGCCTCCCGGATGTCAGCGTTAGTGAAGTGTCGATCTCTTGGAGGCTGTAGGTGCACCTATAATGCGACAACTCCAGCGAATATTCATCAACTCTTCCCCTTTTTTTTTCAGGGAGATCTCCAAAGGCGTGGAGCAAAATCGTCGTAGTCATGTTTTTCCAAAAAAGTGATATAAATGTTACGTACGTTTTTGAACCATGTCTATGTTTTTCTCAAAGGTTATCACAAATCATCTCGCAAAAAGAAGATTTGACGAGTTCCAGCCACCGGAACAGGCTGGATTTCGAGCAGGCTATGACACTATAGACCACATACAGACAGTGTGGTATTTTATGCAGAAGACGGAAAATATAACAGCGCATGTGCTTAGTGTTCAAAGACTATGAGAAGGCCTTTGAAAACCTGGTCTGTGCTGGAGTCTTTGCAGCGATACCAAGTTGATTGGTAATATAGGTATTAAAAGGTTTGTTAATATTATACAGGATACCGCCACAAAGTCTAAAACCTGCAAACAAAACACAGCCCAACAAAACGAAGTGTGAAATAAGGGGACGTTATTTCTCCCAAATTGTTTTCAAACGCTCTAGACTCAAGAGGATGTATTTGAGACGCTGGAATGGACAGAGGAGAGGGCATCAATATCAACGGCGAATACATTTTCACACCTGAGATTAGGGGACAACATAGTCATCATAGCAGAATCACTGCAGGACTTGCAACAAATGCTCATATAAATCGATAAAAATTGACTCTTTATTAAAATTGTTCAGAAATATGTGTATTGATGATGTTATACCTTGAGCAAACAGTGCAATTAGGTAGGAACAACTTCGAGAGAGAGGCCAATCGGAGGTTTCAGCTGGGATGGCCGACATTTATTGAAAAGTTACTTTGAGTGAAGACTAGTGCATCTTACCTGTTATGACGCACAAAGCCAGGATGTGGAATGTGGATACTTAAGGTAAGACTGATCCACAAGTTCAAAGTTGCTCAGCGAGTTATGGAGCAGGATATAGTCGGCGTCTCGTCAAAGGATTGCATCAGGAGTAAGTTGATTCGGCAGGGAACCAAAGTTACCCACATAGCCGAAAAGATTAGGAAGCTGAAGTGGCAATGGCTGGTCACATTTGCGGCTGAACCGATAACCGACGGGGTAGTTGTGTTCTAGAGTGGAGTCAACGTCTCGGCAAACGTAGATAACGAGAGAACGTAGAGAACGTGCGAACGTGAAGGGTGACGATATCCGGAAGGTCACTGGAAGTTGTCTGGAAGCCATATTTACTCGTTCATAAGTGCATAAGCACTAGCTGACGAAGAAGAATCACGCATCAAACAAGAGCTCATCTTCAAGTCCTATGAGTTTCAGAGAATAAGATAGGCATGGCATACATAAGGATGTCGAAAGAAGGTTTGCGTAGTGGGTAAACTCACCACTGCACTGGAAGAGGTCGCCAGGGTTCGCTACAACTGAGAAAATATTGTGTAAGAAGCCAAGACCCGCAAAGGGTTGTAGAGCGAAAGGAAGAAAAAAGTATTGTGAGTATATCATACCATATAAACCATGGGAAAACTCTCTACTCGGACCTTCACAATAGCAAATTGGTTCATTTTACTAGGAAATTTTCATACAACGGTACTTATAAAAATATGGAAATTAGTATACGGTAATTAGAATATAACAGGTTTTCTTCAAAATTTTAAAAACTTTTACAAAGAGCAAATACTGGCTTATTATAACGTAGAGAGACTAAAGAACTGGATCTATTTAAAATACGACCTACTTTCTAACATAAATAATTAGGTGTTAAAACCAGTAAAATGGAAATTATAAAATTTTGAAACCACGGGTACGGAAATTAGATTCTCATTTGCTTTATTGGTAGTACACTAAGGTTAATGACCTGCAACAGCTGATGGGCCGCGGTACACACTCAGGGCTTGCTAGGGATGCGATGTTGATGTACGAAATACTGTTATTTAGGGATGTACGCCCAAGAACACAAAATATCATGGAAATTATAACTTTGACACGGACAAAAGTTTACTTTTTTATAATTATTTACAGACTGGTTCTATCACGTAGATATTTTGCTAGGTAATACACCTAACATTGAACTATTTTTTAAAAATAATAAACTATATTAAAACTGTCCACGATAAAAAATATAGGCATATTTTCACATGAAGTTGGTGTCAGGACACGTTACGGAAATTAGAAAACAGGTGCTTTTTGAACAAAGATTAATTAATTACACGTTAACTAATTACAGCAGAAGTCAAAGGTTTTGTGTACAGATAGATATGGGTGTTAACTACCGTATAAAAATATGTGCATGATTACATTTGTTATTATTATGGATTTATTGAGCCAGGACACATAAAATTTACTGCTCGGAGAATGGCCGTTTTACACAGTTCATCCAAACCTTACACGCACTGAATGTTACTTGATTAGTAGTTTACAAAATTTTATTAATTTTAAAAAAATGTTCCGATAAAGTACACCAACATTTATGTTTTTCTTACATTTTAAGACAGTAATTACTACTAAAAAGCATTTAGAAAACATTTGCTTCTACTCTTTAGCTATACCAATAATTAACATCAAGAAACTGCGATCATACTGTAAGCGATGCAGCTTATAATAGCATACAGATATGAGTGGTGAATAGATTTGTTGTATTGATAATATGATTATATCTACAGGTTGATTTTTATTTATCATGCATAGGAGTTAAATAAGAAGGCCAACAAAATGCTCTCCTGATGGTAAGAGATAACGCTGCCCATAATATCAATACATCCAGGACTTGAGAATGATGTTAAGCGCGTATATATCGAGTGACGCTCTTTCGCTCGCACTAATTGACAAATTTTTAAATATAATAAAAAAACATAAATTAATCACAGAACAAATATATTTATTATTATTGGGGGACCTCAAAAGGACTTTAAGCCGCTTCGACCATTTCTGATCTTTTGTGGCAGTCCAGTTGAGTTACAATTCACTGCTTAGACCCGTGGCCTCTAGAAATTTCCAGATGTTTCGGGGAGTGACTCGTTGTATCTCTTCCGGGGGCATGATGTGTCGCCCCAGGTGGATACTTCTGTTGAACATGAGTGGGCCGCAGTCGCATAATATGTGCAGAGCTGTTTCCTCTGATTCGTGGCAAAACCTACATACCGTTTCGTTTCCCAATCCCATGTTCTTTAAGTGTTTGTTTAGTTTGCAGTGTCCAGTGAGTATTCTGGTTACTGCACATGTTTTGTATCTTTTGAGCTGTAAGAGTTCATTAGATAGTTTGGGGTTGTAGCCTTTTATGAGGGCTTTAGATTGTGTATGTCCCGGTAAAGACTTCCGCAGGTCTTTTGCCTCATGGTTATTCCTTTGGTTTAGCAGGTTGTATACTTGCCCTTTTGTGATTCCACAAAATGGTTCGGGTCCAATCTGAGGGTTATCGGCACCCTTTCTTGCAAGTCCATCCGCTAATTCGTTCCCATCTATATTGCTGTGGCCAGGAACCCATTGCAACAAATATATTGAAAATTCCTTTAGAACAGCCCTGCATAATATTATTGCACACATTTTAAAAGTGTTTTCAGTTTGATATATTAAAAAAAAGTCACGGGGAGCAATATTTAAAAATTCGCATTATGCTTTTTTCATATGTATATAACAAACTTTAAACACTTTTAAAATGTGTGCAATAATATTAGCCGTTACTTGTAAGCCTCTTACAAACATCCTGTAGTATATTGAGTTTTATTCATCATAAATGTCAACTATAATAAATTATATTCCTAAACAAAATATTTGTATTGTGATATAATATTGTTATTATAAAACCGATTACTACTAAACAACAATAAAATAAATTTATTCTGAATAATCGAACTTTGTAAACAAAGAATCCGAGTTTGAACACCGTAGCTAGATTGAGAATAATACACATTGTTGATGAGTTGAAACCTCCCTTGTAGAGGCAACAGATCTCCCTTTTTATTACAAGCTATTATAATATATATGTATATATTTACTTTCACCTGTCTATTGTCTGTCTGTAATCAAATCTTGCAAGTCTTATTTGACCCGCTTCCCAGTTTCCGATTGATCAAAAATTTTGCTTGCATGTACGAGTATAAATCGGATGACAATGCAATATTATTATGTCATCAGCTGATCTGATAATGGAGCTGGAAGATGGACATAGAGGAAGTTTATAAATATACGATGCAACCCCACATACTTTGGGCTCACTTGATTCGTCTTGGCGAGTACTTTGGTGCTACATGGTAATAATAATAAAAGCTTGTAAAAAGTTTTTTTTTATTTTCACTTGTTAACAGTCTGCGTCCCTCGGTGTGGGGCGGCATGCTGTATGTGAGACTTCCCCGGCAAAGAATGAATACACGACGTATTCACACAACCAAAAAACCTAGAGGTGTGCCTACGGAGATCCAATATAGACGAGACAACGGACAGAGTACCGGGCTTGTCGAAGCATTCGCGGAACTCAACGGTAGTAGCAGCATCTTAAAATAAATTATTTTACAAAAAATGATACCCAAAAATACGGCACACTGCATTGTAAGATATTTGAATAAATCACACTAATATTCTAAATGCGAATGTTTGTGGGTGAGTGTGTACGTTTGTTACTTCTTCATGCCTAAACGGGTCGACCGATTGAGCTGAAATTTGGTATAGAGATAGCTTAGACCCTGGACTAAGACATAAGCGAAAACTTTATATTTTTCTTGAATCTGCGGCAGATTACTCTACATTAGAAACGTGTTCAAGTGTTCATGCCGCAATCGATTTCTATTTCTTACTTGTGTAGGTATGTAAGCAACCCTAATAATTTGGTGTCGTGCGTATGCTTAGATTGGACAGCGAACGTGATAGGGCAACAGCTAATTCATTGATTTCACTATCTTAACTTGGTTAAATTTTGATTAAAAACTTTTTTTAATCAAATCAACACACATTTATATTATTCGCTATATGCGTGTGGCTCTATCTCTCGCACGATGTGACAAATTTTGAAATATTTTCTTAGAATTTACTTTATGAAAACGTTTCTCATATGTGACACAGCAAGTATTATTATATAGAAATAAATAAATTCCGTAATAATATACTCGTATATTATATTTCTAAACTTACATAATTAGGTTCGTCATTTATAAATAAATTAAGATACTCTTAAGACCAAGTAGGTTTTTTTATATTACTGCAAGCGCCTGGTGGTTTTACAATGAGTTCTGCAAGTTGCATTTGGCAACCCAACTACTGCTAAGTGCACTTTAAGGCTGGACGGTTTCCCACCTCATTATTCATTTTCATCTCAAATATGAGAGGGTTGATTTCATATCATAGGACTATATGGTGTTGATGACTCAAAATGAAACTCAAAAGTAAGCCTTTAAGGTCTTCAGTTACAGTTTCATAATTTTTCATCATACATTCTAGGCGTAATTTCTAAAAAACCTGCCCCCAACTTATGATTGGAGCATAGGTATTTCCTATGACTCCACAGTTAAGTTGACATTAAGCCGGATGTCCATTAACCTGGTTCATGTCACACTATGGACAAAAAACATCTGGACTGAAAAATGAATGAGGCACCCACAGTAGGTCTAATAATTATTTATAGCTTAAATTGGGGTTTATACTCCAACAGAACAGGTTACCCTACTTGCACTGTCAGAGTCAAATCACAATTTATAGGTTGTATGGCGAACCTATATGTCGCAGTTTCAGGTCGCCGAGATTACTACTGAGCCTGCAAGGTGACCTAACGACTGCCTCCCACTTATTATAATATAGCCGCGACCCACCGATTTACGTGCCTTCCGAAACACGGTAACGTCCAGGCGATCTTTTTGCCACACACTGAGATTTGAACCCAGGATCTCCGAATCAAAAGCCGGACGTATTATCACTAGGCCACGGACGCTAGGTACTTAAAGAGCAGACACTGCAATAAAATCCTACCACCACAAAATCCAGAGTTTAAAAAAACAAGTGAATGTCAATCAGCTATTATTGTCAAATTAATAGACTATAGGTTCTTTTTTTTTTATCATTGACTAGCTATAGGTACTCGCCTAATGACACACATTTGCACTGTTATAGTGGGATTACAGTGGGTGCTTCATTTCTGTTAAAATTAAAGAACTTCCAGTAATTTTTTATTCATTATGTCCCATTTTGATATTGATGATTCCAGACTGCCGGCATTATCGGGAAAAGCGTCCAACTTTTCATTCGTTTTTACAACATAAACATTTTAGCAGGTACACAGTAATTATGTTGGTAAGTAAGGTGATGAGTAGATAAAATACAATAAAATACTATTTATGGTGTCTAAGGGTCCTTGTCACTTGTCACAAAAATGCAGCCAAAAATTTCGGACTTAAACTACAATAAGATCCACAATGTGTTCGTTATAGCTTAGAGCGATCTCTGCAAATCCAGTTGCATGGAGTGTTACTAAAAGTTATATTAACAATGTAAATAATAATTAAAAGTTAAATTAACCTATTAATAAACTCAAATATGATTTTAAAAAATACCATTAATTGGCAGTCTTACCGCTAATAGCTCTTGCAATAGTCAAAAGACTGGAGGACTTTTCCATGTAGATTTTGCTTCAGTACCAGGAGTGCAGAGCTTCATGAAAGGTTCACTAATAAGTAGTGTCCGACCGAAATTTCGGTTTCGGTTTCGGTTTCGGCCGAGTTTCGGCCAAAAATCAAGTTTCGGCGAAAGTTTCGGTTTCGGCCAAAATTGGCCGAAACTTTTGCCGAAACCGAAACTCCTTTCGGAAGTTGTCGTGCACGCTCGCCTAGCTTCGTTTCTCGCGACAACGCTTTGGCGGACGACTAATTGTGATATAGGTTTGTTAATTTTAAATGTGTGATTTGATATATTTTGATATTGTAATTGATTTGATATTGTAATAGCAATTTTAGTAATTATTATTTTTGTATAGAGGTACCTAAAAGAGATTGATGATTCTTATTAATTAGTAAGATTTCAAAATACTTATACTTAGTATTTTACCCGTATGTCCCCGAGCGGCTCGATCGAGCCGCACCTGCGCATGCGAATTTGAACCATAATATAAAGAAGCTAGAAATAATAGATGTCAATTTTGATTTGAACTGGAAGTTTTTCCTGGATTAAGGGGTTAATGAAACAATAACAATAAGTGATTTGACTATAATTGATAACTGATAAAGATTTTGCTATAAGAAGTTAATTTTAATAAATAGGCCAAGCGCTATTTAAACTACGCGCAATGTAGGTTTCCGTAGAACTGCCAAATCGTATATCAACTGCCTAAATTTTCATCAACCATATCTTTAAAACTTATAAAACTATCTTAACCGCTATGGTTTTCCTGGAAAGTCCATGGTTGAAACTATATTCGTGTTTTTTAAGTGTTTCAAAGCCAGTAGTTTAGATTTTAAAGGGCGGGGGACGCCCAAAAGAATTAAAATTGAATATATATTTCAAATGTTTCTTAGGAAATTTTTCGATTTAATGATCAAATCGAAAAATTTCCTAAGAAATATGTCATTCATTAAAATACCTATTCAACAATACCCCAAATGATGGGATCAGCCTGAATATCATCCCCATTTTACAAGTTTGGGAGGTACCCTAAATTAATTGGTTTAAATTTATTTTTTGTAACCGTTCTCTTACCCTAATCATTGCCCTCCTCTGTGCAAAATTACAGTTTTCTAGGACTCCGTTCCGTTTCTCCGTAAAGCCGCGGACAGACGGACGGACAGACAAAGCGAAACTATAAGGCTTCCTTGTTGACCACGGAAGCCTAAAAATAATAAAAATATTATTGATATATTTTTTATATTACAATAATTTATACGTACAACAAACTTAATGATAACAGCACACTTTATATTATGCTGTGCTTCCATTTCATGTCCTAATTAATGCATAATAATGGGTAAAATGCACTAAATTTTAGTATTTTAAAGATTTTTTTTTACTTGACCACGTGAGTTTCGGTTTCGGTTTCGGTTTCGACCGAAACTAAAGCCTCGGCCGAACATTCGGTTTCGGTTTCGGTTTCGGCCGTAAAACCAGTTTCGGTCGGACTCTACTAATAAGCTCGGATACAACATATTCAAAATTTAGCTATCCATTTTCGATCCGAAGGCCATCGTCGCGCGTATTTAATTTCCTAGTTGAGTTGGTTGCGCCGCCAAATATCCGCCTGCCTGGTTCAAGGCAATCTAGTACTTATCGTCCATGTGTACCTATGTGGGATAGTTTGTTACTAGTTTTTTCTGGCAATACACAGCTTATATATAAAGCTAGGTACACACCAAACAAACGAATACCAACAAAGGGGTTCGTTCTCTAACGAAGCCCTATTGGGCTTCGTTAAAAGTTTATTGGGAAAATCGGTAGCTATTATTTCTGAGCCACATTGTTTTAGTAAACCGTTGTTTCCCTTTTTACCCAAAAATAGTGGGGCTCTGGCTACGCACCAAAAATATGAGGTGAACGAATGCTAATAATATCTCGCTTTGCGCACTCTTTACTTAACTAAAGATTTTTGGGTAAAAAGGGAAACAACAGTTTACTAAAACAACGTGGCTCAGAAATAATAGCTACCGATTTTCCCAATAAACTTTTAAGAGGAAAGTATCAGTAAACCTGTTTACAAAAAATAACCCGCTTAAGCGATCACGTAGAACAAAAAGTCATCTTCCCCTTGTCTATTTCGATTTCTATAAAAAACAATGAATTCACATTACATCACGCCCTGTAGATAAGAGTAAGTACATAAAATATTTTATAGGCGTAAAGGAAAAAACTACAGGAAGCTGGAAAATAAGAAATGATGCTCTAAAGAAAATCTACTAGTTTGTACAATCACTGTTCGATAAGTACGAGACATTATTACCATCTCATGTACTCGTATTGTGGGTTTACTGTAATTGCCTCATTTCCTTTTTCAGCAAACGAGTTTTTTAGGTCCGTTGTGTTCGATAAAATAGCTTGAGCTTCGTAGCAGTGTCGTAGCAGCTGCGTAGCTCGTAGATATACGTGTAGAAGACGATGGAACTTCGTAGACACCTACGAACAACAAAGTAGGCTTTTATTTATTCATTTTTGGTTAGCCTTTGACCACGATCTTGCGTGAAGTTAAGCGACAATGCGGCCATAGATAGAAGCAGACTAAACCTAGAAGGTGGGATAAATAAAAATCCCTCCCTGGCTTCACTATACATCATGCCGGAATTACGGTGATGATGACCGTTTGGCGACACGGTTTTTTGTCCAGTGGGTAGTTACAACCACGGCCGACCAGTATACCGAGTGGAAAACCGCACATTGGTGCGGGGCCGGGATTCGAACCCGTAGGTACGCATAATGCGTTTTTACTTTTTTACTTGGCCTAAACAAAAAAAAACCGAGTATCCAGAATTACATTTGCACCACGTAACGTTACCACCGCTTTAAAAAAACAGTTCAAGTTCAAATAATAAAAGTAGGTACCAAAATATAAATACGAAGTGGAACAGAGGGCCTAAGTAAAGAAATGTCACCAGATTTTTGACGGTTAATGTGATATCTACTTTGTTGTAGTTGACCCTCAGTCGAAATATCATTAATGTGGTTGACCTCAAAGTTTGGCTTTCATTGACGCTTATCTTCGAAACTTTTCCGTTTGCCCGTCGTTTCGCCAAAATTATTTTTATCTATATTGGTGTGTTTTGGAACGTTTATGGGACTCTACTACTCCCTCGTATAAAAGTATATCAACTTTATACACACAAAGTACGCAACTAAGAAGTGTTAGTGTGTGAGTCAGAGTTACCGTGTACACTTGATACAATCAAGCACACAGTGACAGCACGATCAAGGTGATTCACGATTGAATCATAAATCATGAATCACCCCCTAACTTTTTTTTATGTGATGAAGTAGAAGACGAGCAAGACGCTCTCCTGATGTTAAGAGATAACGCTGCCCATAATCAGTACAGTGCTATTTAGGATTTCACAATGATGTGAAATTCTAGAAGCACTGCACCAACGCTTCTTACTCAAGAGTCATGAGATGTTAAGACTCTTTAGCCCAGTAATTTCACTAGCTACAGTGCCCTCCTACCGGAGCACAGTAATGTTTGCACATCACTTCTCAGGCGGTAGAATAATTGGCACTGTTGGGGTACCCACCTAGACGACCTCCTGCAAAGGAAGTCTACCCCTGGTGAACCTGGTGTAACTCGTCGCATTGCAAGGCAGTAGGTACGCGTCGTCGTTCGAGTCTCTCGCTGCTATTTTTTTATTTTTGAAATAACGACATTTATACCAAAACAATATGTGTACCGCGCAAAAGCTTTTTGGTAACGCGATATCGGAACTCTTTGTACCGCGCATAGATATAGTCTACGGTATCGCGGGTACGATTAGGTAAAAATTCTTTGCGGGTACATCAAAGCGACTTGTTGCTTTCGAGTCGCTCGCTGTCCAATTTCATATAAATATTTTAAATGACAGCAAGCAGCAAGACGACAGAAACGCCTAAGAAATTTGGGTACAGAACCGATATACCTCTAAATTCTAAGGTGACCCCTTAAAATCGATTATAATACTCACAAATTCTTCGAATATAATATAATCATTAAGCTCAATGCCTTTTTAACCTGAGAATTTATGTATCGGCCATTCTCCAATTTAGCATTCTTTGCCTAATTCCCATGCCTTTTTTGATTTTTAATTGGATTGACTCAAATACATTAAAATATGAAAGACATTAAATGTACGAATATAATAATTTATATGGTTTTAGTCCCGTAACAATGGTTTTAAAGTTATTGAGATTTAAAAATTACATGGACATGGAAATGAGAAATGTTTAAATAATTACTGCAACGGAAATGAGAACATTGCAGCTGCAAATAATTTTTATTTATTTTTGGTACTAAATGGATCACTATTGTTGTTGACGTAGACCAGGATCTTAATAGAGTGGTGGAAATCTTGCTGGAAGATGACGCTTAATTTAGCGAGAAGAAACACACACGAAACGAGAAACAATATCCAATTCAGTAAGACGAGACCTCCGGAGTTCCAAGTTCCAACACACGCACCATTCAGGAACCAGGTCTTCGTACATAAATTGGGAAGGAGCCTGCGGACAAAGTTGACTACATCGGGTGTAAGCTGCGTCACTTCTCCGCCTGAGTTTCTTGCAGAGGTGTAAGATTTTTATAGACAGTCGTACGCCGCGCAGGCACCTCAGCCTAAAACCAGAATAAAATGTGTCTCTTGTGACAATTGCATTACCTAGCTTTTGAGGGTTGCAGGTACACCTATGTATATTGCGAGAGCTCCAGCGAATATTTATTAACGCTGTCTTCTTTTCAGGGAGATCTCCAAAGACGTGAAGAAAAATCGTAGTAGTGGTTTTTTTCAAAAAAGGTGATAAAGTCTTTTGAAAAACTACATACCTATTTCGCTTTTGACTTTTGAACCATGTCGATAAGCTTTTATCATAAAGCGTCTCGCAAAAAGATTTGACGAGTTCCAGCCATCGGAACATGCTGGGTTTCGAGTAGGCTATGACACTATAGACCACATACACACAGTGCGAGAGATTATATAGAAGGAAAAAATAACAGAGCATGTGCTCAGCGTTCGAAGACTATGAGAAGGCCTTTGACTCCATTGAAACCTGGTCTGTTCTGGAGGTTTTGCAACGATACCAAATTGATTAGCAATATAGGTATTGAAAGGTTTGTAAATATTATATAAGATACCACCACCAAGTCCAGAACCCGCAAACAGTGGATAGGGCATCAATATTAACGGCGAGTACATTTTAACACTTGAGATTAGAGGACAACATCGTCATTATGGCAGAAACGGTTTAGGACTTGCAACAAATGCTAATTTTTATAGATTATAATTGACTCTATTGAAATTGTTCAGAAATATGTGTATTGATGATGTTATACCTTGAGCAAACAGTGCAATCAGGTAGGAACAACATCGAGAGAGTCCAATCGGAGGTTTCAGCTGGGATGGCCTACATTTATTGGATAGCTTCTTTGAGTCTGCTTGTCACCCATACCTGAAGACCAGTATGTCTTACCTGTTCTGATATACAAAGCCAAGACGTGGACACTTACGTTAAGACTGATCCACAAGTTCAAAGTTGCTCAGCTAGCCCTCAGCTGTTGATCGAGCTCCAGGAGCTTGCTGTCAAAAAGCACGCATCTGTTGACCACGATCCACTTAAGATGTTTATTACAGCGAGTTATGAATGAAAAGTTTTTTTTTTGTTTTTTTTTTTATATTACTTTCGCTGACTTGCACATAGTACAGAGAAGAATGAACAAGGATGCCAAAAGTGACGGGCCAAGTGTGTGGAGCAGGCGTTCATGGTCGGCGTTTCTTTAAAGGATCGCATCAGAAATGAGGTGATTCGGCAGAGAACCAAAGTTACCGCCATATCCAAAAGGGATTAGCAAGCTGAAGTGGCAATGGCTGGTCACATTTGCCGCAGAACCGATAACCGACGGACTAGTTGTGTTCTAGAGTGGAGACAGCGTCTTGGCAAACGTGGTGTCACCATCTTGCCAAGCCCCCCTGTTTGGCAATATGGGGCAAGGATGGGGTGACGATATCCGGAAGGTGACTGGAAGTTGTCTGGAAGCCATATCCAGTCATTTATAAGTGCATAAGCACTAGCCGATGAAGAAGAAGCACGCATCAAACAAGAGCTCATCTTCAAGGCCTATAAGTCTCAGCGAATAAGATGGGCAGGCCACAAAGTAAGGATGTCGAAAGAAAATTGGTGTAGTGGGCAAACACGCCACTGCACTGGATGAGGTCGCCAGAGTCCGCTACAACTGGAATAATATTGTGGAAAGGCAAGGGTTGTAGCGTGAAAGGAAGAAGAAAATATTGTATGTATATCATACTATATAAACCATGGGAAAACTCTCTACTCGGACCTTCACGGTAGCAAATAGGTTCATTTTACTAGGAAATTTTCATACAACGGTACTTATAAAAATATGGAAATTAGTATACGGTAATTAGAATATAACCGGTTTTCTTCAAAATTTTAAAAACTTTCACAATAAGCAAATACTGGCTTATTATAACGTAGAGAGACTAAAGAACTGGATCTATTTAAAATACGACCTACTTTCTAACATAAATAATTCGGTGTTAAAACCAGTAAAATGGAAATTATAAAATTTCGAAACCACGGGTACGGAAATTAGATTCTCATGTGCTTTATTGGTAGTACACTAAGGTTAATGACCTGCAACAGCTGATGGGCCGCGGTACACACTCAGGGCTCGCTAGGGATGCGATGCTGGTGTACGAAATACTGTTATTTAGGGATGTACGCCCAAGAACACAAAATATCACGGAAATTATAACTTTGACACGGACAAACGTTTACTTTTTTATAATTATTTACAGACTGGTTCTATTGCGTAGATATTTTGCTAGGCAGTACACCTAACATTAAACTATTTTTTAAAAATAATTAACCATATGAGAAACGTAAGCAACAAAAAATATAAGCAAATTTTTACATGAAGTTGGTGTCAGGACACGTCACGGAAATTAGAAAACAGGTGCTTTTTGAACAAAGATTAATTAATTACGCGTTAACTAATTACAGCAGAAGTCAAAGGTTTTGTGTACAGATAGATATGGGTGTTAACTACCGTATAAAAATATGTGCATGATTACATTTGTTATTATTATGGATTTATTGAGCCAGGACACATAAAATTTACTGCTCGGAGAATGGCCGGTATAATCTTTCAACTTGACACTAGCAAATATACTTGAGTGTGGGTTTATATTTCTACAAAAGTAAAACAATTGTGTCAATATTAGTGTGACTGTCAATGTCAATTTTTTTTTTTATATAAATTTCGGCCGTATGAAACATGAACCCAAAAGTAAGTTTATTTGCTAGTGAAAAGAAGATTATTGTATTAATATACAACGTATTTGTGGTAAAATTTAGGTTATATTGATTTCTTTAATTTAGTTAAAAGTGTATGCTGCAAAAGTATTGAACAAATTATATAATTTCAGTCCATTTTTCATTTGGAACAATAATATAATTTTTGACGAAATCCCGCCTTCAACACAGTTGTCATTACTCCGTGCTTTTATAGTCTGTGGTTGTAATTTTGCATTGCAATATTTGCAATTTTGTGATCTGAAACAATTTGAGAAAACCTTTCCAATTAATTTTTAAGCCATAACTGCTCTGTATAATCAAAAATGTCTGCAGAAAACTCTCCGGTTAAAGCATCTCGATCACCGAGTATTATAGAAACAATCGAGGATTTAGATAATCAAGTGAGTTCCGCCTACTTTAGTTTCGTTTGGTGTCTTTTGAATGTAAATTTAATGCGTTTTCATTACTCTTCAGGATACGCTGTTGAAGCATGCGGATATATCAATAGTGGAGTCAGAGAAACGTGCCAACGGAACGCTTCACGTGAGGGACCATTACACGGTGTATCTAATTGATCTGAAGTGAGTTGTTCACCGTGTTGTTTTCATAACAAATTACCGATGAATCGTGATCTAATTTATGCTGCTTAGAGCACCAGTATCTGTGATCAATTCATAATGCCAATGGACGTGAGAGTGGGGCAATTGAGGGCAATTATTGATATAGAGATCATATCTGTGGGTATTTAATGTGATCACTACACTGTGTGTGTATTTCCATGTAAACTGCACAAATATTATTACAACGAAGTTATGGAAATTAACATACTGTGTCTGGATGACAAGTGCATTGTTTCTTAGCATTTTGTACCTATTGAATATTTAGATGACATTATTACTGTAATACTTTTCTTTTCTTGAAGTTATTCCTATGACTTGTTTGGGAATCTACAGCTACCATGGTTAATATAATAAATTGTAATAAGAATCATCTCTAGTAAGATTTGTCTTTTTACTATACCTAAGATTTGTATGAAAAAACTAACAATTTAATGGAATGTAGGTATTTGTAAAGCAAAAAAGATAAAATCGGATTATAATAATAAAAATAATTATTTATTGTTATCATATTTCAGAGTAACAGATCCTGACTACAAACTGGTGCAGTCTAAAATAAGCACAATCTGGAGACGGTACACAGAGTTTGAACAAATACACGACTACCTCCAGGTCACCTATCCTCATGTAGTCATACCACCGCTGCCTGAGAAAAGGGTAAGATTTTAGACAGTGGATTAATGTGTGGCACAGTGGCAAAAACTTTGCCCGAATCCTACTGTGTTTTAGAAATAATAATAATTGGGGTTTATACTCCAACTGTTATCCTAGTTACCCTAGTTACACGGTCAGAGTCAAATCACAATTTATAGGTTAAGAGGCTAACCTATATGTTGCAGATTCAGGACACCAAGATTACTACATGGCCTGCAATATGACCTCTGCCTCCTACACATATTATGGGAAACAGCTGGGACCCACAGTTCCACCTTCCAAAACATAGTAGCATCCAGGCAAAAATCTTTGCCACACTGAGATTTGAACCCAGGACCTCTGGCTTACAAGCCAGAACATCAACCACTGGGCCACGGACCACTACAAATATTATTATTTTTACTTTCCATTCACAATCAGGTAGGACGTCTGCTTGTTGAAATTAAAATACGAATCCTTAAAAATGTTATTGTAAGACCAATTCATGAGTAGGGTAGGGTACGATAAGGTAGGAGAAAACACAATAGATCCCAATGGGTCAACGTGTTGCTGGTTCATTTGCCAGACCCCGTTAAAGATAGATAGATAGAAGACCAAAATTATTTACTCTTGATTTAAAAATTTGTTTTATATTGTCTCATATAAATGTTTCGCATCCCAGGTGCTATATGCATGGCGTAAGTCAGACACAACGGACCCGGAGTTTGTAGAGAGACGTCGCGCCGGCCTGGAGAACTTCCTGCTGCGAGTGGCCTCACACCCGAGGCTCTGTTTCGACGACCAGTTCATCAACTTCTTGCAACAGGAGCATGGCTGGCGGGAAACTATTACTGATAGCGGTGAGAATTGATAACAAAAACTTTCTATCTAGCACCTTAAAATAATCGTCAAGACGAATCAAATGAACCAAAGAGACGAACCAAACTCGATGGGGTTGCGTCGTTTAATTACGGAGTTCCTATGGCCACCTTCCAGCTTCATCATCAGATCAGCTCCATGTCATAATAATATTGCATTGTAATCCGATTTATACAGGCATGCAAAATTTCAGCTTAATCGGACACCGGGAAGTGGGTCAAATTAAACTTGCAAGATTTGATTACAGACAGACAGCAGATAGACAGACAACAGACAAGTGAAAGTAAATAAAAGCTTGCCAAAGATCACCAATTAAAGATAATAATCACACTAATATTTTAAATGTGTATGTTTGTTACTTATTCACGCCGGACTGATTGAGCTGAAATTTGGTATAGAGATAGCTTAGATCCTGGAATAACACATAGGCTACATACAATATAGGGGGTAAAACTGCTGGGCGCAGCTAGTATGATATTATAAATTCACCATTTTCATCCAAACTAAAATGTATGTTAATTTATATTGTGGACATCTTGAAAATAATGGGTGCAGATAGTATATAAATTCATCATTTTCGTCCAAACTAAGATGTATGTTAATTTATATTGTGGAGATCTTGTATTGAGATATTTTATGGGCTTTGTTGTGTTGAATTTCATTAAATCCAAGACTAAAAATGGGAATTATTTCCAAACACTCACCTTTAGTGGAACAAGAGCTCTAACTCTCAATTTGCAAAAATACTAGCAGAGAAACAGAATCTTAAAATCCCCCTGTAAATTTGCAAAAGGTTAAATTGATGCAGTGATTCGCAAAAAGATTTAATATTATCATTAATATAGTTATTCTTGTTGCAGGATATTTATTACAAGCAGAAAATAAGCTAAAATCATTATCTGTCTCAATAAGGTTAAAGAAACCAGACCCTGAAATAGAGAGTGTCAAAAACTATGGGAAACAACTTGAGACTAATTTAGGAAACTTTCTTTATACTAGGTAAGATAATAACTTTTTACATGTTCTTGATTAATTTACCTATATATAAAATTCTATAAATTCAGTTTTTTTTTTACCTTATATTTGCATATTATGTTAATAACATTATGATCTGCAATATCAAGACAGAGCAATTTTAATTGATGACATAGCATAACTTTATGTCCCAACTGGCTAAGGTCAACGGTTTTGACTGATGAAAAGTACCCTAAACACATACATTTATTTTCAGTATTACAAGTTATATATTTATCAAAATTCAGATCAATTAGTTATGTGGTTTATATGTGTAGAAGTAACACACATAATTTTTCACTTATTCAGGACATTAAAAACAAATCCAATTTAAATTTCAGGTCTAAAATAATAGAAAAAAATTATGCCTTGTGCAAGTTACACGCCAACTACGGCAAACTGTTTAGTGAATGGAGTGTCATTGAGAAGGAAATGGGAGATGGATTGCAAAAGGCTGGACATTACTTTGGTAAATATCACTATATCTTTAAATGTTTGCTCTTTTTTGAATATAATTTTTTTACAAATAGACGTACAATATCCGATAGGAAGGTAGTTTCAGATTATGTTATTATGGCTCTTGGATATTGAACATGTAGACAAAGTTTGAAGATTCTAATGTATGAAAGTTGCTATTGAAATGTCACTAAAGACGAGATGAAAATCAAAGTTTAAGCGACTATCAATATTTATATTATACTAGCTTACCCGGCAAACGTTGTTTTGCCATATAAATAATTAATAGGAATGATTAAAAGTTAATATGAGAGTTACACTGAGATAGCAAAATAATAATTGTCAACGTTACTACTACACTTGATGCATAAACAATAATGATGGCCGACAACTGTGTAGGGAGTGAGAAAGAAAGGAGACCGGCTTCGTTCTCATCCCTACTCCGTGCTGTTTACTGGGTCAGAAGTGACACCTGTAGACATCTGGCGGGGATAACTAATTAAATGACGATTGATCAGTTTTCGACCGAAGAGGAAAAATGATTAAATTACTAAAATGGCTATTACAAAAAAAGGGTTGATCGTAGAAGGGTGATAATTGAGGATTGTATGTATTTTTGTATGTTGTATCATAAAAAAATAGAAATTATAAATTTTGTCTAAAAAATAAATAAAAAAATTTAGGGGTGGACTACCCCTAACATTTAGGGGGATGAAAAATAGATGTTGGCCGATTCTCATAGATACCGAATAAGCACAAAAAATTTCATCAAAATCGGTCAAGCCGTTTCGGAGGAGTATGGCAACGAAAACTGTGACACGAGAATTTTATATATTAGATTTAAAATTATAGACATTTTTATTTAAAGTTTTTTGTGAATTTATCTATAGATTCAATAGCGGACAGCATAGACTCAGTAGCGGAGGATGAGGAGCAGCTGGCCGACCAACTGAAGGAGTACCTGTTCTACGCCGGCGCGCTGCAGCAACTCTGCACCAACCATGAAGCGCTGCAGCGGGCCAGCGAGCACGCGACCGATACGCTACACAACAGGTAACTGTACAGCGCTGCACCAACCATGAAGCGCTGCAGCGGGCCAGCGAGCACGCGACCGATACGCTACACAACAGGTAACTGTACAGCGCTGCACCAACCATGAAGCGCTGCAGCGGGCCAGCGAGCACGCGACCGATACGCTACACAACAGGTAACTGTACAGCGCTGCACCAACCATGAAGCGCTGCAGCGGGCCAGCGAGCACGCGACCGATACGCTACACAACAGGTAACTGTACAGCGCTGCACCAACCATGAAGCGCTGCAGCGGGCCAGCGAGCACGCGACCGATACGCTACACAACAGGTAACTGTACAGCGCTGCACCAACCATGAAGCGCTGCAGCGGGCCAGCGAGCACGCGACCGATACGCTACACAACAGGTAACTGTACAGCGCTGCACCAACCATGAAGCGCTGCAGCGGGCCAGCGAGCACGCGACCGATACGCTACACAACAGGTAACTGTACAGCGCTGCACCAACCATGAAGCGCTGCAGCGGGCCAGCGAGCACGCGACCGATACGCTACACAACAGGTAACTGTACAGCGCTGCACCAACCATGAAGCGCTGCAGCGGGCCAGCGAGCACGCGACCGATACGCTACACAACAGGTAACTGTACAGCGCTGCACCAATATTATAATGAGTATGGTCGCAGTTGCTTGGATAACGGCGTAGAGCACCACTGAGTGCAGGTCAAGGCAAGCACAATGAGCGACTCGTTGTAACTTGCGCATGGTCAATCTGGAATAAAATAGAAAAGTTACGGTGGGCTACCAATTTCAATTAGCTTTTTTGACACAAGACACCTACTATAGGAAAGATGCAATATTGCAAAAAAAAAATATGCAGAATTGACCATAGATAAAGTTTTTATTTGTGCATTCAGTAATGTTCCATTTTGAACAGTCCACACTCAAATAGACCATAATATCAAAGACTTGTCCAATGTTATCAGGACGACAGAGCGCCAACGGGCGGCGGCAGGCAAGTCGGGACTAATGTCTCGAATATTCGGCACCACCGACCCGGACATAGTGCGCGACCAGACCACGCGCGCCCTGGACGCTAAGATACAGGACGATAAGGCCGCCATCGACAAGGCTAACCAGGACCTGCAGTGAGTATCAGCTTGACTAACCATCATTAACCATTCGTTCACTGCTGGATGTATAGGCCTATAGGCATGCCACTAAACTCGGTCCCCATGCTAACCATAGTTAAAATTTATATCTTCTCAATTTCGTTCCCAACTCTATGATCTTCGTGCCACATACAACGCTGACTACCAGTGCCGCCGACTGCCAGTGCTGTACCGCTCTTTAGGAAAACCCGGCGCAATACAATGGGGGTGAAGAACAAAAAGCACTTACTATATCATATCGGTTCAAAATATATTAAGATGGCGTATCCTAAGAGCCGATATTTCCCTCTGCCCTCTCGCTTAGGTATGCGCGGCACAGCACTCGCGGTCAGACTATAGTTTGTATGTGGCACGTAGACCATAGACTTGGGCATAGGCGGATTTAGGGGGGGGGGGGGGGGCAGGGGGCCAAGGCCCCTCCAGAAGCATTGTAGAGGTACGAATTTTGCACATATTTCATGGTCAAATTATATTTTTTTACGCGGGCAAAAAATAAATTGTAAACCGTTAGTATATAGAAAATTGAGCATTATATTGTCAACTATATTTCCGGTTTACAATCTTATGACAGTTCATGATGTCACTAGATTATTTGTACTATTGTTTCTTACATTTTACCTGTTACAGATACATTTGTAATATTTTCAGAGAGTTTACAAAGAAAGCGCTGCTTGAAATCGAGTTCTTCCAAAGGCAAAAAGACAAAGACTTGCACGAGTCGCTCGTCGCTTTCATCACGTTACAAGTTAAAGCTGCTAAAAAGGTAGGTTTTTTATTAAAACATTTATGCCTTCAAAAACAAAACTTGTAAAAAATCCAAGTCTCGCAACTTGCAATTCTTCTAACGTAAAAAGTTGTGAGATCCATGTAATACAAAATCGTTTAACCCTTAAATGCATGATTTTTTATTTAATTATAAAATAAATATTTCCTCGTAGGTTTTGAGTCACAGATAAAGGGAAAAATAATGAAAAAAATCTAAAACTATATTATTAATTAATTAAAAACTAATTTTATTTTATTTTCTGAAGACCCTCTTACACGTTTTTTTTTTCATTATAATATTAGCTATGATATAAAAATTAAAAATACGTTCTGAAACACTTGTCACAGCTGTCACTTTCAAAAATGACAAAAATTGGTTTGTAGACTTTTGGCAACAATATGCATTTAAGGGTTAAATCTTTTAAGGAGACATGAAGGAGGCCTATGCCCAACAGTGGGATGTAGAAGGCATCATCCACAGATGATGATGATGATAATCTTTTATGTTTTAAATTAAAAGATCGACTTGGCCATCGCATGAAAACATAATGTACCTATCTCCCAAGTCACAAGTAATATATACTTACATAATATTATTATGTTAACATTGTTTAGTGCTCAACAAAGTGTTTTCTATTCTAATGGTTAGTCTCAATAAAGAGTAATTTCCTATATTTCAGAACCTCCAAGCGTGGACGCAGATAAAGGAATGCATCCAAAACATGCCCTGAGAGGAGACCACCCGAGGGGAGATCATACCAAAATGTACCTAAAACTATTACACTATTTATATCCATAAGTATATGAATACTATTGTATTTCACTTTGTAAGTACCTTTTTAATTAGTACGTAATTATTGTATTAAATTCGTGTTGCCAATAGTTATAGTAATATTTAAATGGATGAATTTATTTGTTACACTGAACTTGCCAAAGAAGAAGCATACTTCTAGATTATCATTTCAATTAATAATAAATAAATAAATATTTCAGGACGTTTCACACAGCGCCACCTAACCCCAAACTAAGCAACTTAACGCTTGTAATATGGTGGTTAGGATAACGGATATAATACTTATATACTTTTCTTTTGTAAATACATACTTATAATAGATATTGAACCACCCAGACCAGAAACAAATACCTGTGGATCACACAAACATTTGTCCCATGCGGGAATCGAACCCGCAACCTTCAGCGTTGCAGGCGAGTATTAGCCCACCGCGCCACAAAGGTCGTCGCAAAATTATGATAATATTTATTATATTTTTAAATTCCATATAAATTAAATACTAACCAAAAAGACAGACGCCATCAGCTATATATTTTATGTGAAAAACTGTGCAGCGGTTTTACCCATTTTACGTCTTAAGTTCTTAGCTACCTATATACCAAATTTCAAGCCTATCAGTCCAGCTGTTTAGGCGTGAAAGATTAACAAACATGCCTACATCCACACATTCTCTAGCATATTTATGATATTAGTTGGATTTGTGATTATTTAAATTCTTTTTCAAATTATTCAGTTTGACGGCTACGTCCATCCCCTTAAATATTAATATAGCTTTTTGGCAACGCATTGTATAAATCTCAGATCTTTGTAAAGTTAGTTATTTTTACAATTTGTATAGTAAGCTAGATATTAATTAAAGGCTCATCATGTTTGCTAAAAGACACAGTTTCAGAAAACAACCATAATATATGAGTAGAATTTGCTAGGATTTAAACGCCATTTGTATCTATTTCTTTAGGTACTGCTCTTAAGAGGGCTTAAACAGCTAGACGCTCTCTCGCGCGCACTTTTTGATACATTTTGAAATATAAATTCATAAAATTAACTTTTTGGAAATTCCTCAAGAGAAGCCCTGCACATTATTGCACACATTTTGAAAGTATTCAAGTTTGATATAATAAACAAGTGAATTAAATTAAAAATTTAAAAAACCCCCAACGCAATATAAATTTATCATAGTGAGTTGTATTCTACTAGTTAAGCCCTTTCATTTGATACCCACATTGACGGGGTCGTGGAGAAAAAAAGTAATCCGCCATTTTGTAACGGCGGCCATATTGGACCAATTTCCACCAAACATGGCTAAGAACACTCGACTAACTCTACTTTCAAACAAAAAAAACTAAATCAAAATCCGTTCATCCGTTCGGGAGCTACGATGCCACAGACATACACACAGACAAGTCACCCCGTCGTTTTTGCGTCGGGGGTTAAAAATAGCATGAGATATATATATTTTTTTTAATTTTGCTTTCAAAATGTTAATTCTATGAATTTATATTACATAATATGTGTCAAATGGTGCGAGGGAAAAATCGTCCAGTTGTATAAGGCCTCTTAACTGACTTCTAAATATTAAAGACACAGCACATTCTCTTTATGTATTGAAAGTGAGCTTGAATTCGGTTCAATATTTTTTGCAAAAAAATCTTAATACGAGTATCATTTCATAATTTAAAAGAAATACATATCACAAACCGAAAAATAATATATTCCTTTTGTTTTAAAATGTTTAATTTTAATACTCTACTGTGATCGTCAGACCAACACACTTGATATTATATACCTACCTACTTATATATTATATAGAAATCTACTCAGACTTACAAAAAGGTGTAATTATACGTAAAATAATGTTTAATTTTTTTTTTAATACGTGCAAAACTCGGAAATGTTTACGTCACATTTAATTTTGATATATTTTTTGTGCATAAATATAAATAAATAAAGGTGAGTTCCATTATATGCGGAGCGTATATTGACCAATAATATTCCTTTAAAAAGACATAATAAATATATCAAAAAATCTTAAAAATGTTTACACTTTGCACCCGCCAAACTAAATATAATGTTATCAAAAACAGAAAAAATGTAATTAATTAAATAGTTTGACGCCTTTTGAGTATAATTTCGCCTTTTTGTAACATGTTGTAGATATAGAAAATGTATTGTCACGAATCATCTTTACGTAGATAAAGAAAATATATCTACATTTTATTTTATTTTTTAATGGAGCATACTAAACATTGCGCAAAAGTTCGGTATGTTCTCATCGAGTCACACCAAATCCTTTAACACTGTGACTGGTTGAGAAAAAAAATCGCATCGAGTGACACCTTTGTAACAGTGTGACTCGATAAGAATTTTCATTCTCATCTAGTAACACGAAGTTTAGGTAGTGTTACTCGTTCGGAAAAATAAATCTCAACGAGTAAAGGTGTGACTCGATGCGAATATTTATTCTCAGCTAGTAACACACGCTTGAAATAGTATTTTAATTTTGTAATGATTCAGTTAGAATTTGGTTGTGAATAACGCCTCTGCACCATGGCCGTAGCCGGGGGGGGCGGCAATCCTCAACGCAGCAAACTCCTCATAAACCCCCAACACCTCCGCCTCGAAAAATAGAAATTTTAAGAATTCCTTAGAATTGTAAATATTTAGTGGTCAACTTATCGCCTCGCCTATTCTTAAATGAATACCACAATTTTGAAAAAAAACGATAAACCCTAAGTTTCCAGTACTTACGTACTAAAATGCGATAAGAATAATACCAAAAAGCGCAAAAATGGCGTTTTTTTTAAAGCCTGTGTTACTAGCTGAGAATAAATATTCGCAATGAGTAACACAGTTATTCGTTGAGATTTATTATTCTGAACAAAAACCACTACCTAAACTCCGTGTTACTAGATGAGAATGAAAATTCTTATCGAGTTACACTGTTACTCGATAGGACTTTTTTTCTTAACCAGTCACAGTGTTACAGGATTTGGTGTGACTCGATGAGAACATACCAAAAGTTCGTGCGAAGTGTCAAAATCTCATTCAAGAAGTACTTAATATTTTGTTTGAGAATAGGGTTGTTTACTAGATTAAGTCCGTAATAATTATTATAATAATAATAAAAAGATACTTGGTATTTTTTGTTTAAATAACGCTTATAACTTTTGAGTGAGGACGCGCTTCTTACAAAATGTTCGAGTAAGAACAAGTGTCGTACAAACTCCCACCACGCAACCTTAGTGCGTTGCATATCACACGTTATTTATTTAAATTACAAATAAAAAAACGTGTACAACATATAATTTGTAAATCTATATTATGGACAAAAAAATTAGTTAAGCGGTTAAAGACGCTGAGCCTCTCGCTCGCACGATATAACAATAGTTAAATATCAATTAATAAAATTTACTTTTAAAAAATGTGTTTAAACAAAAATTTAGATCATATTTTATTGATATTTTTTAAATGGAATATTATTGGATAAAATGGCATGTTTAAAGATAGGTATGTTCTATAAAATTGAGAATGCCATTGTTGTTATTTAATGTAATCAAACTGGGAATACTTATAAAAATAGTAAAAAATGTGACGTGTAAATCTTCATTCCAAAACCTTTTCAGAAAGTGAATTGTACGAATTGAAATTTCAAAATACGTTACATAGTGCGAGCGAGACAGGTGCCTAGCGACTATTAATAAGCCCTTAACATCATCCCTATTTGACACTTCGAGCTGAACAATCGCGCAGTCTTCGATCTTCGGTCTTCGATCGCGGTCGTCTCTCCATCTTATCAAATAAGCCATGTGAAATATATTAGGTTGTCACATATTATTGTTTTTATTTACTTTTGTTATTTAATTGAAATATTATTGCCACGCGAATTGTATAGCCATAAAGTCACATAATATAAACAATTTTTATAAATGGCGGTTTTTTTATTTTTTAAATGTACCCTCATTCCTCATTAACTCCGACACAAAAAGTAATGAAATGAAATGAAATGAAATGGGATGAAATGAAATGAAATGAAATGGGATTTATTTGTCTTGAATTTTGGTACAATTATGATCTTAATATAGCATTTTTCTGTTCCAACAAAATTCTACCTATTAAAGGCGTACAAATATTTTAATACAATTAAACTAAAACTCATGCAATTAGATTGAATTTAAAATAAATAATTAATAATTGTAAATATCCAGTACACAACAATAATAATCTCAAAAAATTAAATAATGAACCATAAGTACTTAATTATAAATGAATTTGCATGTCAAATTAAATAATAAGTCAAAGGAATTTACATTGTCAAAGGAATTACAAAATATGTCAAAAAATTTTAGATTATATATTATGTCAAAGAAATTAAATAATTTATATAATAACATTACATATGTCAAGGATATTAAACATAATTTAATTTATAATTAATTTACATTGATTTATTTTTGTAATTCCAAAATTCCTTCATGTCATAAAAACAGTTTTCTACCAACCATATCCGAAGCTTAAAACGAAATTTTTCTAATGGTAGTTCTCGAATTTCTTTTGGCAGATGGTTATATATTTTTACAGTCATTATCTTGCAACTTTTTTGTGATAAGGCTGTTTTACCGAAAATCATTTTTAGCTTGGTAGGGTCTCTGATAACATGATTTAGCCGACAATCTTTATCATACCTCTGGAACATGGCAGGGTGTTCCCTTACACCGACTTAGAATTTCTTTTCCTTTTGAATTCATGTATATGACAGACGTTTGATTTGGTATATGATAGACGTCGCGCACTATATAAATTAACTGAATGGTATTTTTCTTTCCGAGTTACGATTATTTATCGTAATACCATCTTTGACTTTTGACTAATATTCTGACGTCACATCTAGAAAAAAGTATGCAAAGGTTTTTTTGCGAACAAAACATTTCGGGCGCTACGTTAAAATAGGGATGTTGACAAGTCAACATTTTTAAAATACAATTAGTCCGTATTTTTAATAATAAAAAAATATTCGACACGAATTTTTTCTTGCAATTAAAATAAGATTTGGCTGAGATATAACGCTTATAAGATTCTGTGTTGGGACGCGTGACGTCACGTCACTAAACAAAAATGTACTAGATTGAGTGGTGTGACTGTGACGTCACGATCAAGCAACTTTAGTGCGTTGTATCTCACGCTTTTTATTATTATTTATTTATTAATACGTTATTGTAACACCACATGAAATTAAAAATCTGATCTAATTTAAAAATAAAAAATACGTGTATAATATTTTTCAATAATCTACATTATAGACAACAATTTTTTTAGTCAACATCCCAATTAGGCGAGATCGTACTAGGACTGAAAGGTCTAATCTAGGAACAACCCCGTCCGTGTAATAATGACACTACTATAATATTATGACTAATTGCACAGAACACCCGATAACTCACATGGTTTTATTGATTCCAGGGGCGCGTAACATTTGCTTCTATTATACATTTTTTTTATAACCAAAGTTATGCATAAAACACTGTGTGAGAGACCTATTTGCCACGGTCAAAAGATAATTAAGAAGATATATCTTTGCTCCACAGCGGGACTAAGTCATAATAATACTAACTTACTGTAGGTATGTAGTAAATGCGAAAAAACTGTTTTTTTATAGGTTCAAGTTTCAGCTAAGATTAATAAATATAATATCAGGATGTAAAAGGCTTTCGGCTTTCACATGAAGCTGTAAAGCTTACTATCTCATTTGATAAATAAATTAACCCCTATACGCCCTTGAACATCACTATTCTTAAAAAGTCACCAATAAAAGGTTGATAACACCTGTCATCATCTTTAATTCGTGGCCATCGCGATGAATGTCGATCGATGGCATGGGAAATAGGTCATTCGTTCAAACACCATTGCTTGGACACGTCACCAATACAAAGAACACAAAACACCACTAAAATCTCTACCCGGTATAAAAGATAAAAATACAAACAGGATAAATTAGAAAAGAGACCAGTAGGATAACGAAGAAAAGAGACCAATAGTAAAACGTAGAAAAGAGACCAACAGGATAAAGTAGAACAGAAACAAAGCTTTCATTATGAAGCACCAGCAAGTGAGCGTTGATTTCTGGGCCATGGCGAAGGCCATGTTTATGTATGGTTTCCTGACAGTCATGGGCTGGGTGATGCTTAGGCTATATAACACGGTGTTCCTCTTGCCAAGGCGATTGAGAGACCAGAACCAAAGTATGCAGAAAACATTGGAAGAACTGCAGGTAAGTGGAATCTATAGCCCAAGTAGCAAGCTGTCCTTCTTGGTCGTAGCCTCATGACTGAGGGACGTGATCATGGTGCCTCATCAGCTTTGACACCACTTCCTTCCATCTATGCCGGTCCTGTCCTGTGCCATTTGGATTGACGCTTGTAGGGTGGCTCCCGTAGCATCCTGGGTGTAGTCCATCCACGCGATGGACGTCGACGACTTGAGCCCCCTCTACCTCTCTTCCCTTCTACACTGCCAGTAATGATAAGTCTCTCCAGACTGTCTGGGTCTGTCTGAGCAAGCTGTATACCAACTGTATTTCAGTTTTCTTGTACCTAAATAAAAAACTATAAAAATATCTCTTAGGAACCCAGTGTTAGCCTTAAACTTACTGTCATAGTAAAAAAAAACTTAGACAGGCTGTCTATAGGTACCACTACTTCTGTGCCGTTCTGTCGTATCACGAGCCTTTTGTGTTTTTTCCCACAATCACAATAAATAGTCAGCTGTCCTTGAAATTTTAATATTTTATGTGTTATTTGTATTAATTTATTCTAGAAACGATTCCCCGGTCTGGAAATAACAGAAGAAGACCTCAAGAACGCCGAGAAAGAAGTTGAGGAATATTCTAAGGAATTAGAAAACACATCATTGGAAGACTTACTGAAAGACTGTGAGAAAGATAAAGGCTTAGCGAAAGACAATGAAAAAGATACAAATGATTCAACAAAAGACAATGGAAAAGACACAAATGATTCAACAAAAGACAATGGTAAAGACACAAATGATTCGACAAAAGACAATGGAAAAGATACAGATGACTTACCGAAAGACAAGGGAAAAGATACTAATGATTTATCAAAAGACAATGAAAAAGATACAAATGACTTACCAAAAGACAACGAGAAAGGTACAGAAAAGGACACTAAATCCACTGAAACCCCCGTGGAAAACAAGAAAGATATTTAGTAGGTCTTATTATTTTTTTAAATTAGTAAGTGCATTTTATTTTTATAATCTCAATCACTTAAGTAAATAAATAGATTCACCAATTATTATTTTCATTATAATATAGAAATTTATAACACTGCTCGTTGACAGCTTGGGCTATTTTAAGCCTACTTCTAAAAACTATCATAATAAACTTCTTGCTGCTGGCTTGCTGTCCACATCCATACATAGTAGTGAGTTTAATCTACCTAAGTATATCAGTCAGTCATAATACTTTAATAATATTTTTAAGTCCCTATTTTCCTATAAAAGCTCCTGCATACCTAATAATTCCAAAGTTAACCACCAGATGTCACTAAATTTAATAAAAGCTCCCTAAACCGGCCGGGCTTTAGGCGTGGTGCGAGCTTTCACCCCAACTTACTTTACTACAATCTAAATCAATGCACATGAGGGCGCTATTATCTACGCGCAAGAACGTTTCAACAGGTTTACTATAAGGTATAGTATTAGTTCATTTTATGTCCACTTATAAAAGCCGTGGTTATTTTATCGATCGGCAACCGCACGTAAACAGTTAGGCCGTATTCGGCACGATTTTTTATTTTTTATTTTGCATTGATATGGCATTCGTGTGGCTCGCTGTGATACGTTATCAGTAAATAATATGACATTGTTCAGTTGTTGACTTGCATTGTGTGTGGTGAGTCGCGTTGCTCAATAAAATAGATAACTTGGTGTAAAGATGACGAGATCGAGCTACAGGCCGCTCGTTCCGAGATCTTCCATCAATTCTTTGGATACTCGAGATTTGGGGTAAGTGCGTTTGAATAATTGAACTAATTGGAACTGATTGCAACTTTATCATGGTTCTACCCTGTTTTCCTGGAAAATAATGACACAAGTATAAGGATTAGATTTTGATTGTCGCTCTCAAACGGGCCATAGGCCATAAGTACGGGAGCTTTGAGCTTTTATAATTCATCTAAATCAATGAGTCTAAATGTAGAAATTTGGGGTTTATACTCCAACAAAACAGGTTACCCTGAAAACAATTAGAAAAATTTAAAAATAAAATGTTATAATAAAGAACGAAGTATGGAGGCACCTATTAATATTGTATTTTTTTTTTAAATAAAATAGTTATTTAAATTGCTATTTTAGACGGTACCTTTGTATTTACGAGAGCTAAGAACTAATAATACTTTGTTCTTCAATTATTTATTATTCTCTAACACAATAGACATTTTATAATAATTATAATAGATAGATTATAATTAAATGCGAATACTTACTGCTGATTTTATAAATAAAATAAACATAATTTCTTTGGAAAAGTCGTGAATAGCAACTAATACCATAATTTTCTTATATGAACCCATTGCGGGGTGAATGGCCAACCAAGGTGAGCAGTCCACAAATACCTCTGCCCTTACCCTGCCTGGATCTCGTTTTGGTAGGAAATCTTGGACCTAAGTTATAAACGACCCTTTCTGAGGTCATATTGTGTTATAGTCAAACTAGTTTATGGTAGCGGCATTGTCCCTGTGCAGAAATCCTTTCTTACCAGAGGTCTACGTTATTCAACCTATCTTTTTTCCAAATTTCATCCCAATTCGTTCAGCAGTATAGGTTGTGCGATGATAGTTCAATCAGTTAGGTAGTGACACATTCCTTCTACATATTTATATGTAGTTATAGATTAAATGTTGTTATAGACATAGAACAGTTAGATAATATTATGTGGTTCGCAACTTAGTCGTTTAACTTCTAACCCAATCGTATTATACGACAAAGTTAAAAAAAATCCTTTTACTACGCAATTTTGTCTTTAAACTTTAAGAACACTTTTTTGTCGATCTATTCCTGTATTATGCACACATACTGATCTACCAGTGCACGGAATATCTCTGAGCGGGTTGACATTTTGCACACAGATAGGAAGGTTGATTTTACAGTAAGGACATTCACTAAGAAAAAAATTCAACGCGGGTGATACCCGCTCGCGATAGCTAGTAAGTTATTAGATGAATCTGTTTGTGAATTGTATCCATGAAATTGCATAAATTGAGTGAAAAATTGAAAATGCAGTGACGCGAAAATTTTACGATTGTTATTTTTAATGAAGCATGACTCATGACTCCACCTTTGTTATAGGAACCTTTTTATTACAGTTTTAACCGCCTTCAGAAAAAGCAGGGAAGGTCTATAATTCGTCTAATTTTCTTTGACTTTTTTATACTTATTATGTCTTACTCATAGACGCCTAAACCGATTTGGAAAATTCTTTTCTTGTTTGAAAAGGTCTACAAGTGGTCTCATTTAATTTTGAATTGCACGTATCAACCATACTTAATGTTACTGACTAATATAGGAACGTCGTGCATATTAAAAGTGGTTTACTGCTTAACTCTACATAAATTATAATAATATGCAGGAAACAAATAGGTAGGTAGTAGATACCATAAAATCGGTGACATAGACATTGTTGCGTCAAGTACAAGTATCTTCCAAGATAGGACAGTTGACAGTATACTAAGTTGGTACCTACATTATATCTAATTAATATAATATTTATTATACGAGTACTAATCACCCTGAGGTGAACAAAGACGTCTACTACGCAGCACAATTTTATCAATAAGTTAAATACAATATTTGATATTATATAGGTCCTCCTCCTTGTGTCGTATTCCCCATTACTGGGGGTCGTGAGGTCGTGAGTCGTGTAACAAAGTGCTATATCGAATGAGTTAGCTGAACCTCTGCCCCTTATCAGTAGTCCATATTAAAATAGCTACTGCGCACTCTACATTAGTTCGCCGGTTGTTCAAAAAGATTTGTGCAACCTATAGGAAGCTAGGTCGTATGTAGGTATTTGCGAAACCATAGATATCAATCCAATTCTATATCTATAGATTTATTTTTGAGCTCTGGGCTTGCTATTTTTCATTAGTTATCTTACTAATATTATAAATGTGAAAGTTTGTAAGAATGGATATCTGGATGTGTGTTTGTTACTCTTTCACGCCTAAACAGGTGGACCGATTGAGCTGAAATTTGGTATACAGATAGCTTAGACCATAGAATAACACATAGGCTATAGAAAAACGGGTAAAACCGCTGGGAGCAGCTAGTATAATATATGAACTAATTGGTATACTCATATCGTTTTAGAACAACGTGTGTTAATTAATGATTTTAGTCATGTAGGTACATTTCACACGTGGCTCAATCGACGGAGTAAATAAGGAGAAGGAACGGCCATGCAGCTTGGAATAGCGTCAATCCATTGATGTTTGTCTAAACCAAAAAATGTAGGTGTTCGTTTCTCCTCATCGACTGTCATCCCAGTACATTCTTCAGCGTTAGCCACAGACGTCGATTTTGATAAAAATGCAATGATGGTCAATCTAATCTTATAAATTAATCTGTGGTTTAGTCATGTAGGTATGTGTAAGTACCTACATTTCACACGTGACTCTACCAATTAGATAAACATTGCCAACGCTATCTCTAAATAATTTTACAATCATTCACAACGTACCCTTGCTCCGGTTGGAAGGTTACAGTGGCCAGGGAAATTACTGGCTACTATTACGAGTACAACTCAGCGAAACACCAACGGCAAGCATGGGTGTACCCATACTACGTCCACGAGAAAAATATTTCTCTCTGATCCGGACCTTTCAATCGGAATTTCACAATTTTCTCGGGGCTCGCGCTCGTAGCTCTAGCATCTGCTAGCATACTTTTCATAATCGGTTTTTAAAATTTCCACAGCCGCCGCCAAAGATGCTCACGCAACTACTGTAGTCTGCCGTGGTAGTCTGCATTTCATAATTTTCTCGGCACCCGCAGTAACCTCTCTTCAATAGAAGACAATACAACAACAACACATACAATAAGTACTTTCGCAGATTGCGGCTTTTTAGGTCTCAAATTCTTTGTCGCACACTATCAGAAATTGATACATATGTGTGCACCTCATATCTCGTGGTGATTTGTGCAGTGCATACGACCTCTAAAGGATTTTTTGTTATTATCTTATACGAACTGATTATTACATCTACAAACGTGATATAAACATATAACAGAAGTTGAAACGAAGTAGATATTATGTTGGTAGGTAGGTATTTTATATATTATACAATCTTATCATTTATCAATATTTGGTTACTATTATCAGGACTACTGACTGTTATCTACCTGTAGCTAGGCAAACAAAATGTTTACTAAGATTTTCCAGCATCTTATACCAGTCTTAGGCAACTTTTCCACCAGAGATGTGAGCTGTAGGACGTTGAGAAGATGTGTTGTGATGCTGTGTAACCACCGTGCACCACGCACAGTGGATGAGCTGTGCAAGTATGTGTGGCAAACTTGTTCCAGAAACTAGCGGGAGCAAGGTGTAGTTGAAGTAGAGCACACATCTCACATTCCTCGCAACTCGTCTCTCACAACACATTCCTGGCTGGGGGGCACAAGGTAGTATCCCCTCCTATCATTATTGTCCTGCCTATCTGTTCAGTGTCCGTGGCTTCACTCTTCATTACTTCTTCGCTTAGTTAGCACGGTTGCACGGTCGCACGATTGTCTGGAAGAGATCGCTATTAGCGATAAGACCGCCAATTGTAACACTTAGTTTTATATTATAGTTTTAAGTTGTTATTGTACATTTTTGTGTTTCAATAAGGATTATCTATCTATCTAGTAAGAGGGTGCAGGGTGGTATGTGAAAATCTCCCGCCGATAAATACATACACGGTAGGGTCTACCCATTAAAACCTGCAAGACACTATAATGTCAAGGCTGCGGGTACGCCAAAGCATTCATCCGCGCATACCTTTTAAACCTTACCCTTACCCGCACCCTACCCTTAAAATCTGTACTCCTTTAAATTATGATGACCTGCAATTCAACAACGGTCAAACTTACCCATGTAAAATACCATTGGCTTTATTTCTTTCTGTGTAAATGCGCTGACCCAGATGTACCTCATTTCCGTCCATAGACGAAACCGTGTCACCATAAATAAATAATGCCGACACGAATTATTTGAAAGAAGATTAGGAATTGTGCCGAAGGCCGTGGAGGACATTGATCCATGATCTAGTGCACTGATTAAATTATAATGGTTAGGTAATTATTTGTGTGGCCAGTGGATTCAAGCCATAGATTTTGGGGGAGGCGGGGTCATATTTTTTTTATACAACGAAGTAAGAAGACACTCTCCTGATGGTAAGAGATAACTCTGCCCATAATTAGTTCCGTGCTACCCAGGATTTTTTAGATAGATAGATAACACTTTATTGCACATACAAAATACAAACAAACAATATACACAACAAGCTTCAGCGCCCTCCAACCGAAAGACAGTTAATGTTTACACTCTCGTCATTTTTTCAAGAGGCATCTAGCCTAGTCTTGTAATTCCTTACACCAAGAAAGTGTGTGAAAACTACTTGTTTTCAAGATATTAATTAATTTCGATTAATTTAATTTAATCCTAAACACCCCCTATCAATATGATGTGTATATTATAACATCCTATATAGTGTCAATGAAACTATACCGAAAGATAACACAATCACAAGTAAACAAGGGTTATCAACACTATGTGCGACTGAATTATTTACATGGCAAGAATAACCTTATCAATTGCTTACGTCAGAACAATTACAATTATTCTCTTCTAAATATAATAAATTAAAAGAAAGAGCGACAGATTGACTGACTGATCTATCAACTTGACCGACTGATTTATTAACCCACCACGCACACTCTAATCGCTGAACTGAGGGCCTATTGGCTATCGCCAAACGACATGTAAGACACTAGAATCCATAGACAATTTTGCGTACATTACTTGCTTAAACCTCCTCATTAATATGAGTAGGTATAATAACAAACGCAGCAATGTACATCGAAGTTGTCATCAATCGTAGTGGGTGAGAATTAGCCAATAGGCCCTCAGGTTGCGTTAAAATTTGGAACCCAGTTTAGACGCTACGTATAAGAAAGGATTTCTTCACACGGGCAAAGCCGCGAGCACAAACTAATATACTTAATTATATATCTACCTACACTACACTATCTTAAGCTCGCAGCTTTGCTCCTGCAAAGCCTCACACTGTATATTATTAACCTATTATAATATTATCCCTGAAAGTATGTGGACAATCACAAAATTCGTTCAGTATAAGCCAAAAGGTCTCAGACTCAACGAGATTGTGAAAATAAAAGGTTCGATATTCAAGGACAAGTCCAGTAAAGTCGAGATCGAGGATTTACACGGAACCCTAATAAAGTTGGACATTCAATGTAGTTTTATTTCGGTCCGAGAATTTGTTTGGGAAGTAATCTGATTGTTGGAGTTGATTAAAGTTCCTTGCAGACTTTTTGATTTTGTGTTATTTAAAATGTTTCTTACCGATGCGACATTTATTTTTCAACTACATTAAAAAAAAATATAAGTCGTCTAGGATCATCATAATTTCACGTTCAAGAGGAAAATTTGGCAATTTATTAGAGCTTATTGACTCTTTTGGTTAACTGAGCTTTTGCAAATTTTATTGTCTTATCACTTGACCTAATAAATGTATGTTTATTAGTATAAAGTTTATTGTTGGAAAGTTGTAATTAATAACAATAATGTGAGTTAGGTATGTGTATTTCCCATGTCCCTAGTCCCTAGATATGATATATAATATTAATGGACAAACTACACGGTAACTAGTAACTACTTAGTAAATACTGAATAAATAGGTATGAAGTATAAAGGTCATTCAACCCTGACACGACTAGACTAGCCCCTTTCTGTAGTAGGCAGTAGGTACAAACAATATGAAACACAAATTGTAAAACGAATTAACACTAATACTAAAGAAACCTAAGTATACCTACCTACCCCTGACTAACTAAAGTAAGTAATATCGCAGGATAGAAAAAAGTAAGAAATTTATAAGCAAAAACAACGGAAATTTTAAATAAAACTTTTTTAAAATAAAATAAAAAAATATTAAAAATAAAAATCATTTATTTCGGACCCTCGGCCCATATGTCCACAAAATAGTAGATACAAATTTAGAAATTATTATTAAAGAATTAAATTAGTCTAAAAATGGAGGACAATTAATAAATTTAAATGGATAAAAAGAAAATTGAGAATTACAAATGTCAAAGAATACAAATTGTAAACAATAAAATGATACCAAAATAAAAATGTCAAGAGAATTAAAACAAGCTAACAAGCTAAGTTAAGCAAGCTAAGCTTAACAAGTTAAGCTTAACTTAGCTTAACTTAACATAAGTAAGATCAAACTCGATGGGGTTGCGTCGTTTAATTACGGAGTTCCTATGGCCACCTTCCAGCTCCATCATCAGATCAGCTCCATGTCATAATAATATTGCATTGTCATCCGATTTATACATGCATGCAAAATTTCAGCTCAATCGGAAACCGGGAAGTGGATCAAATTTAACTTGCAAGATGTGATTACAGACAGACAGACCGACAGACAACGGACAGGTAAAAGTGAATAAAAGCTTGTAATAAAGCTAAGCAAATATTTTTTAGACTATCTGTTTACGGAATTAAAAAATAAGTAAGTATTACAACCGCTTTTATTCTTCTACTTGACAGATTCCATTCCCAGATTACCTGTAAGAAATTGCCTAATGCGATGAGACTGCAATTTTTTCCTAGCATATTATAAATTTATCAAGTTTAGTAAGATGATCCGATATCTATGTAATAAAGTATACTTATTTCTGTTCTATAACCGACAACAGAACCTCCTTCTTTTATAAGTCGTTTTGCACAACACAAAAAGCTTTCCATTAATACCTAAGTACTTTTACCAACGGCTTAGATTCGGTGTCACCATTCCACATACAGGGTGTTTCCAGAGGGGTAAGAAGTTCGAATAAAGAACGAACTAGGTTATGTCAACAGCCGACACCCTGTGAAAGTAGGGCGGGGTTGCTAATCATCTACTTTCTGTACAAAATAGAGGTGCAATGTCGATTATAATATTGGATTTTTAGCAAATAATTAATACAAATAAGAGATTAAGCTCACATTTTTACTCTTCAACGGCTGAACAGATTAAGCTCACATGTTAGGTCATCATTATAGATAGATAGATATATTGAAAGACAAAAGAAAATGTACAAAAACAACTTAAAAACTAAAATAATATAAAAACTTTGTGTTATAATTGGTGGTCTTATCGCTAATAGTGATCTTTTCCAGACAACCATCCAGGGAGAGGAGAAAAATTATATTCACAAAGGGTTAGGTGGTGTGTTAAAAATTTACCAGAAACAAAGACTTTTAACTTACCGACTGACTTTGACTTTTAACTTTTTTTTAACGTATTATTTATACCTCTATTATATCTTACTAACACTATAAACGTGAAAGTTTGTAAGAATGGATGTCTAGATGTGTGTTTGTTACTCTTTCACGCCTAAACGGGTGGACCGATTGGGCTGAAATTTGGTATACAGATAGCTTAGACCTTAGAATAACACATAGGCTATAGAAAAACGGGTAAAACCGCTGGGCGCAGCTAGTTATTAATATCTCTATTACTCTATTAAATTCAGGTAATATTAAATGACACATTCGGCATACATCAGCGAGTTTATATCTGCTTCTATTTATATATGAGATAGGTACCCATATTATTAACAAATAAATAATAAATAAATATTTCAGGATATTTCACACAGCGCCACCTAACCCCAAACTAAGCAACTTAATGCTTGTAATATGGTGGTTAGAACAACGGATATAATACTTATATACTTTTCTTTTGTAAATACATACTTATAATAGATATAGAAAGCCACCCAGACCAGAAACAAATACCTGTGGATCACACAAACATTTGTCCCGTGCGGGAATCGAACCCGCAACCTTCTGCGTTGCAGGCGGGTATTAGCCCACCGCGCAACAGAGGTCGACAACCTCTTATTTAATTAAATTATTGTCACAGTAATGAGTATAATCGCTTTACGGTGTTATTGTTTCATTACAAAATACCTATATAGAAAAACCACATTTCTATATTTAGAATGTCAACGGTAAAAGCTTCCCGCCGCGTTTCAACCAGTTTTCATAAAATAAATTGTGAACTGAACCACGCTTTTACGAGTAAATTAAGTTTTCTTTGATATGCAAAAGAGTACCTTGATTTTTTTCATTTGGCTGGACTTTTATTTTTAATTGAGTTACCTAACGTAACGCCATGTTTTTATAATAGCTAAAATATTTTTATAGTGAATAAAAATATCTTGATATACTTTTACGTTTTTAGGCATGCTGTTACGAAATGAGCTTTGTGATCTCCTTGAATATACTTATTTAATTAAAAATACATCCCTCTAAAATCTAAACTACTGGATGTCAAACACTGAAAAAAAATCACAAATATAATAGTTTCAAACATGAACATTCCAGGAAAACTATAGCGGTTAAGATAGCTTTATTAGTTTGAAAGATATCGTGGTAGTTAATATATATTCGATTTGCCAGTACAAAGGAATTGCGCGTAGCCCGAATAGCACTTAGTCTATTTATTATAACAAGCTTTTATTTAGTTTCACCTGTCTATTGTCTGTCTGTCTGTAATCAAATCTTTGAAGTTTAATTTGATCCACTTCCCGATTTCTGATTGAGCTGAAATTTGGCATGCATGTATAAATCGGATGACAATGCAGTGTTATTATGACATGGAGCTGATCTGATGATGGAGCAGGAAGGTGGCCATAAGAACTTCGTAATTAAACGACGCAACCCCATCGAGTTTCTCGTTGTTTCGAGTGGGCTCGTTTGATTCGTCTTGACGAGTACTTTGGTGCTAGATGGTAATAAAAATAAAAGCTTGTTTTTAAATATATTTTTTTAAACTTTACTTGTTAATTACTCTAGAAAAGATTAGGCAACTCGGAAACTTGAAACTACATTTGCGATCCATGTTTCAAACCCTATATTCGCGTAATATGTAACATGTGTCACACGCCGGTACGGTACAAAAGTAGGACAGATTCGCTTATCTAACGATTCATACTCAAATTCATGATAATATTTTTACCACAGAAACTAATCAAGATATGCCGCGAGTAGCGAGTATAAATGTGCCTTAACAATTTGTAATTACATAGGTACCAAACTAAACGTGTCAGTTTGCTTTGTTTTTTTAATACTGTGATGACTATTTAGTTTATTATTTGTATCGTTAGATTTTTGACTAATACATTTCTCTCTAACATTGTCTGCATTAGGTACTCCCATGGACCTTGGAGAAAGATTTTTTGTAGGAATAGGACTCACGACAACTTGTAGAAAACAGGAACAAAACCTTTCGAGCATCGTCGCATCATCTCGCCTAAGTACACTCGTTTATAGCATTTTTTATGTGAAATCACGTCATCTATCCTGAGAAGTTAACTGCGATCTGCACAATATCGGATACATCAACGCTTGACAGTCAATTTCCTATTCCAGTAGAGCGCTGAATTTTTCCTGAAATTTTCATATCATCTCGGAGTGTTATGACGGGACATGAAGTGTTTCGAAAGCGTGTTTATTTATTCACAAAAAGCTCTTGCATTTTTAATGGACTGGCAGCTTATCTCTTGAATTCTTCTACTAAATGTGGAAGTACGGATGTGTGTATGTTATCTCGTTCACTCCTTTAAACGGCTGAATCGATTGAGCTGAAATTTTGTATGTACCTTCTTAGTTAGCAACCCGGTAATAACACATAGGCTACTTTTCAGTGGGTAAAACCGCTAGATAGCCATGTAGTTTAAAAAATAGATCGTAGGAACAAGGAATATTACGAGACCTAGCTGACTGAAAAAATAAATAAATTCCAGAAGGTTACAATTGTGGTAGGTAGTAAGTAGGTGACATGGCAACTCGTCAAATTTGGAAATTCTCATCAATGTGGTTTCATTAACAACAGCGCAGCGGTCGGTAAACCATTTTCAAGTTACATCCCGCAGGCAAACAAATTGTTACTTACGCCTCAGAAAACGACCTACAATTTAAGAATGGACGAACTCTACCCGATTTAATTGAAATAGCAGTTGCTAGGTAAACATCCCCATTGTTTTATCTAATGGAATCGGATCCCAGTTCCGGGAATGTACGGTGGTGACATTGTGACAACTTTAGTGGGCGGGATGTTGCCCAATATGCATTATTAGATGAAAAGATCTGTTACCAGGGGAAAATATTTCGTAATTTGCTATTATTATTTGTTTTCGCTAAAAGGGCGTCCGAAAAAGGTTTGAATGAACAGTGTGAAACAGGATACTTATGGGTGTTAGGGAAGTGGATGAAGATATGACGGATGATAGAGTAGAATGGAGGAGAAAAACGTGTGCCGACCCTACCTAGTGTGGTATAAAGGCAGGAAGATGGTGATTTTTGTTTTTGCTAAAGGAACATGGTTATTAATTACTTTATTAAATCTGGTTGATTTAAGTCAAATTAGTTTTATTTCCTTATTTGCATGCGCAGAATACCTCTAGTGGAAGCTATACATCTAATATATAAAATTCTCGTGTCACAGTTTTCGTTGCCATACTCCTCCGAAACGGCTTGACCGATTTTGATGAAATTTTTTGTGCTTATCCGGTATCTATGAGAATCGACCAACATCTATTTTTCATACCTCTAAATGTTAGGGGTAGTCCACCCCTAAATTTATTTTTTTATTTTTTAGACAAAATTTTTAATTTCTATTTTTTTATGATACAACATACAAAAATACATACAATCCTCAATTTTCACCCTTCTAAAATCAACCCTTATTTTTTAATAGCCATTTTAGTAATTTAACCATTTTTCCTCTCCGGTAGAAAATTGATCAATAGTCATTTAATTAGTTATCCCCGCCAGATATCTACAGGTGTCACTTCTGACCAAGTAAACAGCACGGAGTAGGGATGAGAACGAAGCCGGTCTCCTTTCTTTCTCACTCCCTACACAGTTGTCGGCCATCATTATTGTTTATGCATCAAGTGTAGTAGTAACGTTGACAATTATTATTTTGCTATCTCAGTGTAACTCTCATATTAACTTTTAATCATTCCTATTTTATCAATAATAATTAAATTATCAATTTTGAGTGTATTTTGCACGATTAGTTAATCAAGTTATTTTATAACCTCAAAAGTACTCAACACGTGACACGAGCTTTCAATAACAAAAGATTTTGTTGTAAGTATAATTTTTTTTATTTATATCAAAAATGTTGTTGATCTTATAAAAATGTAATTTTAATTTAATTTTATTAAAAAAATGTAATTGAACAATTAAGATTTTCATAGTTTTCAAAAAATCAATAATTATGAATATTTATTTTGAAATGTAAATGGAAATATTGGTTGTATGAAAAAATTATAAGAGACAATGTTTTCATAAAATTTAATTTTTTACTTTTGTTTGAAAAATTTTTCTATAAAATAATGCTTATTTCACGCATATACAACATTCTTACATACATACAATATACACATTCTAAAATACATACATACTTCCAATAAGTAAGCTATTTTTTGTCTACACTAGAAATTACTAGGAAATTATTTATATGGCAAAACAACGTTTGCCGGGTAAGCTAGTATTATTTAAAATCATCGTTACGATTTTAGTAGAGTTTGCAGTCCCTTCATTTCCAATGGAAAGCGGACATTATAGTGGAGTCACTAAGCGACAAAAATGGGTCAAACCTGTTTTTTTCATGCAGAAGCATGAAACTTGGCACATTGATTTCTAATATAAAAATAGGCTGATTTCGATCGGTAGCCCTCGGTAGCACCCCCTCTGGCAGCGAGGAGGGGGGTTGGAAGGGGCGCTCCACCCGGCATCATTTTAAAAATTCTGGGAGACCACACATAGCTAATAGGTCAAGTTTGGTATCAATTTCGTATAAATCGAGGACGTAGATTTCATTTTTGGAATAAAAAAATGACATTTGTGATGATTTGTTAAACAAAAAAATTAAAAATTAGAATTACGTAACTTCGTTTTTATTGTTCAAATTACTGTAAATTCAAAAATACTAGTTTTTTTAATAAACAAAAAATATGTTAATAAAGTCTAGTTTATGTAGATTAAAAAATATATAATTTTATATTACTTTTCTTAATAACAAACCGCATAAAAAAAATCTTTTGCTGTCCCGGGCAGCAATTTTCTTTTAACCGCCATAAAAAGGGTTGTTAGTAAAAAACTTACTATTTCATGCAGAAGTTTAAAACTTGCCACAATTACAATTCCTTACATTAAAATAAGCCGTTTAGAATCAGTAGCCGTCGGTAACCAGCCTTCTGACAGCGGGGAGGGGGGGTGAAAGGGCGCACCACCCAGCTTCACTTAAAAAAATCTGGAAGACCACGTATAGCTAATACGTCAAGTTTGGTATCGATTTCGAATAAATCAAGGACGTAGATTTTATTTCTGATAATAAAAAACGCATTTTATAGGTTTTTAACCAAATTATAACACAAAAATAATGTACAATTTTTTTTATTTAGAGGCACTTTAATTCTAAATTATAGTAATATTTTGTGATAAACATGAATATTTTTTAAAAGTTTATTTCAAGTAGATTAAATAAAATAGAACTTTTATATTATTTTTATAAAAATTTAATCGTAAAATTTTTTTTTAAGACACGACAGTCGCTATTTTCTGCTCACCGCTGCGCTGCGTTGTAAATCCCCATCAACTGTAAAATACGACTATGTGCATTCATTTAACATGTTATTGATATAAGAACTTGATATTGTCAAACATAAAATTCAGAAAAATCCTATGGCACATCATAATTTACTCTCCCGGAGACAAACTTTTAAAAAATAGGCGGGAAAGTCATATCTCTTTGATAATAAACTTCTAACCAAAGTTATGCATCTATTTTTCAATTAAATGTAATGTGGCAAAATTATAAATACTACTGGCACCTACCTACAGCTTATTTATATCGTTATATTGTTTTCTAAGACGGATGCTCCATATATAATATAATAATAATATAGCTCAAAACATTTTATGACGAATTATGATAAGCCTTGCATTTATTTATTTAATCACCTTCCACCAGGGGTAGACTTCCTTTGCAGGAGGTCGTCTAGGTGGGTACCCCTACAGTGCCAGTTATTCTACCGCCTGAGCAGTGATGTGCAAACATTACTGTGCTCCGGTAGGAGGGCACTGTAGCTAGTGAAATTACTGGGCTAAAGAGTCTTAACATCTTATGACTCTTGAGTAAGAAGCGTTGGTGCAGTGCTCCTAGAATTACACATAATTGTGAAATCCTAGGTAACACTGTACTGATTATGGGCAGCCGTTATCTCTTAACATCAGGAGAGCGTCTTGCTTGTCTTCTACTTCACCACATAAAAAAAAAAAAAAAAATCAGTTCCATGCACAATATTCTGGCAACTGAAAGGTTTTCAGACAAAGGAATGGTCTGCTTCTTGCTTCCTAAACCAAAAGAGAGGATGGGTTAGACTTAACCAAGAAATTATGCCTAGCCTCTCTCAAACAAAGTTCCTTGTAAACTGCGTGTAACAAATGCTGGTATACAGACATATCATGGAAGTAGAAGTATATTTTTCAAATAGTGTTTTTTTGTGATAAGGTGTTTCCTACATAGTTATTGATTGTCGAGCAGTAATTACTGCTTGATCTGCAGTTTCATTGACCGCAAAACATCTATCAAAACCATATAGGTAGAGTTACGTTTGTGTGCGGCACATTTATGCCAGTCGAAGGATACGAGTCTTGCTATTTTCCAGCCTCCTGCTTGGTTTTAAAAGCAATAAGCAAACAAAGGGACACCTTATTCATCTAACACCGTTTTGGTGGCCAGTATATTATGCAAGAAACTGATTTAATATATAAATAAAGGGCGGATTGCTGAGATTGATGCAAAACTGCATGAAGACGGTCTTAAAATGTAATGAGCTATAATAACAATATTATCTTTGGAAGAATCAGTCTTGGAATGTAACATACTGATATAAAAAAGCTTTAAGCCTGGAGTATTTATAATTTTGCTAGATAACAATTTGTTGAAACAGTTTGATTCTTAACAATGTTTAGCAGTTTCCGTTCCGCGATTTGATCGCGTTTTATCGCACCTATTTTTCAAAAGTTTGTCTCAGGGAGAGTAAATTATGATGTGCTAAAGGATTTTTCTGTATTTTATGTTCGACAATATCAAGTTCTTATATCAATAACATGTTAAATGAATGTACATAGTCGTATTTTGCAGTGGATGGGGCGATTACAACGCAACGCAGCGCAGCGGTGAGAAGAAAATAGCGACTCTTAGTCTCTTAAAAAAAATGTACGAGTTAATTTTAATAAAATTAATTAAAAAGTTCTATTTTATTCAATCTACTTGAAATAAACTTTTAAAAAATATTTATGTTTATCACAAAATATTACTATAATTTAGAATTAGTGCCTCTAAATAAAAAAACCTAAGTATTATTTTTGTGTAATAATTTGGTTAAAACCCAATTAAATGCGTTTTTTTAATATCAGAAATGAAATCTACGTCCTTGATTTATTCCAAATCGATACCAAACTTGACGTATTAGCTATACATGGTCTTCCAGATTTTTTAAGTGAAGCTGGGTGGTGCGCCCCTTTCACCCCCCCCTCCCCGCTGTCAGAAGGCTGGTTACCGACGGCTACTGATTCTAAACGGCTTATTTTAACGTAAGGAATTGTAATTGTGGCAAGTTTTAAACTTCTACATGAAATAGTAAGTTTTTTACTAACAACCCTTTTCATGGCGGTTAAAAGAAAATTGCGGCCCGGGACAGCAAAATATTTTTTTATGCGGTTTGTTATTAAGAAAAGTAATATAAAATTATATATTTTATAATCTACATAAACTAGACTTTATTAACATATTTTTTGTTTATTAAAAAAACTAGTATTTTTGAATTTACAGTAATTTGAACGATAAAAACGAAGTTACGTAATTCTAATTTTTAATTTTTTTGTTTAACAAATCATCACAAATGTCATTTTTTTATACTAGAAATGAAATCTACGTCCTCGATTTATCCGAAATTGATACCAAACTTGACGTATTAGCTATGCGTGGTCTTCCAGAATTTTTAAAACAAAGCCGGGTGGAGCGCACCCTCCACCCCCCCTCCCCGCTACCAGAGGGCCCCTTCCATTAGGCTACCGATCGAAATCAGCTTATTTTGACATAAGGAATCAATGTGCCAAGTTTCATGCTTCTGCAAGAAAAAAACAGGTTTTGCACTAAAGTCCCCCACTATTAATGTGGCGTAGAAGTTTTGGTCCTGCCTTGACCCATGTCCAAAGTAGGCTGATGATGACGATGATATTGAAATTTTTACCGGCTAGTAGAAGGTAGCCAAACAAAACACATTGTATTGTAAGAGTTTATCTAATTACAATACAAGTCACCATCTTCTTAATTGCTTAATTACTGCCAACATTAGCATAATACGCGACGGATTTACAGATTGTAAAGTAATGAGAGAATTATTTCAATAGCGGCTTGAGTGGAAAATCATATTTGGACGTGTTCCAATAGTGGACATCAAAGGGGACCGGCCGCCAACCGCTGGCACACTATACCTACTAGCCACATATTATATTGTTATAAACGTGACTAGGTAGGTACATACCTACTAGATACTGGCCTTAGCTGATTAAAAGGGAGTTCTGGACAAAAGGACAACACACACAGAGTCGAAGCAAGGAATAGAAACTATAACAAGGTATCTAGTAGTAGCGCTGGGTCAGTTTGACTTACCTAGATAGCTATTTACATAACTAACGTCCCTATCTTCACAACGAAACTTTAAGATCGCCGCGTTGTGCTTATGTTGTACCTCTCATCATTAGCTGAAAGATGTCTACTGCTTAACATATCCTCTCTTTGAATTATCCAGTGAGTCGTCGGTCAAGCTTGCTGGATTTGGTCTACGCTACGCCTTTTGTACTTTAAAACCTTGAACCTAGCTCGACTTTTTTTATTCATTAAAATGAAAACAAAATTTTAAAAAAAACTATATATAAGCTATAAATAATTATTTATAGGTTAGCCTTTGACCACGATCTTGCGTGATGTTATGTGTCTGTATGGGTGGTACTGGAAGGTGAGATATGGCTCATCAACCTGTTTAAAAACCCCTTTTCTCTCAGTTTTTCTACATCGTCGGCCACTCGTCTAGCCATCACGACGTCACATCAAAGAGCGTGGTCCCGACGATAAGCCTGATGCTGTAAACACTGGTGATTAATGATGGAGCATTGTTTATTGTTTAGGCTGGGTTAATGATGGAGATTCGCTACTGTTTCATGTATTTTTGCATTTGACGTTGATTCCACAGAAGTGTAAATAAACTTTTTTCGCCGTAGGTATTGGTCTGTCTGATTTAGAAAGATTGCGGCTACGACTGCTGTGCAAACAACATATTACGAATTAATGGATCACCCTCTACCGCAGTAGGGACTGCCAGAATACCAGCGCTGGGTGTTGCACACACAGCACAATGCTGAGGCAGTTCCTTATCGGCAGCTTAGTGGCGCATTTTGTATTATTTTTATTTTTTTGTATTTATTGTATATTAAGCCGTCGAATAAATGTGTTTTCTTTCTTTCTTCTTTCTTTCTAATAAGTTATTAGGAGGGATTGAGTACGGGAAGATGTGCCGCCACTCGCCCATATTGAGCTTTTTGGGCTCATATAGGTACCTACATCATAATTGGTATATAATGGCAATATAAATTCAAGAGGTTCACGTACAAGCAGCCAGGGCCAGGGTCGCGTCACAGATATTAGCCTAAGAATTGGTATTGTTGAGACTTTTAATATACTTCTAGGTACTTAATTAATAGAAACTGAGAAACAAAATCAAACTTATTCACCTTTCTCTCAACTAAATTATTATTAACTCCCCTTTTCCTGAAATAGATTATAACGAAAATAAGTTTATCATCCACACGTAGTCTAAACAATTTTCCCGAAAGAAGTGATAAATTACGGCACTTCAAGCAAAGTACGTGCGAACTGTGAAATCATATCTAAAAGTTTACTCAGACAGGCGGAAACGCTTACATTACACCGAGTATCAATGTTGGCGAACCACCAACGAAAGAAACAAAACGTTTAAAATTATAGAGATAGTTCTGTAATTCGTTAGCTAGTATTATGACCGTATTTTGTCTGCAAACTAAGGTACGTTGGTAGGTACAAATCTGCCGAAATTTAGCGCGCTGAAAACCTATTAGCTACTCGTATCTCGCAATAGTGTTTAATCAATAATTAACAAACAACAATAAATAAATGCTCTTAGAGACATAGAGCGTTAAATTTAAAAAGTAATTTTTCCACTTTGCCGTATAATCCACCAGCACGTCACAAGTCACACGACAAATTTAAGAAACATCTTTTCACTAAAGTTTAGTTCCATCACTCCAGGTACATTTAAATTTTGTTTGTTAACTCCAGAAACATTGTCTAGAAAGGAAAACCTCTACATTATACTTTTGAATGTTGTTAAGTATAGGTAACATTGGTAGGACTATTGGCGAGCAAAACAGCTGGCAGAAGCTTGTGTACTGTATCAGTAATATCGATTTGTTTTCCTGTTCTTTAATTATAGGTATGTGTAAGAACAAGAACAGATAAAAGTAAACTATGATTTGTCATAATTGTCGTATATAAACATCCTACTCATTCGCTTTTTCACGAAGTGTTATTCACAATTTCGGTTCGTTTTCCAGAATCCTGTAGGTAAACGAGATGTTCCAGTTTTCAGGTCGAATATAAATAAACGTGTGAAGCTGGCTCACAGACACTTATAAGAATTAACTGAATAAGAATTGCCTGAGATTCTGAGATCTTGTTATATTCAGATTTCCTTTTGAATGTCTTCTTTTAATATTATTAAGGAAATAATCAGGTAAAACCTAGGAAGTGAAAGAAGGCATGAATAAATAGAGTAATAGAGTACTTCCCTTTATCCCCTGCTGTAAAAAAGAGCCTAATAAGTTGTATTATTATGCTTCGTCTGTCAGTGCGTGTGGTCTTGACCAATATAAGTAGGTAATAATATTTGATGCATGTTTTGAGGTGTTTATTGCTACCACTTATGTTTTTATGTAAATTATTACTAGAAGTTTATTACTAAATATCATACATTATAAGATCGTGTCACAGTGTTTATGACTCCTCACTCCGAAACTGCTAGACCGATTTTAATGTCACAAATTTCAGTCTGCGTTCGAGAGTCGAGAGTTGCTGTCGGCCTTAGCGATCATTATAATAAATACTAGTTATTGTCGTTTGTCTTTCAGATTTAGGAGTTAAAAATGGTGTGGCTTGTCAATACACGATGACTGGGTGCCTACAGTAAGATAAAGATTCAGAGTTTTGGGATGAAGTGGGATTGAATGTGGAATGTTGACTCAGTCCGTTACAGATCATAACATTTTGTCGTGAGAACATTTTCATTGAGTGACTCAGTTTTATAATATTATGAAAATGACCTATTCAAGGTGTTACGCGAATATGTGTAGTTACTTGTGGCTAGATTAGTACCTCAATATCGGATATCAACGACCGGCTCTAAGGATATAATATATGTAGTAAAAATTTACGCGTTAAAGTGAATTTTATCAAGTTTTAACATCTAGTCTACGACCTACCTATAGCTATGAGGTTTTGAGACATGATAGTTTTCATCCTGAAGTTCTTAGCTGTATCTATTGGTCACGGATATGATAAAAGAGACAAAAGGAAGAGTTACAAGGTGGATAAAATTAGTTATCCTAATCCAACAAGAACTAGAAATAAACCATATTTTAACAGCTCCATAAAAGTACACAACTTGCATAAGATAAGCAAAACTAATAAATTTAAAAGTATCTCACCGACGCAATCACGCAACATAGATATAGAACACTATCAAATAGAATATAAAACGAAAAGTACAATAAATAGAGACGCAATCCCAGTGCAATATAGGTACGCCTGGGGCGCGGCGCAGCGGGCGCTCGCCGGGACATTTTCCGAGAGCTTTCCGAACATTTTCCGCTGATTTCTGAACATTTTCTCGATGACGTGGCCGCTTTGTCCCCGAGGGCGTTGGCTCTGGTTTTCCTGATACGTTTTTTACTGAATAGTTTTTTAGTTTTATGTGATACTAGCTGTGCCTAGTGGTATTCCGCCGCTAAAAGTAGCCTATGGCATTCTATAGTCTAAGCTAATTGCATACAATATTCTCTTTTATTTTTGTAAAAAGTAGATACCTTTTTCCTATATTATTACTGTTTGTGATTTATTTACCACCTCATCCTCCTAGACATCTCTCGTCTGTGTTTATCTATCTACTAGCTCAGATTTTCTCTCTGTATTATTTCTATATTCTTTTTACTTGCTTTTAAATACTGAAACTGACGTAGAATATTTTCTATTAGCTTCCCGAATTTTCCGTAGATCAACAACATTGTTCCAAAGTCTATTTTCTCCTTGACATTTTTAAGAATCTTTCGGCAGCTGAAACCATTACTCATAATGTTTTATTAATCATGGTTAGTTAAATCGTAAATCATCGGTCAGTCCTCTTAGACATCGCGATTTCCGTTTGTGTCAGCGAGATGTTATTATTAAACTTGATTCAGTGTCCACTGTCGCCTGGCGTCCCCTCAGTTTTTTCTACAAAAACATTTTGATAGACTATTTTTCTTTCGTTTTATCACTTTCGAGCATAAATTATGTTCGTGGATTCGCCCGCATTGAGAAATTCTTTCTTAGCGGAGTCACAATAACTATATGTCTATTTTAATTTGAACTGAAACCGTACTCCGCATTAGGTCCTACTTCGTTATTCTATATCTATTTACAAACAATATCCCCAAAAACTCTTCGGAAGACAACTGCGACTTACAAGCTCGTAATTTTAGTTCAATACCACACACACCGCGGTTCCATGCCACGAGTCTTAAAATACTCACATGAATATGATTTATCACTTTGTAAACTTATCTAAAAATAAAGATTCTGAAGTGTGTTTGTTATTATACTATAGTGTTGGTCCTCCATATTTTAGGAGCTGGTGTTAGAAAATTGTGTTTTATTAGCAGAAGCTATAGATATCCAGTGATTTTACCTGCTGAAAAGCAGCCTGAGTGTTAAAAGTTAAAACCCTATTTGAATTAGTTCTTTGTCAACTTTAACGGTATATTTCTTCGGTTTTAAAGGCCATAAATATATTCCATATGTACCATCCAATCCCTATGAAGTATGAAGACATTCACGCCATATATCTAGGACATTAGGTAGGTACCAGGTACTGTGTTTCTGTACTGTAGCAAGTGAAATTCTGGGCTAAAGAATCTTAACATCTTATGACTCTTGAGTAAGAAGCGTTGGTGCAGTGCACCTAGAATTTCACATCATTGTTAAATCCTGTGTGGCATTGTACTTTTTATGGGCAGCGTTTTCTCTTAACATCAGAAGAGCGTCTTGCTCATCTTCTTACTTCTTCGCATAAAAAAGGTAAACAGTGTTGTACCTATGTAGATACCTACACCAAAGAATTTCTATTCTTTGGTGTAGGTATCTGCATTGTACTACACACTGTTTACAATACAACACATGCGTCGAAACATTATGTTGGCAGGTTGTTACCATCTGCATTAATATTGTTATGCCCTCCTTTATCAACACAGCTGGTTATAAGGTCTAACTATTATGGTATTTTACATTGAATTTGTTTTAAACTGGTAGGTTCGGCAGTGTTGTTACTTATTACCAGTTACCACCCACTGGACAAAACAATATCGTCATGCGGTATGGCCTCATTCCAGCACGGGGTTCTCTAAAGGCTTGTAGGGAGGGGCAATCGGGGATCAGCCTGACGTCGGCAAAGACCAACAACTCTATTGGTATTGCAGACGCCTATGTAGGCGTCGATAACCACTCACCATCAAGCTGGCTATCTGCTGGTGTATCGATGTAAAACAAAATATAAACATCATGTAAAAGATAACTAAGTATATAATACATAAACAAGGAAGCGAAGATGTGGACCATGTTAACTACATAAAGCGACCATTTGCTATCTCAAACGTATAATTAAGTACAATCTTACTGTATTTACTCGCCAATGACCATAATATACTGCGACGAACTGGTTAGACAACATCAGTTTAACTTTCATTTTTGCAATGTAATTTTTCTTGACTAATATTTTTTTATTTGGTTACAGGTAAGACTTCTAAACGCAATGGGTAATCACAGGCTATCGTAAAAATAGTAAAATTCATTATAAAACGCTTGCCAAAATTTATTACTGCATTTTTTATGACCGACTATAATTATTGAGGGTATTATTAAAATAGATATAGAGATAAATTTAACCAGTGTTTAAATATTATATTTCTATTTGGAACAACGAAACGATATCATAATATTAACCAGAAATAATATTTTTAGTAGATTCCAACAAACATTGAAATCACAGCAAGAGACTCAATACGTCTTACAATAAAGACAAGTCAATACGCGGTGAATTGGCAAGGGACAATATCGATCTATAAATCGTATTACCGTATCAATAGACACGAGTACATACAACGTGAGCCTTGAAGATTAGAAATTGGCAAGTCCACCAAATTATACGGCTTCATTATCACCACGACTGTATCGACATTATAAATCATGAAACTACGACACTGACCCGCATTCTGGTTACTCTAGTCTACAGCATCCAACTAACTCTAGGAGGGGAAATGCACCTACTTTCTTTCCCTGCCGACAACACTCGCTCGTCTTCGCGCCAGAACAATGTATATACCAGACGCTATTGTCCGAAAGCAACTCCATTCTGCCTCAGTTTAGAGTTCACTTTCACTGGCACCGGTGCCAGTTTAGGTTTGAGCAAAGTGCGCAAGATCCCGTTTATTTTCCATGGTGAGATGGGTGTAGCGGTGCGGCTCAGTTAGTCGTCCGCGAGTCGAGCCGTCGGAGCGACGTGCGTGCGTTCGTACTGACCGTTACGGATTTTGTAAATGTGTTGATGTGAAGATGACCGGTGAAATTCAGAGCAACAAATGGTATGCGTTTGTTGGAGCGCGTAGCTGAAGGAAGGCGATGCACTTGCGTTCGCTTCTCTCGCTGGAACGGACTCCCGGGATGAAGGGCCAACCGGTTTGGTGAGATCCCTCCCGATCTTATTAGAAAGCCCTTTTATCTCCTCTATGGAGATAATGCCAGTTCATTCCACTTTTAGTTTTTTATTTTGCCATTGACAAACAACGCCACAGTATCAGCTACGTGAATCTGATAATGTTTTATGCATCAAATATAATTTAGTTGAACCCGACCTGTTTCCCAGAACGCTTTTATATTCCGAATACCGAACAGCTTGCTTTGTCCTTTAGATCATTATGCAAAGTACAATGGTTTTAAATTATTGTTGCTACTGATTTTTGGGATGATACATAACTGTGATAAAATTCTGTTCTCGTTATCATTATTTCTTTCTGCGTATTACTTCTTTTAATACCATTTCAAAATATTTTCGTTTCGACCAATTCTAATCATTAGGTTGTGTATAATCATTTAATCCATCAAACTTCCACAGTGGTCACGAAAGATTACATCTGAATTGTGTTTGATGAGGATTGCCGCCAGGTAGACCGTTGTATTCCAATTAGATACCTGTCGATCACTCTGATGACAATTCGATTATCCACCGCCGACATGAATATGAATCAATCATAGATAACGTTGATTGCTGTTATTGTTGATTATCACTTTAAAAATGGAAATGGGGTTTATGCTCTGAACAGGTTACACTTCTTTCTTGAGTCATTACCACTAGTAGTAGTAGTTATTAGCTGCACCTAGCGGTTTTACCTCCTGTACTGTAGTCTTTGTGTTATTCCAGGATCTAAGCTATCTCTATACCAAATTTCAACTCGATCGGTCCACCCATTGAGGCTTGAAGAAGTAACTTTTGGTAGCAGAGGCTTAGGGAAAATGACAGTATTTTACTATCTAAACTAATGAAAGACACACAATTCTCAAGCCAGCCAGATGCCAACTAATACAAAATTCAATTGTTCCAAGCTTCTGTTAGAAGCAGAACCCAGGACCATGGCAACTGGCAACATTTTTATTGCATTTTTGCTAAACATTCTATTTTCCCTACTAACGAGGAATACTTATTATAAATGAAATTATTGTTTGTTGTTTGTCTGAGTAGCATCATCACACCTTAACTACAGAACCGATTAAGCTGAAATTTGATATTGTATACCTCTAGATATCTTGGACCCTGACACAACACACAAACTACTTTTCACCGTGTAAAACTACTGATCTAGTCAATTTCTTTTTAATTCTCAATAAAAACAACTGCGAAGTAGGAAGGTTTATCAGCAGTTATAGTTATCTCACATATATTAATCTAAATGGACAGATTCCCTTAATAGCACACAATTGGTTGCTTCCGCAGTTCTGCCATTTACTCTACCATATAAACCGTGCTATGTAACAATGTTCACTCAGGTAATTGTTGAAGCATTTACCTTTATCCCATCCTTACGTAAAACACACAAAGGGATTATGAATTAGAGATAAAGATAAGAATTCTATTGTAAAGTAGCTAAAACTCCAATTATAATTATTATCTGCCTCCGCAACGGTTTCTTTTGCGTTGATATTATAATTATTTATTTCGAACAGATTTTTTTTAAAACTCTAATAATGTAACCGCCAATAGATACCGCTGTAGACTACCTATATGTTTAGATTGGATGGTATAATAGAGATGGTAACAATGGTGAATTCTTCACTGGTTACTGGCGATTATCATCATTCTAAGCACGTGTTGTGTGAACTCGTGCATAACAAGCATTGAAGGGGTTATTCGCGATTGCCTTGCTTGAATTGCTGTCAAATTGCAAATAAAAATTAAAATACTAGGTACAGGTATGAGACGAAAAAACTATGAATAAGGTAGCGTCAGTAAGCTTTCTGTTAAGAAATTAATTTAACTTATATTTTACATATTTCTCATACCTACTTTATATATAAACTTCCAATCATAGTTTATCAAGTTAAAAATACAGAGTTTTATAACCTACAAATCGTTGTCGTCTTGCTCTGCTCTCAAATTGTCTCGGTAAAGAATCATTACATGTAGATGTGAGAATATAAGGAAATAATATGATCTCTATCCTCACACCTAACAACCTACGCAAGGTTTGAAAATTGGATGGGAAATTTTGCGTATGTGGACTTGAACCTCGCTATGTTATTTCGGGGTCAGCCTTCTTAATCTTACGCCTCCACTTCTCTATCTTCGACCTCGTTTTCTTGTCCACGCATAATCTTATGTCCTTAGTCCCTAGAAATCTCATTTGGTATATAGTCGTAACTAGGTCTTTGAATTAACTAACCAAATTGGACCTGGATCATAGATAGCCGAAAATTGAGGAAGCTATTTCCTGATTATAACCTAAATTCTAAATGTTGAGAGGATGGTCGTCAGTATGGACAATAGCTATCTACATTTAATTAGTATCAAGATAGCTTACATTCACGAACTTGCTCATTATATTCAGCAGCTATTTTAAGGGTATTTTGTTACATATAAAGATAAATCTACATTTAAGAAATGCGGGCATTGAATTTTGAATATTTTTTCGTACACCAGTGAGCTGAATCACATACCTACCTAGATAGTATTAGGTACGTTGTACATCATAGAACTTTATAGTCTCTAAGCCAGGAAGCGTTGTTATTTCATACATTGCTAACATAAAAAGTAATGTTACGTGGTCGTTAAACTGTAAACAAACAGTACAGTTTACAAACAAGACCACCGCCAGGTTTATCGTCATTTTGTTTACTTCGCTGCGAAAGGAAGCGGCTGATATGTCACTGTGAGTGTGTGATGCCTGTAACTCTGTAACCACATTCTACGTCTTTACTATACCTATTTGTTACTGGGTAATTTTTTATCAGCAAAAAACCAATGGGCAGTCTTATTTACTGACTTCATAAAAAGGAGGAAAGACAATTTAGACTTGCCTACATACCGATTTGGGGAGTGATTTTTCTGTTTGAAAGGTTTTTACTTTCCGTATAGATGTCGTAATCGTTTTCAAGTTATAAATTAAATAAAAACATATGAAGAGTCCCTTGACTCTTGACTTGTTATATGCAAATACAAAAAAAGAATTTCCAAATCGGTTCAGGCGTTTTCGAATTATCGGTAAACATGCAAAATAACTTAAGAATTAGGATAGTAAATATTATAATGACCGACAAATTTAAAAGTCGCTTAAAAATGCCATCGTTCGTACGATGAGTTGAGCAGTAAACCAGTCTATTGTGAAATCATGAATCATGACCAGTTATTTTACCGTCAACAATGACTTTGATCCAAGTTAGAAAGTGTTAGTGTGACACAAATAACATTTTATAATAGCGTACAATTCACACGTGTTGGTTTCAATTAGTTATTGTTTTATAATAAACTTCCTCTGTGATAAGTTTTGTGTACACACTTCACAATAGGTATGTGAAAACTTTCGATTACCTGCCTATCTCTATAAAAATTATAATACTTCTAAGGCTGGTTTTAGTGTCACGCGGACGATCAGTACGGATCGCTCCGCACAGACCGATTTATATTAAACAAGTGAAATTTTAAAAATACTTTTTAAAAACAAGCTTTTATTATTATTATCGTTTTGTATCATAAAGTACTCGTCAAGACGAATCAAATGAGCCCAAACTCGATGGGGTTGCGTTGTTTTATGACAGAGTTCCTATGGCCACCTTCCAGCTCCATCATCAGATCAGCTTGATGTCATAAAAATATTGCATTGTCATCCGATTTACACACGCATGCAAATTTTCAGCTCAATTGGAAACCGGGAAGTGGGTCAAATTAAACTTGCAAGATTTGATTACAGACAGACAGACAGACAGACAGACAGACAGACAGACAGACAACAGACAGGTGAAAGTAATATAAAGCTTGTAATAAAGCTTGTAATTTAGGTCCGTACGGACCCGTCCGCATTACTCTAAAACGCTGCCAGCCTAAAATATGATTTATTTTGACAATTATTATGCTCATGGGGCAGAAGGTATATACAGTGCATCTTCATTCCGAGCGTCCATGACCGTCTCGTTTGATCTCACTTCAGATGTTTCGGATGGCTTTTGCTCGTCAATGATGTTCTTCCAGAAGGTTCATCATAAAGTGCGGACTAAAATTAAACTAATCTTCTGTTATACAAATCTACCGATGCAAAATGCACTAAAACAAAGACGCTAGCGCCGTCCCACACATTCATATTGACCGTCCCGTAGACAGCGACGTTAATTGTTACTCACCGTTGTATCTATTATAAATAGTAATTATTCAAGCTCTAAATATAATCCATGAAATGTGTGGAAACAGTGAAATCAGTAATCTGTTTAAAGAACAAATATTTTTAGATAACGTTTTCTCGGAAAGATTGGAGCCAAGATAATAGATAAAATTTCTATTGAAACTGTATTGCGCGAAAAACACTTGCATTTAGATGAGATATAAATAACTGATCTAAAAACGGGACTTTTGAATTATGTGTTTGTTACATTTTGACATCCTATGGCTGAACTAAACCTGTACCTAATGTTTTCTATCATCTTCGTCATCGTCACTGACTCACTGACTGTCATTTCACATCTATTAAAATGTTTTGATCAAAATCCACATTTTGGGAGCATCGGCAGCGATGGTTGGTAAGGCCAAAACCACAATATCCCAAAAGAATGGGCCCTTGTAAAGTATAATACTGTAGACTGTAGATCTATCTTTTTCTCGTGCAAATTCGACAAATACCACCAACCAAACCAACCAAATACCACCCAACCAATTTGTCTTGGGAATGATATGATGATACAGCCTTTTATGTCATATGTCCAAGTAGGTTATATCTTTCTCGGCAACATTAGAGTGTGTATTGTGTTTACCCGGAAGGAGACCATTGTTCGACTGCGTATAATTTCTTTAATGGCTCTCATTAAAAGTCCCACCTTTTGTTGCCACGGAGCCACTGTTGCTGTTGTGAAATAATTACTTTTTAAATAGGGCAACACATTTTATTGGTTACACGTGGAACGTGGGAGTTATATTTATATATTTGACTTTTATTTGATCACTTGTTCACTGTTTAATGCCACAGATTATCCTATAATTGACCTCATATAACTGACCTCGTTATTAGATTGTCTTTTTTTGTTATTAAGATTTTGTTATAGTGGAACAGAACAGATTTTTAAAAGTTTCTTAGCTTTATTTTTTCTTGGCATTTGTGTCAAAAAATAAGTAGTTATCAAAATGGCCCTCGCGTTCGCGGTGTCATATTTTGGCACGATTCCCTCAATTGAGGTACTCCCGAATCATTGGCTACGACCTCCAGACTCCAGCCTCCAAGTAAATGTTGTATAGGGTCAGTTAATAGGTAGGCATATATAATTAAATAATAACACTGCCCCTGGCCCTGAAACCGCTAATTAAACTCAAACGTTTGAAATTAAAAATAAACACGTACAGTTAAAATTAATGTTTTTAACTTATCGTTAGCTGTTTTGCACAAAGCCTAGTGCCCACTTCTAATGTCTGAAACCAGTCAAAGTTAAAATTTTAAGAATAAAACACCAATGAAATAAATCTTTAAATTCATACAATTAAATTTAAAAAAGAGATAGCGTAGACCGTTCTGATACCAACCGGTCTGACACCAACAAAAAATAAACACAAATCGATTTGATTTAAATATAAGAAGAGGTCGTCGAACCCAATCGTAGATGCTATTACCTCGAACTTCCAACAATAATGTCGCCCATAAACAGAATGCGGTATAAATTACAATGATGATGCAATATTTTAGTATTCGAAACGTTTGCATTTTTACGTATGTAGGTAGTTACGTACGTAGCTTAATACATAAGGCCTACCTAAACAATTTCAACACAAGTGAATTAAATTAAAAATTTAAAAAAACCCCCAACGCAATACGTAATTCACCATTTTTTGATGGCGGCCATCTTGGATTTTAAATTTTATATAGTGGGCTGTAATCTACTCGTTAAGTCCTTTCATTTGATACCCATATTGAGGGGGTCGTGGAAGAAAAAAGTAATCCGCCATTTTGTAGCGGCGGCCATCTTGGACCGATTTTCACCAAACATGGCTAAGAACACTCTCGACTAACTCTACTTTCAAACAAAAAAAACTAAATCAAAATCCGTTCATCCGTTTGGGCGCTACGATGCCACAGACAGACACATACACACACACACACACACACACACACACACACACACACACACACACACACACACACACACACACACACACACACACACAGACAGACAGACAGACACGTCAAACTTATAACACCCCGTCGTTTTTGCGTCGGGGGTTAAAAATTAAAAAGCAAAAGAAATTAAAATACATCAGTCTGTGGCAGTTTCTTATTGAAATACTTATACCACTTGTGCATATATATACAGAAAACTATTAATTAACAATAACGAATATTACGCTTTAACCGACTTAAAAAAGTGGAGAGGTTCTTTTTTATGCTCTCTCATTAATAAACTTTATTGTTGAACTTAAAGTCGGATTAAAAATTATTTAATTACTTGTTTTAAGTTAATCCATTATAAAATGTAAAAAATTAAGTAAAACTTAATTTAAAGCTGATCTCATAAAAATAGCATACACATAGACTATATAACTAATATATGAAATGTTATCATATCCGAGATATTTCCATCACAACGTTATCATGAATTCAATGAATATCATTACACGGCAGGCTTTGACGCACGCCAATATTTATTATTTAAATATTATTGATATAAACGCAAATTTTGCCAGACTGTCTGACTTTCCATTACTCTCTCTTCATTTGAAACTATAGCATTTAGAAGCGGTGTTTTACAAAAAAATATCCATGGCATAAATTTCAAAGTTTGTTTTGTAAAATTACATTTATTGAGATGTCACACTATCATCATAAGTGCACGACCCCTTTTGTTTCTTAGAGGCAAGTAAATTTTAAGCAAATATAAAACCGACTTTAGGCTTGAATAAGCATTTTTTAATCATGAATTAGACTTCGACCAATTTCAATAAAACTGAATGGGATCACCTGGGATTATATCCTAAGAAACAAAAAAAAATTCAAATAAGTGCAGGGGGGTCGAGTAATCGGTGGTCATAATATTATTATGTGTAACTACATATATTAAAAAGATTCAGCCGGTAAGAGTTTCTATAAGCTATTTTTTTTACTAGCCTAAATAATGGTTGTTTAACCAGCAATGTAACGATTCGGCCATTCGGTCGAGATTGTACTCGTTCGCATTTCACCTCGATTTATGTTAATTAGGAAGATTCTCACTAAGAAATTAGTATGAGCCAAGGGATCCGAATAATTAAAACTAATGAGTTAGACCCTGCTGACCTACTTACAAAAATACCTTGCCCACAAAAAAGGACTTAAAAATTAAAACGACCATAAACAACCTACCCTACCTACCAACCTACCCTACCTACCTTACCAATTTTTGTTTATAACGGACTAGCAGCCCCCAACGGTTTTACCCACTGAAAAGTAGCCTTTGTTTTATTCCAGGATTTAAGTTTCATACAAAAAATACCCCTATACTCACCTACCCATATTCTGGCATATGCTGAGTTGCGTCCGTTTCATGTATACATATTTCTATTTGTCTTGTAATATTATGTTGTTTTTGTGTACCTATCTGAGATGTTTGTGCATGAATAAACGTTATTTCATTTCATTTTTCATTTCATTTCCTACCCCTATTCGAAAGGGTTCTTCTACATATTCAATTTCAACTCAATCGATTTAGCCTTTTAGGCGTTATTTGTTACAAACAGACATCCTTACTTTCGTATTTATATTAGAAGTAGCGGGAATTGTCATAGGTGGGTAGGTATTTAGCCTATATATACTATACAATATCTGCTGAAATACCTTTCCTAAATAAAAGCTTTTTTATTTTATTACTTATATTTATTTCGAATAAATATTATTATGTAGGTACTTATTTTAATATAACAAGGAAACATTTAAAGAAAATAGTCATGACTATGACCCCTCGTCAAGATCGTAGTCGTCGTCTTGTATAAAAATCTCAAGTAAAAATAAATGACGTCATCAAAGGTAGGGCAGGAGATATTAATTATATAGGTCCTGTAATAAAATATATCCAGCAGTATTGTCTTCGTCACGCACATCCAATAAATTACCCTCAATTTATAACATTTCTGTCTAACTTAATGAATTGCAGACACGGGATAGTAACAGTCACTACATTAATAAGAAATAGAAGTCCACCTATAGAACCTATACTATTATGTTCTACCTATAGAACATAATCTTCCTTAATTTATATCCATTCCCAAACAGCGCGGAATCACAGCTGATTATGAGCACCTTTCTACCAGGAAAGATTCGTTATAGTCTTTTCATTTTTGCCAAATTAAGTTGTCTCCAGATTATTATCAGGGAACAACGCATAATAAATTCTCTAAACACTCTACTTATCTAATATACCTACTGAAAAAATAAAAAATATAGAAAACCTGTAGAAACCCCCTCTATAGAAACCTGATAGGTGGTGGTTTCACCAATTACTTTTTACGACCAGTTTTCCATAACCAATCATAACTAAGCACTATACTTATAATTTGAAGGCTATCGGCTGGACCCAATTAAATCCCACGAGGGTTCAACGAACCGAGCAAAAACCGTCTCGCCTGTTTTTTGCACAAACTTTAAAGCGAGTCACGACCGAGACTTGTTACTGACTTGTTACTGTATACTGTAAATTGAATACAGGTCAAAAAGACTACCTACTCCAAAATCATTTCCATCATCAACCTGACTAATGGGCCCCTCTCTCTCGGATATTCCTTTTGATTTTTTTGATATATGTTTTGCCTCTGAATGACTAGATTACTTACCTAAGATTTTTAGGTAGCTACTCTCTAGGTCTAACGCGGAGCGTATCCAGGTTACGTCTTATTGTTTTAAAAAGGACCATTGTGTTGGTTGGAGGAATTTACCTCACCTACTTGACTCTTGACTGACACGTCAGCAACCGCGTCGCCAATACCACTGGTGTTGCAGACGTAACGGTTACTTCTCACTATCAGGCCCGTCTAATTGTGTGTCTGTCTTTAAAATAAGAAAAGGCTAGGCACCGACATACAAGATAACCGGGACAAATGGCTGCAAAAAAAAGATCGCTAAATATTATTCTAGAAGTACTTTCCAAATAAAATTTATGCAGCTCGACCAGTTCGCATTGGAAGACGATTTCTTTTCACAAATTTTGAAAATTTCACCAATTTGATGGTTCTTAAATCCTTCATGACAATTCACTATGAGCTAACTATCCCTTCTCTTGTGATCGATGGTGCCGGTGGCCTATGCCCACTCCATAATGATTATGTTTGATAGCGTAATAAAAAATGACCTAGGTGCAATATAATTCCAATGTGAAAGTTGTACCACAGGTCAGTCTAGACTAGTCTACCTACGGATTATCTAGACACTTGAAAGTCTCGTACAGCTATCAGCACTAGTCGAGAACACCGACGGACACTGGGGGAATGATACATTTTTTAGTTTAATTAAAACTTAAAACCATAAAAATTTACTAATATAAGCCTGATTTGACTTATAAGAATAACGACACAATATGACAAAACATTGTAAATGAATTGAGTGATATTTGCCCAAAGATTTCGTATTAAATATTATGATCATGAACCGCAAATTTTCTCACTTCACATGTGGTTTATTAAAAGACCTTCAGGTCCTTTAGGTAACTGAACCTTGAGTTTTTGTACGAGTAACTCCTATAAGATACACTAAGTATTGCATAGTGTTCATGCCAGCTGAAATCATGATCAGTGTTTCATATTTCGTGGCTATATCTACTCGTCTTACATAAGTCTGTGTTCATGTGGCAACTCTGCGGCCAAAGAACTGCTGTTAAACACGCGATTGTCATTTCTCAAACTTGGCATCAAATTGTGGATCTATTTCTATGATTATATTACTATGTTGATGAATTAGATTCTGCTGATTAGTATCTTTAATTCCCACTTTCTATATTCTAATTCTAACAGCTTTTTAATGGCCTGTTTTGATGACATCAGGTAGTAAAACAAGCTATAGTATAATGCTCAAGGCAGTGCAGTTTATATCGATGAAATTCGTCGCATTTGATTAAGGTATAAACTTTATAGATTTCGATTTCATAGATCCAAACGTCGAACTCATCTTCATCCTCTTTACATTCTCTGACTACATTTACTCATTACATAAGTAGGTAACTTAATCGATTTGGATTGTACCTACAAGTTCTTTATGTATTTTTAAAACGTGGTATTTTCAAATCAAGATTGTTTCCGGAACTAGAGGAAGAATTTCTCTGAAACCGTCGACTAGATCAGTCTTTCGTATGTAACCCGCAGTAGCGGCGCTAGGCGTCAGCGACGTCGGCGACCGCCGACGGCCTCGCGCTTTAGGGGGCCTCGCAAAATTTTTAATTATTTAAAATTTATTTAATCATTTTTTTTAAACATATTCACGAGTTAAGTGATTGTGAAGTGCTTAAGGGCTTCAAAAAGAAAAAGATCAAAATGCATCAAAAGAAGACCTTTTCAAGTATTATAATGATTTAGGTAGGACTTAAAATATTTTAGGAAGGCGAAAATAGCGACATACAGCCTTTCGAACTATATTAAAGGTACTACTAACTCCATGTTAATATCAGGCGCTGATCCAGGGCCTCGCGGCCATGGGAGCCATGAAAATTAATAATTTAATGTGGCTTAATTTTCTTTCTTGTCAAAATCAGCAGCTAGCAAACTCTTTTTAAAATATTCTCGGCGCTCGCAGCTAACTGCTCGCTCTCTAATTAACAAAATTATTGTAATCTCGTGACTCTTAGAACGAGTTAAAATACAAAATTTTCTCTGGAAATATAATATTTAGATTCCTAGCAACTCGGAGCAAGCTAAGCGTACATGGCTCATTCTCATTTTAGCTCAAATTTGATGGTCACACGGTTATATTTCCTAAATGGTTAAAGAAAGAGACATGAATTTTGGATAGGTGGATAAAACATATATTAAGCTACAAAATAAATAAAGATTGTCATATTAGACGCAAAAAATAATACTAAAATTTAACATGAAAGGTCAAAAACGGGGCTATTTTACAAGCTTTATATTACTTTCACCTGTCTGTTCTGTCTGTCTGTCTGTCTGTCTGTCTGTCTGTCTGTAATCAAATCTTGCAAGTTTAATTTGACCCACTTCCCGGTTTCCAATTGAGCTGAAAATTTGCATGCATGTGTAAATCGGATGACAATGCAATATTTTTATGACATCGAGCTGATCTGATGATGGAGCTGGAAGGTGGCCAAAGGAACTCTGTCATAAAACAACGCAACCCCATCGAGTTTGGGCTCATTTGATTCGTCTTGACGAGTACTTTATGATGCAAGATGATAACAATAATTAAAGCTTGTTTTTAAAAAGTATTTTTTAAATTTCACTTGTTTCGTATTCTCATGGTGTCACATTTCCCGTTGCAATGAAACATTTGGGCACTACTTTAACAAATTTCGGTGTATCTGTATATAACATATACCAAAATTTTCGCAAACATACACTTTACGGTATACAGTCTAAAAAAAGCCTTTCATTATTATTTTGAATTTAAAATGACATAATGCGGCGGTCACACGATTTTAGGTTCTTTAAAAATGCGTAAATTAAAGGCTGCTGTTAAACACAACATCAACAATCCAATACAGAGTTCGATTCATTCTAATGATGGCAATGTTCTGCAATCGTAGAAGTAGGATCTTGGACTTATCGAGCAGTGGGAAAAAATATAATTGCTAAGTTTTAATTTATTCATGGGTGTACCGATCACTTGCATGGACAATATTTTTATGCATTGTATTTTAGTTATTTAAATCAAAGCTAGCTTTTCGAAACGCCAAAATGTGCGAGATAAAGATGTAGTATTTAATTTTATACATTATACCTAAACTTTCCAGAATTTCACCAAAAAGGGATATTTTCGTCACCAGCGTGGCATCACCTTCATAGCGTTTTTTACCATGAAGGTGATTTTTAAGCCACGAAAGTGATTTTTATGTACTGCTTTATATTGAAAGGGCCTTTTTACCAACTGAAAAGTACTTTATCTGTTATGTTAGGGTTTTAATACATATGTACATACCAAATTTCTGACTAATAAAAAAGTAAAGTGAAAGTTAAAGTAATATCTCAAATAACGCATATTTTCTTCTGTAGTGAGATTTGTTGTCACGTAGAATGTCGTTTTATTGTACATTTTTGGTAGATTAAGTCTTTTAAAAGAGTTTTACTTGAAAAAGTTGTGAAAAAAATAATGACTGAATCACTTTCGTGGCGACGAAAATTTCAAAACTGTTTTTCTTCGTAATTAAACGTACGATTTAAATCATTTATATAAAAGTTTACTCGTTTTATCCAACTGTATACAATATTATACATAAACATTACAAATAAGCAATGAATAAGAATTGCCATGAAGGTGGCGATGAGAATCAATTCCATGATAATGAGCCACATTATTCGTACTGAAAAATTCAAAATTTTCTCGGCGCTCGCAGCGAGCTGCTCGCGTTTTTATAGAAAAGAATATTTAATTTCCTAGCCCCTCGGAGCAAGCTAAGCGTACATTATTCGTACTGAAAAATTCAAAATTTTCTCGGGGCTAGCAACGAGCTGCTCTCACTTTTATAGATAAGAATATTTAGTTTCCTAGCCACTTGGAGCAAGCTAAACGTACATTACTCGTGCTGAAAAATACAAAATTTTCTCGGCGCTCGCAGCGAGCTGCTCGCGCTTTTAAAAATAAGAATATTTAGTTTACTAGCCACTCGGAGCAAGCTAAGCGTACATTATTCGTACTGAAAAATTCAAAATTTTCTCGGCACTCGCAGCGAGCTGCTCGCGCTTTTATAGAAAAGAATATTTAGTTCCCTAGCCTCTCGGAGCAAGCTAAGTGTACATTATTCGTACTGAAAAATTCAAAATTTTCTCGAGGCTAGCAACGAGCTGCTCGCACTTTTATAGATAAGAATATTTTGTTTCCTAGCCACTTGGAGCAAGCTAAACGCACATTACTCGTGCTGAAAAATTCAAAATTTTCTCGGCGCTCGCAGCGAGCTGCTCGCGCTTCTACAGATAATAATGCTTTTATTACCACTCGGAGCGAGATAAACGCATACCTTTCATACTCACTTAGACAGAATTTAAAAATATACCTATCATCGAGGCGTAGGGGCACGAAGATGAAGTTGAATCTAACGAATCGTTTAGTGTAAAAAAAGGTGTAAAGTATTCAAAATTTTATGAATTCGCTTAAATGTGTCCCTTCTCAGTTTGTAAAAAATGCTAGCCGAAAAAGGGGGCCTCGCGAACCTAATTTCGCCGACGCCCACGCGTGGTCTAGCGCCGCCACTGGTAACCCGTAATGTCCTACTTACATTTTAACCAATAATTATCGATAATGAACAAAGAACCAGGTCATTTGAGTGCTATAGAATCATCACGCACATTACGTCTAATCAGAGGCCGCAAGAGAAATCTGGCGAAGTCGATCGTAAGTTATAACTTGAGACACGCAAACTGATGGTTTTGACGGCTCTTCCGATTATTCAGAGCCGAGTATAATATACTCGTTTAGGTACTAACGTTTCCCCAATATTCTCGTGTTTTGTCCCTGGAACTGGGGAAAATATTGATTTGACATGTTGTTGTTGTTGTTTTGGCCCTTCGCTGTTTGTATTTCGAGATGTTTATGATTAATCCTTCTTAGTGCGAGCAGAATTAATAAAATATCGGGAAAAGAATCAGTTTCACACTGTCAACTAAAATTCGCGACTCTCAAAGCTTTCCAAAGTCTTCGCACCTGTTACTATCACATTTCGAAACTAATATAGATTTGTTGCAAAAAATACTATTTCAAATATCAGGTGTAGTTTAAGGTGAATGGTCGCAGTCCTTCCCTTACAAAAAAGCACATAAACTGGCCATAATCATCATCAGTCATCGTAATAATTTGCTAGTCTACGATCGGACCCAAACTATGACGTCACCTATTAAACATTCCTACGAAACACCCTTGAATATATTTAGTGCTACTTTGAAGCTATTTCGGGGCACATAAAACGGTTTCAAGTTTACTTATAAAACTAAACTACTTCCGAGAGCACTGGAAACTCGGAATCCATCTGTAATGTAAATACTCATGGTGGAGATTGCGTGGAATATGTTTTTGAGGAAAACCAACGCAACCATTATCGGGGTCACAACTGAACGACTTGGATGTAGGTTACTTCTGGTTATGACATATTGACACGATCAAAAACAGCACAAGCGAAACAGCGATTAGGAAGTCCTTGCTTAAAAAAATAAAGATTTTCACTAATTTGAGAACTTGGTGAACGGAATTACTAAAATGAAAATGTACTATATAATTTCTAACATTCGTTTTGGAACTGCGAAATTTAAAAGTCCCATCAGGCGTGCTAAGGTGAAATTTGAGAAAGTCTTCAAGATTATGAAAATCTAAACCGTCACCAATATTGAGGTCAAATGATTTTTCGTCCCCATTAATGTTATTCCTGTGACGTATGACCTGTATCAGTTATTATATTGCACGTTGTAACTATAATTACGTTTTATAGCCACTATCGGTCCAGTTTCGGGATGAAAATAAGATGAATCATAAATCATAACCGAGTTACCTACATAACTGTACAGACAGTATTTGCAGTCAATTAACATTAGAAAATGAGTAACTGTAAAACGTGACTAAAAATGAGGTATTTGAACTGTAGAGGCTAATGTAGGTCAAAACAACACGACCTGTTATTTTGTTTTGTGCCCTTGTGATTTAATTGTTTAATTAAACCACGCATGCCATTTTAAAGACGTTGCTTCTAAAACAAAGTAGTCTAATAACTTCAAAGCACTGACTGGCACTGAAATTCGCTGTCTCAGGTATTATTCTATATTCTGAGTGAGTTGGCTGCCTACTCAGAGTACCTAAAATATAAATTTCGTGTAACCTTCTCAGTGTTTTATTACTTTAATACCACTGTTGGATTAAATTTATAGCAAGATTCTTTATCTAATTTTGAGTTCTTCGCAGAATTTGTATGTCTCAGGCGCATTGCATTTGCAAGTCTCCCGTGGTGTTGTATCATCTTTATTTTATGCCCATTTCTCAGTTGATCAAAAAAGATACCCGACGATCGACTCATTCGTCACTAATTTATTAGGATAATATAACCAAATATGTTACCAACGTTCATAGCTTTAAGATCATCTTTTGGGTTTAGTGCATCTTTAAATTGCATCATGTAAACCTACATCTTGTGTTAAATCTTCACGGCTAAACGGCTAAACCGATTGAGCTGAAATTTGCTACATTTGTGTTATCATGCAATTAATCTTTTGCACCTTTTAACCAAGTAAATTGATTTTACGAGGCTGATTTGAAAAGCGATGTAATAATAAATTCTACATTTCGAATTCCCTTCTCTGTCAGTCCTTATTAAAATGAACTAACGACGACGTTTAGCCGATAAGTTGATTCGTCGGCAATGTCGCGAGCTACCACGAACCTGGCCTTGCCAAACTGAGGGTCACGGCTTCACGTGAGATTCCTTTAACACGCCATGCTAAGGCTTAACTTAAGCTTAATCGCATGTAATCGTATACGAAGGCCGTTTATTACGTCTGGGAAATGTGACTCCAAGTTGAGACTGTTTTTCTTTATCGTCACTTTCAAAAGTGAGTTCTTCCTGAATTAGTGTTATCTCTATATTACGTCCTTTGGGAACTTGTTACATTTCTGCGACTTCTTTGAAAGTGTCCTACGCATTAGTGTCAACGCCATCTCTAGTTAAGTGTCTAGCTAGCTACATAGGTGACATCGTGTTACCGAACTTTTAATGAAGACTTTTCTCTTGATTGTGATGATACCTATGATTCTGTACTAAGAGAACTAGCTCACGACTCACGGCTTTGCCTGCATAAAGAAATTCTTTCTTAGCGGATAACTACGTGACAATGTCTTTCTCTCTATTCGCTTCCTGATTTAAACTGTGTTTTGATAGGTCAATCAGTTTCGCTTTTTTATACTCGTATATTCAGAGTTCTGAGGTTTTTGATTGAAACTGTTCACATGGTGCATGCACACGAACAGCCTGGTCATACGCTAGAACACACGGACTTTTTCAACATGTTGAGAATAAAATCTCTCAACTGAATTTATGAAAATATACTTAATAACAACAACCTAATTTTAACATTTTATGTATTCCATGTCTAATTGGTTTGGCGTAAATAAATCTAGGTACATAGTATTTCTCAAGGTGACTGTTATCATTGTTTGTTCAAGAGTAGTATTGATTTCAGATGAAAACTATCGCATGTCTTAATGCGGAATACAATCTGACCTTGAACCAATAATAGTCGTAATACGTTGCCTTTACGACATGATTGAGTAATAAACAAACAACATAACTTTCTCAATAGCTTCAGCATGAATAATGACTAGTTATAGCATTATCTACTGGCTATTTGCTTATCTAGCTTCCATTTGTCTGACCGTTTCGGTCAAGGTTTTGCTTCGTTTATATAACTTCTAGGCCTACTGCATGCAAACCCTTATCTACTGCAAGATTTATTTTTTGTTTAACTGGTGGAGGCATAATAGATTTGTTTTATTAACCATAGCAAGGAATTAAGATTCCAATGTATATAGGTGCATAAGAAGTTTTATTCTTTTAACAACAATTTCGCCTAATCATAAGCGATGATGCAGCCGCTAATGGTAAACTGAACCAAGAAGGTGTGATAAATATCTCCCTGTAAATGAAAAAAAGTTGTTCCGTGTGTATCTACTTGCACAACCTTTTTACATTAACCAATGAGCGCTATAACTCGAAAGAAGCGTCCCTAGTGTAAACATGTTGTTTCATGCGATAATGGGGATATAAAAGGGACCAAATTGACTATCGTATCAAGCAAGGACTTTCCTGCAAAACTTCGGTTATATCTACGACACAGTGCAGTAATTACTTATTAAATGTAGAAACACAATAAAAATGTCTCTTAGGAACTGCATTTACGATCAAAATAGACACGTCACGCCAAATTGTTTACAGCAGATATATTAGGTAAGCTAGGTGCACTAGCACCGGTGCCGAATGGAATAACAGAAAATCAGATTTAGCGATCCACTTTTTAATGCGGCCAGTGCTATTTATACGTAAGATTTAAATTGGAAATAGGCTGCTGCATAAACCAAGCTAAAATTGTTGTGGTTACGTCAAACTTGCAGGTGTGATATTACGTAGGTATTGGGTACATATTGCTCTCCGCGGTTTCACCTAATTAGAATGAAATTAAGTAAGGAGAGCCTGAAAGCTTTTTCAACACCTGTACTTGCAAAGAATAGCATTGTCAACAAATGAAACCTCAAAGTATTGCTAGTAAAGAAATAAAGGATTTTAATAAAAGCACGCTTAGAGATTAACGTCCCGCATTTAAGGCGGGGCTTTACGAGCAGATTAGGTATTTAGTGCGGGCAAAAGTTGCTCAGAATGCCCGTTGGAAACGTGTGGCGTACGCTTATCGTAAAACGTGCGCGGTCATTAACCCTTGGTGATTCTTTGCATGTAGTTAGAACACACACATTCACAAACACGTCAAACTTATAAAACCCCGTCGATTTTGCGTCGGGGGTTACAATGTGCTAAAATTTTTGGACAAGATCGAAAAAATGAGACACGAGATAAATATTATAGATACACGTATTTATTGTTGAAAAAAAAAAACAAAATTAGATTACATTTAATTGATTAGATTAGATTAATTAAATTGGACCAATTAATTAAATTAAATTAAAACAATAATTCAGATAAATTCAGAAAAAATCTGATAAATTCAAATAAATTCAGATAAATTGAGAAAAATCTGATAAATTCAAATAAATTCTAAAAAAAGTCTGATAAATTCTGAAAAAATCTGGTAAATTCAGATAAATTTAAAAAAAATCAGATAAATTCGAAAAAAAAAAACAGATAAATTTTGAAAAAATCTGGTTAATTCTGATAAATTCAGATAAAATCAGATAAATTCGAAAAAAAATTAGAAAAATTCTGATAAATTCAGATAAATTCGAAAAAATCAGATAAATTCGAAAATAAATCAAATAAATTCTGAAAAATTCTTATAAATTCAGATAAATTCGAAAAAATCAGATAAATTCGATATATCTGAATTTATCTGATTTTATCTGAATTTATCAGAATTTATCAGAATTTTTCAGAATTTTTCAGAATTTATCTGATTTTATCTGAATTTATCAGAATTAATCAGATTTTTTCAGAATTTATTTGATTTATTTTCGAATTTATCTGATTTTTTTCGAATTTATCTGATTTTTTTAATTTATCTGAATTAATCAGAATTTATCTGAATTTTTTTCGGATTTATCTGATTTTTTCGAATTTATCTGATTTTATCTGAATTTTTCAGAATTTATCTGATTTTACCTGAATTTATCAGAATTAACCAGATTTTTTCAGAATTTATTTGATTTATTTTCGAATTTATCTGTTTTTTTTCGAATTTTTCTGATTTTTTTAATTTATCTGAATTAATCAGAATTTTTCAGAATTTATCTGAATTTTTTTCGAATTTATCTGATTTTTTCGAATTTATCTGATTTTTTAAAATTAATCTGAATTTACCAGATTTTTTCAGAATTAATCAGATTTTTTTAGAATTAATCAGATTTTTTTCGAATTGATCTGATTTTTTCAAATTTATCTGAATTTATCAGAATTTTTCTAATTTTTTTTCGAATTTATCTGAATTTATCAGAATTAACCAGATTTTTTCAGAATTTATCTGATTTATTTTCGAATTTATCTGATTTTTTCGAATTTATCTGATTTTATCAGAATTTTTCAGAATTTATCTGATTTTTTTTCGAATTTATTTGATATTTTCGAATTTATCTGATTTTATCAGAATTTTTCAGAATTTATCTGCTTTATTTTCGAATTTATCTGTTTTTTTCGAAATTATCTGAATTTATCAGAATTTTTCAGAATTTATCTGATTTTTTTTCGTATTTTTCTGATGTTTTCGAATTTATCTGATTTTATCTGAATTTCAGTTTAGTTCAGTTTAGTTTAATCTAATTTATTCAAATTTAATCTAATTTATTCTAATTTTATCCAATTAAATCTTATTTAATTTAATTTATTCTAATTTAATCCAATTAAATTTAATCTTATTTAATAATTAATATATAATTTAAATTCATTCAAATTTAATCTAATTTAATAATAAATATTTTATTTAAATTAATTTAATTGAATCTAATTTTAGATTTATATTATTATTTAATTTAAATTAATTTAATCATATTTATTTTATATAGTACGAGTGTGTTATATTTTTTTAATAATCGACTAGAAGGACAAAATAAAGATTATAATATTTATTATCTAATTACAAATAAATTAAACCCCCTACACGCTTCTGAGATTTGGAAATTCACAATATAAGTACTCCTAAATAATTCAATCGCGCGCGCGCTGTAATCGTAGTGGAGGTGAGATCGAAGTGCACAGGTCCGACGCTGACAGTGGTCACCGGCGTTCTGAGTGCGTGCGGTAATGCTCCGTGGGAATTAAAATTCAATTAAAAATCATTAAATTAACTTATCGATAAAATACCCTGCATAGCCATCCGTTTGAATGTTATGTATCAAATAAAGTACTCTAAATGTTTATTTTTGTCCTAGTTTTACAAATATTTAAATGGAAGAAAGAAAATTAGGCATATTTAAAAAAAATAAAACTATCGAGAAAAAAAACAATTATCATGTTTCTGTTAATAAAGATCTCTTGTTCAAAGATTGAAGTTACACATACTAAAATATAAAGTAGTAGATCTTCTTAAAAGTTTGCTATAGGCTTTGAAAAACATACATTTCACTTACCATAGCGCCTTAACGTTTTTTGTAAACGTCGATTTAGTATGCCGTATCATTCAAAGTCAACGGCCGAGCTGTAAATCTGTGAAGCATTTTAATAGTCTTAAAAGAGTTATCGACGATAAGTCTTGGCCAAGGGGTTTTGAACTCTGAGTGTGAAGAACAATTTAATTATTTAATCTAAGAAAGGAAATAAAAGTAATACATTGCCGATAAACGATATAGAGAGAGACGAGCACGACGCGACGTTTGCCAGAAGATAAAAGCAATTCCGTTGCAGTAATAGCTGTAGAGTAATTTAGGACTAGTATTGAAGTCAGAGCGACGAAAATTTAGCAAAGAACCGAGCAATAAATGCAATGTAGAATTTATCGAGAATACTGAAATTCCTCCGCCCATACCATTTTGTGACGCGTTTTGAGTTTGGTGCTACGTCAAGTAGAGTGTTTTGTATGTTAGGTAATTAATAAAACATTTTTTTTAATTATATCAGCTTTAAACCCCACATAGTCATTCTAAGCGATCGACAGCCTGTAGATCAAGTCACAAAGTATCTAATAAGTATCAACTGTAAGACCACGTCCTTGACGCGACCTAGACCGAACTCCTAAGGTTTCTGCCAGCCTGGTAGCTGTTCGCAGCTGGTAATGAGCTCACTATTTAGATCGTTAATGAGGTTAAGCGGATTCGGTCGTCACGTGGAGTTTATTTTGTGGCTTGCGATTTGGAAACATTTGGTAGAGTACAAATTATTATTAATTAATTAGGTAGATTTCACAGATAATCTTTATCAAAAAAAAATTATGTGACAAAAGTGGGGTGGGAGAAACCACTCACTTTAAGAGCCAGCAATACGCAGAACTCGTATTTTATCCCAAGACAGCGCTCAACTTTTTAAGCAGTCTTTTTGTTGCTCTTTTATTTAAAACCATTGAAACTTTATCGACATAGATAACATACTTAATAGCAGGGACTGCCTATAAATACATCTTCCGCCTACCTTTATGAAAATGAAAATATCGTTTTATGTACAAAAATAATTGTTTTCTAATGATAGACGAGGGTGCTAGACTGAATTATTGTTGAAGAGTTTTGATAGCGTTCCAGTTCAATTTTTTCCACCGTCGCGTCGTTACGATCATAACACGTTTATCATTAGACTTGTTTATGTTACGCTGTAACGGCTGTCACACATATCACGTGTACAAAGTCAACTATGATCGGAGTTCTTCTGGACAGTAAAATGACATTTGTACCACATATAGATCACATAATTAAAAAAACTGCCAGAATGCTCGGATTTGTTACAAGGAATAGTAAAGTTTTTAAAAAACCATTGACAAAAAAACTCCTCTACTACAGTTTAGTAAGAAGCAGCCTTGAATATTGCAGTACAATATGGAGGCCACATTTTGCAACACATATGTTGAGACTTGAGAGAATACAAAAGAGATTTCTCTGGCACTTAGCTAGCAGCACCGGTGTCAAAAATAGAATTAAATCATATGACAAAAGACTTCAACACTTTGAAATGTCATCTTTATCAAGTCGCCAAGATGTGTTAGATGTGGTCTTCTCCTATAAGATCCTCAGGTATCATCTAGACTGCCCGGAGTTGGTGCAGAGGTTTAAATTTAAAACACCGAGAAGGTACCCCCGAGGGTACATTCATTTATTTGTTAAACCTTTTCGTCGAACCAAACTAGGCAGTAATTCTGTGATACCTCGACTTTGCAAACTTTTGAACGATTGCGGTCATGTGACTGATGTGTTTAACGACTCATTGGTTGCATTTCGTAAAAAAACCCTAGAATATTTTTGTGGGATAAAAGCATAACCTATATTTTAATTTACAACTTTAAGTACATATCGAGACCTTTAGCCTCTTAATTATTTTTAATTACTCAACGATTAAGAAGTACCTACTCAACTAGTTATTTTTTTATTTTACTAATATTGTTTTACTAATATTATCTTCTAATGTAAAATAAGTATACTATAAAAAGTTAAAATCACTAACCAATGCATGCGGTGTCTACCAATCAAATTTTGCATTTAGCTTTGATATAAAATGTATTTTAATTAATTAGCATTAATTTAGTGTAAAAATTGTGGTGGACCTAATAAATAAATAAATAAATGATACCACAACTCGAGTACAAAGAAACTTGGCTGACGAGTGACGAGAAAGCGTCTATAAATAGCGCAGCCTTTGTGTCACCCTTGTCAACATTCACCCCTACATAAGTATACGTAATACAAGTATTATACGTAAACGTAGTGTTTAACCGTTTTTAAATTGCACCTATTAACCAAGTAATAGTTTGTAATTTTGTGAGTGTAAGATTGGCTGGTTTATGTTTTTAGTGGTTAGGGTTGCTAAAGACGAAAACTAGTAAATAAAATAAAAAAATAAAGCAATTTTCAAGTTTGCTTTTAATAACATTATTAAACGAGAGTGGATTGCACGTTTTATCATGAACCCCCAAGGAACTTGAGTTCGTTATAATATCTCCGTCTCAAAAATACGTGCCTTTAACATATTTTTCATCCATGCTTTGACTAACCTATTTTCTGCACACATTCCTATTGTCAAATCACAGTGAATAATATATAATGAGCCCTTAATAGACAATGGAATTAAAGTACAAATAACAGAAATAAATAATGGGTGATGATGTTTTATAATAGTCATAAAAGTATTAAAGGTTGACAAAGCAATAGCTTCCAAAGCTTTTATGGGCCATAAAGGGACCACTAGAGATAAATCGATCCATCGCATCGGTAAAACAATGGATGTCAGGATTTTTAAGGGCTTTCCACCAAGGGCGAAAGTATTGCGGAGATATCGTCGGTAGCACTTTTTGTGGTCTTGAGGTACTCGTAATGAAAATTTAATAGCGATTTTAAGACTTTTTCCTGTGCAGTGTGCTTTTAATGGGGACTGGGAACCTTAAATATTACATGTTTTTGTATTACCTTAATAAACAAGATTAAAATTTGTAATTTTGTTGAAAAAATATTTGTAAAACTTTAATTGGACATTGCTACATTGTAGCCTGTAGTCTATAATATAAAAAAGCATTTACTTTTTGGTTTGATTTGAAATGCTTACAAAAAATATTCTAGATCGATAGGTAGGTAGGTAAGTAGGTACTTCTAACAAAAACAATAGAGGTACGGTACCTACATTTTGAAACAGTTGAAATTATTTTAGCTGCTCTCCCATCTCGCTAGGAATGGGTGTCCTAAACGCTAAAAGCGATTTCTTCTAAGCGATGTTGTTCACGATATACATATTTAAAACATCTGGTCGTGGTGCAATGCTGCAATGCGGTACACAGTACTCTCCAATTAGTTGTGACTATGACCAACCTGCGCAATACATCCTGTCGCAGCTATTATTTGGACATTTTTAGCATATTCCTACTAAAAACAACCTATATTTTACCGCCCTCCTGCTGCGCTAATCGGCTAAGCTTAATTACGTAGGTACATAATTTTTAAGTGCCTACCCGCAAAAATAACGAGGTATTACTCGTATAGAGCCAAAGTATTTTTAAATAAAGAACGTTTCCATAAAAACGTTAACTTTGATGTTTGGTTAACATGACGGTTTATGTGCAATTTGTCTTGTTACTCATAAAATTATGGTTGTATCAACTTTTTACTAATTTGTTTTTTTTTTGTTTGCAGGTACGTATCTGGAATCTGGTGATTAGTGACAATGGTATCAGCCGTTCATATTTTAAGGTATCTAGTAGTAATATTAGACTTGCTACTCGGAAGGTATATTGCACAAAATTTTCTATTTAATCAGGAATCAGGACTTATGAAGCAATGTAAACCTCCTCCGTTTTTGTTTCTTGTTGGTTAGAAAAAGGTTAAAAGACGATTTTGGGATTTGAATAGTCGGCACGACTCTATGCAAGCATGATCCTTTATACCCTTCTATTCGAACCCGAGGATGATGAAAAATTCGATAATAGCCATATTTCACGTTATGACTATAAGCCTCGTCACGTTTCTGTCATTTTATATCTGTGAATCTACGATCCATCTGTTTGTTTGGAAACGAAATGTAAATACAGATGATATAAATTAAATTAAACCAAAGAAATATTCCATTAACGTCGTATTGATCAGGCTCGACCGCCATTTTCCAAGCTCAGTCAATATTAGCATCTGGATTTAGTTTCTGTTTACACAACTAGGTCATGTCGTAAAATTCTTAATCTGAGAGTCCCTAAATTCCTTTATGTCGTAAGGCGGATTATGCTTATTTCCAGCGCGTGTTGATAACATAAATATTATCCGTAAGGAGCAAGGCTCGCGTCTTTTATAAAAATTTTTGGGATTACATAAAAAAACATGATCATGATAAACCGATAAGTATTTGTAGAAATGGCAGAAAAGAATCCTTAGCGCCTACCACATCCTACCACATTGCCACGTTGGTACTTTCTTAGGTATTATGTACCTACATAGAGAGAGAATTACATGTCAGATAAATTAAAAAAAATGTATATAAGTATTTTATTCTAAGCTCACTAAGAAGAGTTGAAGGACCGATTTCTGAATAGTACAATGAGGCAACAAATACATGTCGCGTCACTTCAAATATTGATAAAGCTATCATGCTAGTTATCACCCATCGTCATATTTTAACAAGTTCCCAAAAAAACTCGATCAAAACCACGTCTATTTGTAGACAAATTAGATTAGCACGTGAAAACGTGACTCTTGCAATTTAGTAACCTCTTGTAACTGGTACAAGCACCCTTTCGAGCCATGCGAAAAAGAACTGTGCAGGGAACCAAACTGAATCTTGGCTTTCGGCACAAGAAAACGTCATTCTTCCCGGTTCTGGGCGACTTCTTGCAAAAGCTCCATCTGAGGCGCTTTCAGATCAATTTCCAAATCATCCCTAGACTCCAGCGGTATTGGGAACGTCCGACCGGCACGGCCGTTTGCTCACCGCTCGTCCCAGATAATAATATTATGTACATTCGCTTCACCCCCCAACCTTTCCCATCTAATCAACTCTACTAATATACGAAGTACGTATTTATGTTTGTATGATTCCTCTTCCCGTCTAAGCAACTATACCGATCTATTTAGGTAGAATAGACCCCAGAAAACATCTATTGTTTGCTAATGTTCAGATAAAACCACTGCGCATAGCATAGTTAGTTATCTAATAAAAAAATCTAACTACCACAGACCCATAACTAGATACATCAGTTTTTGTCTAAGTATATTGAATCAATCACATAATATTTTATTACTGTGAAACGATCTGACGAGTCTTATCCATTACGTAAAGTACTCTATAGACTCACACCTACGTCACAAACACATTTATTATAATAAGAAATGTTATCAAATTGAATCTAGCATGTCAATTTATAACACGAAAATTGGATGTAAATCGATATACGTTAATAGACACGTTTTCTTTTTTTAATACCGACTTTGAATTCGTTTGAGTTCGTTTGATAAAGAGCTAATTGAGCTCGCTTTCAATAAACGAGTGCAAGACGTGTATTTTGATTCGTAGCTTGGAAATAGCTGGACCGATTTTTTTGTGGGTAATTAATACAAAAAAAAAAAAAAACTGACCTCAAAAAAGGGGGAGATTGGTACGTCAGAATCATAAATAACATAATATAGGCTACTTTTTAGCGGGTAAAACCACTAGTCAAAGTTATTTATTTATAAAATATCCATGGACAATGGCTTACTTATCAATTAAAGTTATACATCCTATCAGCTGGTCTCGTGAGTCAGACAATCGCGTGTAGGTATAGATGTACAGTCACAGTCAGTAATTAATACCGTGCAGACCCAGGCCCTCTCGTTAGCGCCAAGCGGAAGCGACGGGCTGGAAACCAGACGAGTTCAATGCCCGTCTCTCGATCATTGCATTTGTGTACTTAATTAGAATATTATAAGGACAGGTGACGTGTACACAAGTGTTCCTTATTAGATAAAATACTTGGGTAAGCATCATTATCCAAAAGAGAAGAAAGAATCCAAAAAGTATAGGACCTACGGTAAATCCGTGTTTGTTTGGTAACTACATAGGTATTTTGTGCTTAATCGTATTTATATAAGGTAATTATTTAATTATTAATATTAATGGACAATATTTTCCTTTAGTGTTCAATGACTATTCCGAAGGTAAACTGCGTGGTACGGTTTAGCCGGCAACATCTCTTCAAAATATTATTAGGGAGTTCGATCAGACGTGAATTTTATTTGTCCACCAAACGAAATCATGCTGACGTTAAGGAAAAGGGTTTCCACTTTAAAGGGCGATTAACAATCCTATCATGTACCTACATAGGTAAGTCTAGCACATCATATCCATTTATTACGAAAAATCTAATTTTAAAACAGTCAGTGTACCGATTTTAATATGTCACAATCACTTCCTAGGTGTTTCTGACACGTGGCAGTGGGATGAACGGGACGATGTGGTCGAGCTGGTGCGTTGAACCCACCTGCTTTCCACATCGGTGCTTCCGTGGTTACAAGTGTTTGACTTGGGAGACTATCTCTAGATTAGATTTGGTTTTATATGCACGTCTTCGAGATTTTTTACTTTATACCGCCTTAAAACCCTCAAGTATCCTGCTAGCTTTAAACTTGATCCTTGACTTGAATAGGTACTTAATCTCTGTAGTAGCTTTTCATTAATATTTAAATTTCCGGATAATTTAAGTTTGGCTGCCAATATCTTTTGAATAAAACATCTAAAAAGCTGGGCTGTCAAAGTATGTTTGGACCGGGCGACCAGAATTTTCTGATTTATTCGCAAGATAAGGTATGTCATGCTCTTGTACGCCCACATTCATCATATTATAAATTATATCCATGATCAATTTGCTGCAGCTTTTATTAAGGTTTCAAAGACATTTTGAAGTTTATAAGACAGTCATACTCAAATGATGTCGGGCCTTACTTGACTAATGTAAAAGCATCGCATTGCGTTATGCGTTTCATCATGACGACTCTGCTCCTGCGGTACCAGTTACGTAGTCGAACATACTCGTATTTTACGTATTCACTACTGTTCGAAATAAGGCAAACTACTGTGACTCTGAGACATCATCAATCGTCAGCCGAACCATTGATATTCAGGCTACGTGCTCAGTTCCGTTCGGAAAGGAAACCGTATTAAAATACAATCGGCCATTCTCCTAATTAACCAGTTAAACTTCCTTTTGAACTGCAAACGTGGAGGAGGAAATTGTAAACTCTTGGTTTGGGCTACTAAGAAGAAATTGGGTAAATTTGTCCATTTAGAATCTAATGGGCTTTAGATGTTCGTTTCTGTTGTCTTTTGAATGCATTTATGTTGTAACTATATTGTTTGATTTTGAAAAATAAATGTCGTTTATGTAAAATTTGGTTTAGAATTTGTATTATTTTTTCACCAGGGGTAGACTTCCTTTGCAGGAGGTCGTCTAGGTGGGTACCCCTACAGTGCCAGTTATTCTACCGCCTGAGCAGTGATGTGCAAACATTACTGTGCTCCGGTAGGAGGGCACTGTAGCTAGTGAAATTACTGGGCTAAAGAGTCTTAACATCTTATGACTCTTGAGTAAGAAGCGTTGGTGCAGTGCTCCTAGAATTACACATAATTGTGAAATCCTAGGTAACACTGTACTGATTATGGGCAGCCGTTATCTCTTAACATCAGGAGAGCGTCTTGCTCGTCTTCTACAACATCACATAAAACAAAAACATGATAGATTTTTATCATCTCACATAAGTTCATCGAACCTTGCACTAGCATGGTTATCTCCTCAAAGTTTATTCACGTGTATCATCCTACTCTGTTAGAATATCCTCTAAGTCTATTCTAAAACCCTAAAGTCCGTTTTATCTTACATAAACGTTCTAATTTTAGCCGCGGTGTGTGGGGCGCATTCGTCCGCTATAAACTTACCTACCTACCTACTGTAGTCTACCTACGTCCTCTCCAATCTCCATGTGGCCGCTAATCAGGAAATACCTCATAAGCCGCAGTCATTGGATAAACTACGTTGTTCTAGTTCAGTTAGAAAGCTAGATCTATGGAATATGAATAATAAAGATCAAGCTAAATAGAGAACGAAAAGCGAAAGGACAATATTTTGAAGACTATTTAATTACGTGTTTACATCATAGATCCTTTATCTACTATTCATAGTCAAAATTATAATACAAACTCAAAATTAATTATTCAATAGGCCTTTAAAAGGACTTTTGCATGTTATGCATACAGATTCATGATTACATATTACATAGTTATAATATTATTATATACATAAGTTTTATAGATATCGGCGATGGTTGGTAAATGGACGAATCTATAAAAAGCCTGCTCGAGTTTCGGGTATTCGTAAGTTAGAAACTTCGAACATGGCAAAACTTTCACCAAAGTTTTAGCCCGCACTATCAAAACAGTAACATGTGACATGAATATGTTATGGCACGCGTTACGAATCGAGAGCCAAATGTAGGAATAGCGCAGAGAGAATCTTCATTTTTGCCAATTTTAAGTCAATCTAGATAATATAATATGTATCTAGTTTCATAACGTTGTTGGCATTTTGGGACACAAATGCGAAGAAATGGGACCAAATAGATTGCCTTATCGTGCCTATATCTAATCAATCAAAACATGTCATGACCGCGTATATTGAAACCCTACCTCTATTCAGCACCGCGACCGAACTGAGATGCGGGAGCCTTTCCATTCGTGAATTCTCAAAATGCGACTTTAATCCCTTCCGCTATTCAGCACCGCGACCGATCTGAGCTGCGGGAGCCTTTACGTGCATTCATTCTCTAATTGCGACTTTAATCCCTTCCGCTATTCAGATCGACCGATCTGAACTCGGGGATTGATTCCAGGGTAATATTTAAATCTGTTTGATGAAAACGCTTGTTGTCGTATGTTTGCTTAGATCTTTAAAACTACGCAACGGAATTTGATTGTGATTCAAGAAAGTTTATGCATTACTAGTGGACCTGCGCGCACTTCGTAGCGCGTAAAACAGTCTACATATACTACATACCTTTAGTCATTCAAGAGAGGAGACAAGACAAGACATGAGACGAGTCAAAACAAGAGACGAGACAAGACAAGAGACAGGACAAGAGACAATACAGAAGAGACAATACAAAAGAGACAGGAAGGAAAAAAAAGGACATGCGAAAGGACAAGAGACAAGACAAGAGGCAAGACTGAGTTTAAAAAAGAAAAAAATATATTGCAAAATCTGTACTATATATTTATACGAGTAGGTATATAGTATATACCGTATTCCATATTAAGTATATCAGTAATAAAAATAAATAAAAGTTTATAGAATAATTATATTTTCGTATTTATTTATTACATTTCCTTAACAATTCGTCAACGTCTCATTCAGTATTCAGAACTAAAATTAGTAGCAAACAAACACGTAAACATTAGTCGATCTGAATAGCGGAAGGGATTAAAGTCGCAATTAGAGAATGAATGCACGTAAAGGCTCCCGCAGCTCAGATCGGTCGCGGTGCTGAATAGCGGAAGGGATTAAAGTCGCATTTTGAGAATTCACGTATGGAAAAGCTCCCGCATCTCAGTTCGGTCGCGGTGCTGAATAGAGGTAGGGTTTCAATATACGCGTCATGACCACGGACTCACCATTGTTAAAAGCAAGCTAATATTATAATGCGAAATTGCGTAGTTAAAAAGATATTCGTGTTACGTAGGCATAAGTGGAATTGCGCCAATAACTGATGCGTTATGCACAGGGCAGAGTCTGTCGTGACGTCCTTTGTCACTCAATTGTGGGGGCCGTTGACTATTTTAGCCAGTCTGGGCTCGACTAATGACTGTAAATTGCCCCTCCAGCACTCGGACAAGAATAAATATCCAGAAATAGACGTCACGTGTGATCACAGCAGTATGTTTTAACTCGTCAATTGGAAAATAACTGTGGACTGTGGAAGGTCCATTTTGATCGAGTTAAGAGAAGATTTTGGGGACCCTGAGAAAATCTATATACTATAACATTGGTAGAGTTTCACCAATAAAAAAGTGCACTTTGGCACTTATTCCCCCAACAATGTTTAGTAGAATTCCGAATGGCATGCACTGCGATGCATTTTACCAATTATTATATTGTGATTTTTTTTTTAATTCGTATTGACTCATTAGTGACTATTCTTTAAGTTCCGTTATGTTATTATGTTTCATGTAGTACAAAATCTAGTATCGTTATTGGTCACAATTTGAAACTGAAATGCTGCACCTTCTTCCATCAAAAGTAATAACTTTAATGACAAATATTGACACAAAACGTAATTACTACCCATATTCACATAATGTCCCCTCCATTGGTCATTAACGAATGGCTATAATTAAGTTACCAATCAATATAGGACTAATTTAGTTATTTCGAAGCACCGAATGTGACGCAGTTGGATCAGACTACTGACCGCTGACCACGTTGTCGAATATAGAGTCGTTTAAAAGTTTCTCCAATAGTCGAATTTTACTGAAGAAGGAGAAAGAATAAATATTTTTATGTGGTAAAATCTGTGATAATATTTTGACTAAGTACAAAGTACAAGCATTTGATGTAACGACTTATTTCATATTACCAGAAGATTATAGTGGGTTGCAGTATCAGCAACCACTATGGTCCTACCTGTTACCTGATACGTTTTGCTCACAGATAATTTTATATTGAAGATGCAGAGCAGTTCTTCTAAATTCTAAATCATCATATCTGCAATAACGTAGAGTCTATTCTACTAGAGATACGCTCATTGTAATTAGATCTGTTATTATGCGAGTTGCAAACCGAAATGCAGGTATCTCGGGAATGTATTGACAACATTCCTGGTATTACTATAGGTATCCATAGGTGTAATCGGTAACCGTTTACCATCGAGAGGTCTACTTGTTTGCCACCTAGTACATACCTACATAATATATCTCGTAAATAATCACACGCCAGAAACACCCTGAAACTATTATTACCAAAGTTCCAGCAATTAGCGCGCACATAGAAAGTTTACGATGTTTTTCACCATAAATTATGCTCTCAGAGCTGGTATTGGTTACTGCGCAGCACAAATTGATCGGGCAGGAAGGTTTGTTTGCGGTCACCGGGTCGGAAAGTCAGAAACTATTGAAGGCAACCATCCGTGACCGGTGACCAGCGTCACGTCCTGACCATTCTTCTCGCGTCACTTCACGTCAACTTGCGGTACCTTTATGATACACGTAAATGTACAATATTGGTAATTGTTAACCGTAACAAAAACCCATTAAATATTGCTAATTGCGTACTTCAGTTAGGTATGTAATTATAATTGCTCATTCATCATTAATCATTGCTATACTTCACCCTGTATGTATAACATACGGCTTTTTTACATGTTAAGTACTTTTTATTAAGGTAGGGTATATTTTAATTAATTATTTCCTACCTTTATTCCCTACACATATTATGAGTTCATATTCTGCTAGATTCTTATCTAACAAAAAAACTTTAGTTCCCAATGCCATCGCGATTATATTTCTGTTTAGGAAAATTTAAGAATAATGGATCCAATAACCCGGTATACCAAAAAAAGAGGATATTAAGTATATCTCATAACAGTATAATTTATTTCTGAGCTCATTGAGATACCTATGCGTTTAATAGGTAACAGAAATCTTAGTATGAATAATTTGAGTCGTGACTGCAGAAGTGCATGTTTAATATGATGTGACGCATCGTTATGCACGTCAGGTTATATTAGATGAGCTCATCGTTAAATCATCACCTAATCTTTATAATCAACGCATCGATCTTAATCATAATCATTATTTCTGAGGGTATACCTTTATAGGGCCTCTACCATGACGCTAAAGATAAATCATTTTAAACGTGCGTTCCCCATAAAGTCAAGAATATTTTGTTTATAATAATATGCTGCTGACAGCATTTATAAATGGTTAACAATAATTATTAATGTTGAAAATTTCATAAACTTTTAGCTGCGTTCGGCGTCCACTGTTCATCTACTCAAGAGTCCTTGGTCTAAGACTAAGATACTTTCGCGGCCAAAGTTTGGGAGTTTTCAGAAAATCCCAAAATTATGAGGTCCCACGATATCAGTTAAGAGTTAAGTCTACATAACTACGGAAATTCTTTACCTCAACGATATGATGTGAAACCTATGTCAAAACTTTGCCAATAACGTAGGCAGGGTTGTTAAGGTGTCCTCATCCTTACAGAATTTAGGTCATATTATACGTAACGAACTCAATACAGCTGCGCCCAGTTCCTTGCCCAATTTATTATTCTCATGTGAATACCTGTCTCCAAGGTCTTTGTCCTCTCGCCTACCTTCCTTACCTTTACTCTTATTGATGCGCACCTGTTACAAAACCGTTTTTTGTTGTTTAGACTCTGGACCTACACATATTGCTATTATTTAAAGCTACGTAAAGGAAAACATCATAATACTATTTATTCCAATCTTTTCTTTACGGCACTCAGTACAACAGAAAAATAAGAAATTTTTATTTGAAAAGTTCTTTTATTTGATTTAACTTCTGATTTTTTAAAAATGAAACAACACAAGCTCCTACTGTATTTAAGACTAAGATAAAACATTTCTATTTGAAAACAAATCACAAGAAGAAATTTATTTATTTCCAACTCATTCTTCTCCTAACTTTCCCCATGACCTTATCAACCAGCCTTGACAAAGGTGTCCCATGAGACAAAAAGCCTCCAAAATCCTTCCAAAAGACATTACTGTGCTCCGGTAGGAGGGCACTGTAGCTAGTAAAATTACTGGGCTAAAGAGTCTTAACATCTTATGACTCTTGAGTAAGAAGCGTTGGTGCAGTGCTCCTAAAATTTCACATCATTGTGAAATCCTAGGTAACACTGTACTGATTATGGGCAGCCGTTATCTCTTAACATCAGGAGAGCGTCTTGCTCGTCTTCTACTTAATCACATAAAAAAAAAAAAGTAGGTACTTATGTTTGCAAAATAGAATTGAAAAAAGAAAGTCAAAAAATTGTCTCTGCAATACAAACATAATTTACTGCCTCACTGAATTTTATATTGGTTGCTCCACTTAAAATATCCCATATTTCGGTCCAAAGTGAAATTCATTGTAAACAAGCTTTAAAAGAAAAACAATACAAATCTCTACTGACGTTAATCTGTGGGTGGAGGTTAAAAAATTGATGAGAATTTAAAATATTAGACAATAATAAATAGAGTTGTAAATTCTACTTACTTCCTACTAATGTTAGGAATAAGAAAGTCTGGACTCTGGACGTGTTTGTTACACCTGCTCACGCAGAAACGGCCAATCTTATTGGGCTGAAATTAGGTAGGTACTACGGTACTACAGATAGCAAAGCGTTGCAATAGGCCATAGGTTAAAGGTAGAAAACTGCTGAATTCAAATAGTTTAAAAATAAATAATTGTCATTTCTATGAATCATGATACAAACTAAATAGAAATAAATAAATAATATTGAAATAGTTCTAGATCTAAAAATGTCTACACAGAGGAAGGTAATAAAGCTAAAAGCAAAGAACAGGTGTCGATACTAAAATTCTAACAATAAAGCAAATTGCATAACAACATCCAACACAATACAGAGAAAGTATTTAAATTTAAAAGTTTACGCCTTGATGTGTCTAATAAAATTCAATAAAACGTTCCCAGAGAAAAACGTGACTATAGCAAATTCTAAATGTGGTACAAGTACATTGTACATGCCTAGGTACCTACGTTGAAATATAGGTACCTATAGTAAATTATAAACTATGTTATAGGTAGCAGTGGCAGGTAGGTAGATATATAGAAGCCGTAATAAGTAAATAAGCAGTAGCTAGCGCAAAAAAACATAAGTAGAAGAATCTACTTAGGTAACTACCTATATAGGTAAACTTTTCTAAAAAAATCTTGGAGAATTCGGACGGATGCCGATGCCAGTAGCAAAGAATAGAAACTATTAGGTAATAGGTACATTAACTAACTATTAGGTGTACTACGTACTAGTAGTGTGTAAGATAAGGTACATGCCTACCATGCCTACCATACAAAAAGATAAAAATAATTCGGATAAGACACGGATTATGGAGTTCAGTGTAAAACCTTTTTGAATAACTACTAACCTAACCTCCTTTTGGTCAACAGGACGACGTCGCCGCCCGGCGAGCCGTTGGTGCGCGCTCCGATCGGCAAGCCGCGATGCCCGCCCGCCATCTCAAGACTCCGCGTCGAGAAGGTGGAAGGAGGGCTAGCAGTCGCCGGCGTAGTGGTTGCAGCCAACTGCCAAATAGTTCTACCAATTTTCGGATTTTTGTTCATGCTCGTCGGCTGTGTTCTTACTGGTGAGTAAAAATAAAGTTATGGACTTCCGGTTACGAGTTACGAATGTCAAACTTTAAAATAAAAGTAGGGTTCCGTATAATTTTAGCGGGAAACGTGTTGATAAGCAGACGAATGTTCCGCTGGAAGAGTTTTGTTTTGAGTATTTTAATATTATCGAGACAGTTTTTTGTTGTACTTAATATTTTGATTTAAATATAATTGCAATTTGTTAATGAATACAAATTTTTAATAGAGATAATTCCAAAATATATTATGTAAATTTGTTATTGTTAGATATTTCCGCATCATGAAAATAATATGAAACATCATTATAACTTTATCACTATTATCGATTCTAATGTTGAAACATAAATCTTCACAGCGGCATCGTATCGCGGTTGCGGTGAAAACGAGGAGCCGGATCATTATGCGGCGAGGATCGCGTTCACTGGCAACTCGAGAGTACTCGGCCCTGTTTGCATCGTCGCCGGAGCTCTAATGACCATTGCTGGTACGTTATAATGCAATTTATGTCACACATAAAAACGGGGGTAGACTTCCTTTGCAGGAGGTCGTCTAGGTGGGTACCCCAACAGTGCTAGTTATTCTACCGCCTGATCAGTGATGTGCAAACATTACTGTGCTCCGGTAGGAGGGTACTGTAGCTAGTGAAATTACTGGGCTAAAGAGTCTTAACATCTAATGACTCTTGAGTAAGAAGCGTTGGTGCAGTGCTTCTAGAATTTCACATCATTGTGAAATCCTAAATAGCACTGTACTGATTATGGGCAGCGTTATCTCTTGACATCAGGAGAGCGTCTTGCTCGTCTTCTACTTCGTCACATTAAAAAAAAAAAAAAACATAAAAACTGCATCGGTGTTCTTTTCACTGATTAAAAATAATATCATTAAAAGGACTACAAAATTACTTAACGTACGGCGTATGTTTGTAATATTATTGAAATTGTGAGATAAGTACCTATATTATAATGAATGTTTTTATGTACGTTCTCAATTTTTACCGAATTTACTGACTTTGTAATAGCTTATAATTTTTATTAGCTTAACTGAGTGCACAATAGGTACAAGCTTTTTTAAAACTGTTTCAATAGTTTTCAAGCAGTGAAGATGTGGATAAAAATATGTGTCAGTCAGCTTGGCTTATAGAAAACGAAAATGGTTTATTTTTTTACATTTATTTATAAAATGTAAATGTTGTTTCAGGCATCGTTTTGTGTATATTAATGCGCGCTGCTCAACGTCGGCAACGTCGGCTGGCATTCCATTGTCCCATACATGGAGACTTTTATCCACTTAGTCCTCAGAATAGCAGAAAATTCTCTCGTAAGTAACACACACTAATAAACCTTAAAATAAGTTTTAATTTATCAAAATAAATAATCATTCTTCCCTAATAATAAACAAGTTAACAATTGGTATTAAAATTGAAACAATAGACTAAATAATTCTTATTTACATTTTTTAAGTTGAGTATAATATTTTCAAGTAATTTAATATTAATTTTTAGAAATATATATAAATAAATTTTAAAAATAGTCACGTTTTATAACCGACCTCGATAATTCTTTATTGTAACTAAATATTTTTATTTGCAAAGTAATGATGAATTAATAAAAAGAGATCGCTATTAGCGATAAGACCTCCAATTATAATACTAAGATTATTGTATGAATACTACTGTGTTTTAGTTTTATTTATATTTCTTGTATTTCAATACATAGTTATTATATATCATATTCCACGTAATCCAGAGCTAATTCTCATCCACTACGGACTACGATTGATGTCCACTTCAATGTACATTACTGCGTTTGTTATTTTACTCATATTAATGAGGAGGTTTAAACAAGTAATGTACACAATTTAGTCTATGGGTTCTAGTCTTTTACATGTCTTCGTGCGATAGTCAATAGGCCCTCAGGGGTCTTACTGGTGATTTTTGCTCTAAAGCCATTTAACATTTAATTCCAGGGAGTCCAGTGGGGCTATGGCGCTGGTTGCGCAGCTGGCTGGGCATGCTAGACGACGGTGAGACACCTCGGTGTCCGCGCTCGGTGGAGCCGGCCTCGCCAGCGCGGGCCGACGCTCCTTGCCCGCCGCCATTACCTTTCCTTGTGCCGTCCGATTCTGTTGTGTAAGTAACTCTTTGAATTGAAATAGATGTTACTCTGTGAATAGTAAATAGTATATTATTTGGATATATGGTCACGGGAATTGATTTCAAGAAGCAAAAAATATGCTTCTTGTTCCATTCAGTTTCCATAGCCAAATACCAATCGCTTGTGGCTAACGCTAAAAATGTATTGAGTGAGATGGCAGTCGTTGTGGAAATACGACGACAACTGTCATCCTAGTACATTTATTTAGCGTTAGCTACAAGCGACTGAAACCCAACTACGTTATTAAGCATTGAATTTTATGTTGGTAGGATAATAAATCCTGGATTCTGGAACGATGAAGTTTCAATAAGTATATGCGTATTTTCAACTACACAGCTGAACCAATTGAGCTGAAATTTATTATGTACGCAACCTAGACCCTGAAATGATACTCAGGTTTCTTCAGTAGGTGCACAAAATGGTATACCAAGTTAATATGTTTACTTCCTATTTGTTTACAGAGGCATGGCATCAGTGCTCGGAGCTCCACTTAGTCCAGAACAAACCTTCGGATCAATAAAGTCTTTGGCTATTTCACGGGAAGTTGCTAGTTTCCCGTTATCACGTTCACCAACTCCGCCTCCATTGAGGTACCTATTTTATTAAGAAGATTTAACTGAAATTACCTGTGCGCTCTTCACTAATTTTTTTTATAATGTGGTAATACAGCTGACAGCTGTTATTATTCTAAGTTATTCTTCTAATTATATATCTAAGTCATTATTAATTAATAATATTGTCTTGTTTCAGTTGCCCCCCATTCAAAGAAGACTCGAAGTCTCTGGACGACAGCATTCCGAACACAGTAGCGATGGGTCCCAACTTCAACTGCACCACGCCTCTCTGCAACTACCGAGTCGTCGAGTGTCGGTACACGACCACCGACGAAATACATCGTCACAAGCCTAACATTACAAGTAGCATACAGATCTCAGATAACCCACCCACTACGCTATCGATAAACATACCCAATGAGGGTAAAGGTTAAGAAATAAGACCAAAATTCCTGTAGACAATTAATTATTATAGAATGAGACGCTGTAAGACACTATTTGGCGTATAATGTTTATTTTACAATGGTACACACGATTTTTGAAAAACAATGTTTCAAATAAGTATATCTGATTGTCTGAATCAGTTTTTTTTATGTTAAAATGAAGTACCTATTTGGATGTTTCATATGTGTATCTTCAGATAGTCCAATCATATTGTCCGTCTTGGAAAATCGTACGAGATTTTTGTGTTTCACTCTAATTAATAATTGATTTAAATATAATTATACTTGTATTTCAGTAAACTAGATTTTTAAAGTTGCAATTTTTATCACATTCGTCTTCCGCTGATACTCACAAATAATCCAACTACCTATCTCCCTATAATATGAGAATATTATGTACGTAATTTCAATATTTCACACTAAAATAAAAGACGATAGTGATTTTATTGACTCTTGCTACACAATTACTTAGGTGTTAGATATTACAGTTCCATAATAAATAATATTGTTATTAATTAAGTGATTTTGTATGTAATTATTATGTAATCATGAAATCTCTGAGCAATACGTTGCGCCAAATATTGTAAGTGTGGAAGATGTGGGATTTCAATGTGAGAAATTAATTATTTAATGAATGGGTTTGTCTATACTTTCAACTGTTTTTGTCAACTGCAAGCATTTTTATGTACCTATGTGTATTGATTTATGTGTCGCACTTAGTTCTACGACATAATTAATATTAAACTGTAATGCTCGTAATGTTGGCATTCTAGTCTTAATCTTCAGTAGATTTTGTGCTAATGTATAATGGTTAATGAATAATCTTTGTAACGCGTTAGATCAAGAGATTAAAAATGTCGGCTCATTAGGATAATAGTTATTAATTTCATTATGTATGCAAAATAAACAAAAAATTTACTTTTTTAAAGTATCTATTAATTTTGATGTCATGCTAATTAACGTTGTTCATAGTTTATTTTTACGATTCATTCAATATAATTAAGCCTTGAATGTGATATTAATTTTGTCTCGTACACTCAATGTTAGAAAACTTTCATGTCGATTTTACGACGTCATAAGCAATTTTTTCACTTTTAAAATATATTTTGGTGAAAGAGCCAAATAGAGTTGCCAAAAAGCATTGATTATCGCGTCCAGGGGTTTGTGTAACTATTTGATGTATTGCATTAAATAATATTATATTGTGCTCAGAAAAAGACAATTTAGTAGAAATGTGAAAGTAGAAAAGTTGTAGGCTACGATGTAATTTAGAAATTAATATCTAAAAATAGGTAGTTAGGTTGTATGCGTTTATGTGATGAAGGCATTTATTGGCCAAGTTATTCAAAATTATATGGAATGTAATTTTTTTATAATCAATAGTTAAGTGCCACGCCTAAATATTATGATTATTATATTACTTAGATAAGTATATTTAAAATTGTTATAGTTTTAAGTAAGAATGAAATGGAAATACAAAAGTGATAAAACATACTTCCCATGGTTTTATTTTGCCTTTTATTTACCGAAAAAGAATGCTGATAGTAGTGGCTAGCATTGTACCTAAGAATCTACTGTAGTACCTACTGTAGTGCTATCTTGCACTAGGTACCTAGTACTACCCAACCCAGTACCAAAGAATAGAAACTATTACTGCCAGTACTCTGCAGGCATTACCTACTTAAAATAATAATCAGTGAAACTAATAGTTAATAGTAACAGCACAGCGTTAAAGTTTTAAAAAGGGCGCTTTCACAATTTAAGGTGTGTCGCAAAATGTTGCCATAGGAATTACCACTGATTACAGCATCGCGCAGTCGCAAGACGGCGAAAATATTGTAGTTCGTGGTGCATTAGAGCTGGAGCTCACAATCTTCGCCACTCTCAACGCACTCGGAAGGATTTCATAGATAGATGATCAAAATTAGTAAATTATGTACGTTGAATAGGTATTATTGTCATTAGTCATTGTTACACAAAAATGATAAAAAGGTTTAGAATATCATACACACGGATCTCTAAAATAATTTTTAATACTGGCATTTCCGTTTCCTCTTGCACACAGACGACGACTTGCAGATTGCAGAAGTCCGCCATCTTGAACTAAAATTTCGTGATGGCATTGTGTCTTTCCAAATAAAAAGTGTATATTAATAATTGTTCCTTGCTTTAAACTAAAGCAATCATAAAAAATTTAAACATTTATTATATTAATTAAGATTTGTCAAAAGTGATATCGATTCGTTTATGATTAAAAAGATCACCAATAAAACAAATCAGCTGTTATCCGTCAATCGATGTCAACAAAATTACATAATTTTGTTTAGAAAAACAGTGCAGCCTCCGTTGTCATTTGGAAATAATCAAAAATGAATGTCGTTTTCATTAATTTATAGGACAAATTGTGAAAGTGTAACCAGCAGTTCATCACAACATTGTCGACGTTGTGATGTTATTTGTATGATGTAGTCGAACAAAAATACTTGTAGAATGGATCCAAACAATATTATAGAATGTGGTGGATTTTATTTTATTCACAACTTTGACTCAGGGAACCTCGGTCATGTAGAGCGAGTGCCCACGGAGCTAATAGGTGAGTAATTTGGTCATAGTTTGAGACAAGTGCATTCTTTGTGTATTGTGTTGTGCCAATTTCGCTGCCCTCTCATAGTCTCGCATCCAGTGATGTAATTAAAGCAATTAAAATAATAAGTCGGGCTTAGGAATACCGAATTTAATTATAAATTCCGTTACCGAAGTGTTTTACGGTATTTTTTGATGAGAGTTTTTCATCTTTTATGTGCATAAACTAATTAATATAAAATTGGTGTCAGAGTGGCAGTGCCCTAATTAGGTACCTATATTAAAAAAAAAAAAGCTTTTCAATATGAAATAAATATTGACAAATTATGCTGTAAAAAAGTTAAGAATTTTGCTATACCTTATCGAGTACAGTTATGATTTTAGTTCAGAATTATTATTAGGACCCTGGCTATTAGCCGGGATATAAAATGCTAGAAAAATTTCTGAATTATCATTTTATAAGATTTATTCTCTGCAAGAAAAATATTTATTAATATCTTCTATATCAATCTTAATGTTAATCAACATTGTAATATTATTTTTGAATAGGTTTTTGTTTCACATCTTTCAATTTATAAATCAGTATGTAGCAGGTTTTATTGTTGTCTGGCTAGAGCTCAATGGGCTTACCATTTACCTTAGTCTTACACTAGAGACTAGAGCAGATATCAATATGCAGATCACCCTCTACATTTCCTGATTATCATACCTATATAAAATCACTGACTGCAAAATTAATTTATCTTACAACTATGCAGGATTGTGCCGACTAGCTCAAAATATTGCCAAGAATTTATCATAATATAATATGTACCTATTATGTGTAAAGTAACACACAACTAAACACATGTTTTGTTGCAGCTTCGAGTGTAAATACAAAGACGAATGCAACAGAGACCCCAGACTATGAGTTTAACTTGTGGACGAGGCCAGACTGTGCCGGCACTGAGTTTGAGAATGGGAACCGTACATGGTTCTATTTTGGGGTACAGGCCACTGAGGCTGGCACGATGGTAAGTCATTATGCACATACAAATATGTTTTTGTACATGTCGTAATGGTATAAGAATGTCCCGCAATGACCAGTCACTCAGCAATAACACCAGCACTAATTGAGCATGGGAGCAGACTGAAAACCAGCAGTCAAGATAGCCACAGGGTTATCATTGCAAACAACTTAAATTGGACCTCAATGCAAATTTTGAGATTACTACTCAGAGATTTTCAGCAAAAATTGATGGGTGAACAGTGAACATTTTAGAACTTTATGTTGATACTACATTCTGTGAAGTCTAGCACAAATCAGTTCATTGGAACCGGGCTCCGAGGTTTTAGGTCTAAGGGCTTGTTCACGTTTGAACGCGCGAGCGCGGGCGCGACAGACTTTGCTTACACCGCACGTGCGTTTGTACGTGAACACTTTCATAGCACGTCGTATGTTTGATATTTCGCGCCCGCGCCCGCGCCCGCGCCCGCGCGTTCAACGTGAACAAGCCCTAATGGTACTCCACAATTTTATTAGTTACGGATAACTCTCGTGGTAGTGATAAAAATCGTAAAAAAATGTGTTGTTAAGGTGCGGTTGAACCTGATAAACCTGAACAAGCAAGGCAAGATGTACAACCAAGGCATGGCGCCAGTGACTCGCACGCTGCCCGGCAAGCCGCAGTGGGAGCGCATCAGGGACCGCCCCGTGCACTCTGTATGTATACCCTCACTGTACTGTGCTCCTCAACAAGCAGCAACAAGTACAACCAGGGCACGGCGCCGGTGACGTCACGCTGCCCGGCAAGCCGCAGTGGGAGCGCATCAGGGACCGCCCCGTGCACTCTGTATGTATATACCCTCACTGTACTGTACTCCTCAACAAGCAGCAACATGTAACAACCAGGGCACGGCGCCGGTGACGTCACGCTGCCCGGCAAGCCGCAGTGGGAGCGCATCAGGGACCGCCCCGTGCACTCTGTATGTATACTCTCACTGTACTGTGCTCCTCAACAAGCAGCAACATGTACAACCAGGGCACGGCGCCGGTGACGTCACGCTGCCCGGCAAGCCGCAGTGGGAGCGCATCAGGGACCGCCCCGTGCACTCTGTATGTATACTCTCACTGTACTGTGCTCCTCAACAAGCAGCAACATGTACAACCAGGGCACGGCGCCGGTGACGTCACGCTGCCCGGCAAGCCGCAGTGGGAGCGCATCAGGGACCGCCCCGTGCACTCTGTATGTATACTCTCACTGTACTGTGCTCCTCAACAAGCAGCAACATGTACAACCAGGGCACGGCGCCGGTGACGTCACGCTGCCCGGCAAGCCGCAGTGGGAGCGCATCAGGGACCGCCCCGTGCACTCTGTATGTATACTCTCACTGTACTGTACTCCTCAACAAGCAGCAACATGTACAACCAGGGCACGGCGCCGGTGACGTCACGCTGCCCGGCAAGCCGCAGTGGGAGCGCATCAGGGACCGCCCCGTGCACTCTGTATGTATACCCTCACTGTACTGTACTCCTCAACAAGCAGCAACATGTACAACCAGGGCACGGCGCCGGTGACGTCACGCTGCCCGGCAAGCCGCAGTGGGAGCGCATCAGGGACCGCCCCGTGCACTCTGTATGTACCCTCACTGTACTGTGCTCCTCAACAATCAGCAACATGTAACAAACAACATGTTGCCTTGTACAGGTGGCCAAACCTATAATGGTAAACAGCAATGTGTAACATGGCCGATTGCCGGGTAATTAGTTCAGCATTCGGCTCGCACGTTGAGCCTCGTGGTCAAGCTCTCTGTAGGTGAAGCTCAGCATTCGAGCCCCAGCTAGTGAGGAAGCTCGAGACGTTATTTTACACAGTCATTACTTTGCGGCTACTTCCCAGTTCTAGGCAATACAACATTCTTCTCACCTATACAGAATATTTCTTTGACAAAATCTTATAATAATTATAGAAATCAACATTTTAAATCATGACAAAATGCCACAGTGGAGGTACTTTCTGAATGGGTGATAGAACCCATACAAAAGGTACATTTGTGAGAAGAACGTGCAAGAAACTCTACTCTAGTTCACAATATACTAACTCATACAAACATTCCAGACGGACGACAACACATTCACGCTAAGCTTCAAGTACAGAACGTCAGACAACCTGAAGGCGACGACGTTCTTCGCGTTCACATACCCGTTCTCGTTCGCGGAGTTGCAGATAGCGCTGAACTCCATTGACCTTAAGATGTTGCCGCTGCCCACGCCGCAAGCACCCGACGATATCTACTACTATAGGGAGTGTCTTATTTATTCTTTGGAAGGTAAGTTACAGAAACCAACATCCAAAAACCAGTTTTACTCCCAAAAATTTAGCTTGTATACCATTCCTGGGCCTAAGCAACTCAAAAAAGCGTGATCGATCGTGGTTCGTTAAAAATCATTGTATGATTTTGATCTGATAGATTAAATTGTTTTTGGCTGGACTGATTGAGCTGAAATTGGATTTGGTATTGTAGAATGACACATCTAGGCATCTCAAATACAACTGAGTCTCTTCGAGTGGTTGAGAATCCTTCCATTTGAAATCATTTAAAAACTAAGCAATCGTTTAAAGTCCAATGAATTGGCTTCACTTAGCTACCTGTAAAGCTTGGTTTGCTAACCTTAATTCTTAATAATAGGAAAATAGCAAAATAAATCCCAACATTTTATCTCCCACCCCCGCCCTACACCAAACCAAAACAAACGCTCGCGTGTTTTCGCAACATCGTTAACAATGGTAAAAGACGGTTAATGACTCCAAATGATAATAAACTCTAATATATGTTTAATCGGTTTCTGCCACAGGCATGCATGGTTAATTATTAACTGTGATTTATGTTCACAGCTTAAAGATTTATAGTACAAATAATAATAAGAATAATATATTTCCTAATGGGACGGAAGTGGCAGGTGCCGTAGTCCTAGCAATACCCTCATTAACCATCCATTTAGAATACACATCCATAGCCTAGTTCAAGTAGTTTCCATTAATTAGCAATAGTCCTGTCACTTGGCGGAGACTGTCTTTGAGCCCATTTTCTATAGATGGACTCACAGACAGACTCCAATAAGTGTCACCCATTACATTTATATTAAAAGCTCAAAAGGGCCTCTGCGCGTTGGACTTTTTTGTCTCCGTGTACACCTATAAAAGGCCCGGGCTTAGCCCGTGTTTAAGAGCGAGAATAATAGTTTGGAAAAACAATATTTATTAGTATTAACTGATTGCTAAAATATAGGTCTTTGTTTCAATAGGTCGAAGAGTGGACCTACTAACGATATCATCACATCACGGCATCACAAGTGAACGGGAAGACAGACTCAAGAATCTGTTCCCGGATAACCAGGAGAGACCGTTCAAATTCCACAATAAGAAGGTTGGTAGCTGTTCATTTCATTTTACGTCAGATAATTATTTAATTATTATTAATGTTTTAATATAAGATTAACATGTTTTAAGCTCACTTTAAGTCGCATAAGGCGAGGCGCACGTTTTGATTCATAACTCGAAAATCCCTCGATCGATTCCATAGAATTTATTACCTACTTTTTTTCCAAATCGGTTCAAGCGTCTTCGAATAATCGGTTAACACACGTAAAGAAATATCGTCGAATAAACCTTTCAAAAAAAAAAATGTACCTCTTTATGAGAAAAAACTATAGTTTCTAGTTCCGTCAGTAAAATCTTCTTTTTATAAAACAAAGTTTATAAAAGTTAGGGTAATCGCCGTTGTAATTTTCTAAGGAATCGTAGTCTGGTAATCCCATAAAACAATTTGCAAAGGTATCCTTTTATTATCACGCGACCGAGGTAACGAACTTTCTGCTTACAAAAATATTTTATTAGAGTCGACGAATAGAAAGTTTAACTGTTTATTTGCAGTGATAAAGTAAAGTATTATAGTTCTAACTGAAAACGAGGAAGTGGTGTAATTATTTCTGGACTACATTCACTATATTGATCATAAAAAGTAGGTACATACGAGTACTTATTGATCTTAAAATTAATTTAAACCTCAGATTCATGGTTCACTTTTATTTTAATGTTTAATCCTTTCAAAAAGGGGGGAATCTATGCCAATCCTTCGTAATAGAATTGACCAATTCCAGTGCTTTTAATCCCTGTTCAAAAGTGTTTAGTCGGAAAAGGGCTGCGGATTTAGGGGGGCAAATCGTCATTGTGGAAAATCATATAAAAAAATTACAGAATAATATAATTATTATACCATAAAAATATTTCATTTATTCCCAGTAGATCCTTCAAAAGAGCCAATGGAACTTTTACTTCCCATTAGTAAAAAGTTCCACTAGTCACTGTGAAAAGGAACTACTGAAAAATAACCAAATATTTAACCCTAAAACACCCCCACAGGTCATTTTCATATCCGCCCGAGTGCACCCCGGCGAAACTCCATCCAGCTTCGTATTCAACGGGTTCCTAAACCTGCTGCTGACGAGGAACGACCCGATAGCGATCCAACTGCGCAAGCTCTACGTGTTCAAAATGATCCCCTTCCTTAACCCTGACGGGGTGGCGAGGGGTCATTACAGGACCGACACTAGGGGGGTCAACTTGAACCGGGTCTATTTGAACCCCTCGCTGTTGCATCATCCCACGGTTTACGCTTCTAGAGCTTTGATAAGGTAAGAATTCAATTAGTTTAGCAAATTATGTTTAAATAGAAACTGATTAGAATAATGAGATTTATATTGTCTTCTAAAAGGGACTTCAAACTCTCTCTCTCTCTCTCTTTCTTCTTGCCCTGTGGTAGAGCAGGGCAGAGCTATTCACTTATTCCCTTCCCTGCACAGAACTTTGATGGTTAATAGGGGATAGAACCCACTCGACCCTCAAAATTCGTCCCCCGGAAGAAAGTTTTAGATTCGACCCCTATTTTAGCACCCATCTTGTTGAACATCTGTAAAATTTGCAGTCATTTATTCAGTCTATTTTGCCAAACCACCATGAGTAGATATAGCGTTCAACGACACTTGCAAATGATAAAATTGTTTCATCAAAATGGGAGTTCGGGTTGTGTTCTGTTCCGTTCGAGCAAAAATTATCTTTAGGGATGAGGTCAATTTCTGGACGAATGAACATGAATAAACAAAATTATCAAATTTGGCATAATACCAATCCACACTAGATCCAAGAACGTCCAATGCATCCTGGTAATTTTATGACATGTGTAGTATTTAGGTTAAAATCACTGTTAGATAATTATTATTAAATTAAATAAATAAGTTTTTTTTCCTTTGGCAATAAGGTTGAAAATACTGATTTTTCTTTAGGTACCATCACTTTGGTTGTGAGAGGGAAGACCTGTGTGAAGACAGCAAGAGTTTCACGTCGAGAAGTATCCAGAACATCAGTGAAAGCTCTGAAGTAAGTTTATTAAAACTTATTTTCAAAAGACTGTATGTACCAATATTATAATCCCTAGTAGTATTATATTAATTTTACTTTGCACTTTTTGTTATTTATTTGTCTTAATTTTTATCATATCTTAATCATACTAATGTATGTGTGTATTTTTTGTTGCTTTTTCACGCAAAAAGTACTGAACCGATTGCAGTAAAACGGTTTAACGGTTCTTCCTGCTAAAATTTAGCCTTATGTGTTATTCCATCTAAACTATATAACATACCAAATTTCAGCCCAATCGGTCCAGCCGGTGTGATAGAGAGTAGCAAACATAATCTATCCAAATTTTCGCATTGATAATATTATATTAGTAGGAAGATTCCAATACATAGTTTTATGAAACGATCAATCGTCTATAATAAAATCATTCATCCCTTCATCGGTTTGACAGGAAACATTCTACCTGTAGTTTATCGGGAGCACAGTAATTGCGTGACTGTCGTCTATATCGCATTGCTATAACGAGTTACATAAACATACAACTCAATCGACATACCCTCTATTATTGTACTTCTTAAGAAATGCTTTAAAAGCATTAGGGACTATAAAATACGTCACACGTTAAGTTCGAAGGGGCGTCGAAGTGTGACGTTCAAAGTTTCGAGACGTGAGGGTGGAGTTGTATTTCGAGGGTCTCACAAATGTAATGAACTTCATAATGACATGAATGGGGGAGGTGTGAAAATGACAAAAATAATAAGTATTTATTGCAGATAATAAAAAGTCCATAAAATGATACTCGTAGTAATCATTGTTCTAAGTTGTTAGTAATCTTAAAAAATAAAGTTAGCGAGTTGGGACTATACATATGTACATTACGTGCCCGGCGGTCTACTTCGCTGCCTGGACAGATGAATGTCCAACAATGTTTTCAAGATAGTGTCGGCGCTCACACGCATTCTGTACCACATCGACCTGACTGACTCGACCTTCTGACCACGTTCGGAATCCGTTTTCTCATGATAGAAGTCTTCGATATGTGCCCAACAGTGCCAGTTATTCTACCGCCTGAGCAGTGATGTGCAAACATTACTGTGCTTCGGTAGGAGGGCACTGTAGCTAGTGAAATTACTGGGCTGAAGAGTCTTTAACATCTTATGACTCTCAAGTCTCAAGTAAGAAGCGTTGGCGCAGTACACTGGGTAGCACTGTACTAATTATGGGCAGCGTTATTTATTTCTTACCATCAGAACAGTGTCTTGCTCGTCTTCTTACTTCGTTGTATAAAAAAAACATGACCCTCCCTCCGCAAACATTTGTGATGCGCTACAGTAGCATGGGAACCCCATCAATATCCTGAAAGCATCATTATATTGAACACGTAGATCGTTGTATAACGTAACGTTCTTTATATAGCCTTTTATTCTTCCAGCTTGTAGATCTAAAAAAGAAGAAAGGTTCAAGTACAACGGGTACATACAAAAGCGAATTCAAACGGGAGAAGACAGTCAAGTCGCTCAGCGGTAACAAATCATCGACGACAATCAAACAACCCTCCGTCGATACCAAGAAGGACAGCCCTAAGGGACAGTCGGAAACTAGCGGTTTAGTTGATCAGGTAAGTTTGATATCAGTTTGGGAAATAATAAATTTAAGATTAAAAAATAACCAAAGAAATAGTCCCAAATCGTGGAGATATTCTCTACAATCTATAACTAGACTTGAGTTCCGCAGTGTTGTTAGTTGTTATTTTAGTATTTTAAAATTAATTCGAAAAGTGTCTTGGTTTAGACCCTAGATCAATATAAATTAATATTCCCAAACAAATGTGAAGCGGTCGGATTTCAATACAAAATTCATAATTTTACTAAAGAAATCCTACTAATCTAATCTGCGGATAATGACGCAGCTCAAAATGAAATTCACCTGCTTAAATGTAGCCTAATTATATGTATGTTATTCCAGGATCTAAATCTACCTAGCTATCGAACCAAATTTCAATCCAATCGTTCTAGCCGTTTTCGCACAACCATCTATACAAATTTTCGCATTTTTATAATATTAACAGGAAGATTCCAATACTCAATTTTGCGAAGCAAAATCTGTCATCCGTAACAATTTCGTTGTACCATGCAGCCTTATCTAAAGCCTATAAACCTATATTAGTATCAAAACCCACGCACTCTAGTTATTACTGAAACCTATAATATTATGGTGCTTAAGTGGAACGAGTACCGTGAAATTATTATCGTAATCGGTTAACCATTGCTATAGAATTGTTAGAGGAAAATGGTAACGTTGACATGGATGATATTATGGACACAAAATGAATTTCCACTTTAAATAAGTGAACTTTAAATAAACGGTAGCGTCTCACAAAAAATCTCAAAAATCTAATTCTTTAGGGCCTAATATACGTTGAACGACTGTCTCACTCGCACAATATAAATATGATGAATTTTATAGTTTTGAGATGGTCACTCTACAATAACAAGTTGACAATTTGACTAGCGTTTGTAAACGGGCTCCGTCATATTGTGATATGAAAATTCATACCATTTATCTATGCATATAGCAACACATTTTACACAAAGCGGGAATGACCTAGTTAATAACAAAACGGTCATCTATTTTAGAATGTTATTGTTCAAATATAAACATAATCAAGATCGTAACATTGATACGCTGCATTCAAAATAACTAGCTCTTGGCAAGAATAAGTGAAAATTTACAATACAATGTTGTATAATTGCCAAGTTCATGGAATACTTGCATTTTTATTGGCTGGTGATTGATACCTGGAAAAGGTAGTTATTCCGGTATGTGAGAGTTTTTACTGCAAAAAAGATCTTGATTCCATGTTAATTACAGTCAATTTTACTAGGAAATACAATAGAGGTGAAAACTTCTTCTTTTCGAGTCGAAATGGCTTTATTTTTGTCTATAGCTGCTTGGACCAGTAGGTGGACAGAGCTATAGCTTTGTCATTGGCCTCGACGAGATCCAGCTTCGTACATATGACAGGTGTAAACTAAAACTCACTACTCGCTCGCTACTAAAACTAAAATACTGTAGCCAAAGCTTTCTCGGCGAGGGATCAGAATATGTTTGAGCGATACGCAAGTCCATTTCAAGCGCAAAACCACCCATGTCTTCAGTACTTAATATCCATGCAACACTGTACTCTTCTCAGCATACTCAGGCAAGGTTTTCCATCAGCGCGCTGGGCTGTTGGCGTCGATGTGAAACCGCTCTGTCTCAAAACCAGCCTTACAGATGTACAGGCGTAAGGCTGGTGTCCCTTAATTTAACTTATTTCTCTCCTCTCCTTGCACGGTTGTCTGAAAGAGATCGCTATTAGCGATAAGACTGCCAATTGTAACACTTAGTTTTATATTATAGTTTTAAGTTGTTTTTGAACATTTTTGTGTTTCAATAAAGGATTATCTATCTATCTTAAACCTTGTTTTCCCTTTTAGGTATATGACATGAGACTCCACGAAAGGCCATCCCAAAGCGACAGCTCACAGCACTCTAACGCCAACGGGGAGGAAACCGGGTCGTTACTCAACGACGACGTGCTGAGATCCTGCCTCGGGTCCACCGTACATATAAGTACGAGCGAGGAGTTGAACATTCACGGCGCCAACCCACTCAAACCGCTCCGGGACGCGCTGAAGAATAGTATCAGCTTGCTTATGGGCTCCTCGTCTTCTAATACTGCGTGAGTGACGTCACTATCACGATAGTGATACATGTTTAAAATAAGAATATTGTGCATGTATTTGTACGGAGCAGAATTGATCAAAGTGACTGAATCACGGTGATTTTTTTTGACATCTTCTCAGCGCTGTTATTGAATTCTAGTCCACTCCGCTTGAATAAAAACAGAGTGTGTTTTAAACTCGGTCAAATTTATTTATAAGTTCAGTCGTAATTAAAAGTAATACAGATTTTGGGCAGACATTGTTGTTAAAAATTTCTAAAATTGTCCCTTAACTGTTAACATACATATGTAGGTACATAGTACTACTAAATCTTTGTCTGGATGAGCTTTGAAGCATTTTCTGACTTTGACTTGGCTATCGACTGCACTATAACTATACAACATGTTACTTGATACTAATAAATACACTACAGTATAAGTCAATATTAAAACCAAACAATATATTGCAGAGACTTGTCGCCGAAAGAACAGAACAACGTCAAGATGGGGTGGTGTCAAACTTGTAAGATGGCCGTCGACAAACTGGAAGCCAGCATGCCTGGCATTGCTAGCATTGTGCCTGGATACAGCGCTATTGTAAGTTTAAATTAAATATTACTATTTTTACTTTGAGCTGAGGTGGCGCAAAAATGGCCATGTGGAAGGATTTGGGGGAAGTCTTTGCCCAGCAGTGGGACAGCATAGACTAAAAAACAAATATTTTATATTTGTAGGATTTACCGGGGGTAGATTTCCTTTGGTCGACTAGGTGGGTACCCTGTGGGTGGATTAAGATATTATATATAAATAATGTTCATATGTGGGTACTTGTAAATAAACCAGTCTTTGCATGCCACTCGGTGTTGTCACTTCGTCTCCCGTCTTCCCAATCCTTTACATACCCCATCAGTGCCAGTTATTCTACCTCCTGAGCAGTGATGTGCAAACATTACTGTGCTTCGGTAGCGGGGCACTGTAGCTAGTGAAATTACTGAGTTGAAGAGTCTCAACATTTTATGACTCTTGAGTAAGAAGGGTTGATGCATTGCATTTAGAATTTTACGCCATTGTGAACTTCTCTGCTTAGCGTCAGTTGAGATGCATTCGCATCCAATTATCCTCTTATCCCATTAAACTCTCACCTTACCCCATTGTTCTATCACCTAAAACCCATTATTCTTGCATACAATTATCTTGTCACCTAATCCTATTGCCATTTTATCCTATTATCCTGTCACTTAATCCCAACTCCCCATTTCCCAGGCTCGTGTAGAAACGCCGGCATATCACTCAATAGACGAATACAGGGAACATCAAAGACAGCAGTTCGATGCTCACGAACGAAAGGTACCTTAAATTTAGATAAACTTCGTTTAAGTAAAAAATAATTCTTTTATATCCAACGAAGCAACGACCTACATGGTTTTAATTTTTTTTGTTATGAAAATTTACTACATTGTACTTGTGTAAAGACGTAAGTTTTTTTGCTTGTACAGTCAACTACAAAGAGATGTATCCATGTTAGTCTTACAAAATGAAGGAACTTTTAGTATGCAAAAATTATTTACCCTTACATCGTGACATTTTCAGCATCCACCACCATTTGAAATGCTATTAGCTATTATTATGTATCACCTAAGGAAAAGTAGTGGGATACATCATTGTTGCATATTAAACGAGTCGATGATAATATAAAGTTTGATTGCTACTAGAAATGTCACGAACCAAGGGTAGTTCATTGTGGCAAATGAAAATTTACTTCATTTTGTAAGCCTAACATGGATACATCTCTTTGTAGTTGACTGTACTTATTTGTTGCGAATAAATTTCTGAATCGATTGGAATGATTGGTGTACAGCAGGGCTATTCACTTATCGGCATACATTTTTGACAATTCGGTATTCGGTTCGGTTCTTTCACGGATAAGTGAATATCCCTGCAGGTAATTTATACACTAGAATAGCAATGGCTGATTGCGTCAGCGAATGAAACAACGGGGAACAGTTAGTGCAATTAAATATTATTTTAATAATAAAAGTTTTGTTTTTGTTACAGTTACTAGACAATGAAGTACCTGAGAACGGCGATAATGTCTACATGTGCCCCAATTGTTTCAAGAGATTTATCATGACAGACGATGATGAAATTGTAAGTATCATTTATCATGAGCTTGTTTTTTGTGAAGATTTAATAATACCTATTATAAATTTGAAGTGTCTTTTCTTCACGTCTAAGCGTTTGAACCAAGGTTATACATAATAAAAAATATCATAATATCTTTCACTTTTAGAAGGTGTCAACGTACGCGTCTCGGACTAGCATAGGTGTGTCGTGCGGAGACAACGGCGACCTGCCTTCAGCCCCCGACCAGCCTGAATGTCGTGCCGGAAGTACTGGGGACAGTGCGCATACTGTATGATTATTTTTAAAATTAGTACAATAATTACTATCCTACCGATTGCGCCATATATTCCAACCACACATTTTCGAGATTTCAACCTTAACGTGACTGACGCAAAAAAAAAAACCTGCTGCATGTTTATCAGAAAGAGATCGATCGGAGTGATCAGACCGCCAATTGGTACACATTTAGAAGGAAAGAAAAAAGTTTTATTTATGGCAAATCACAATTTGGTTAGCGTATAAGTAATTGGCAGTCGGCAGTATAATACATTTGCCGCAAAAAGGCGCCAGCTCAGCATATTTTATGTAGGTCAAAAAGGATCTACGCTGGTCTTCCGCTGGCACCATCGGCCAGTAGTTAGTGTTAATTAATAGTTTTTCTTTTCTGTGTGGTATCAAAGTGTTATTTATTTTAAAATACTTGTTCCCCCAGTCACCGCAACCCGCCGAGAAGAAGTCCCCCACCCCACAAACTCGCATAGCCAAGCTGAAGCGTCCGCCCGCACCGACTCAGCCGCCCCCCGCGCCGAGACCGCCGCCTAAAGAAACTAAGGAACCAGACTCCGGCCTGTATCTATATATAGATCTACATGGACACGCTTCTAAGAAAGGTAACATTATTAATAAACAATGTGGTGTCTTTTATTTAACTATACATTTGATTAATTACAATACAAAGTTAAACTTCTTCTTTTTGAGTCGATCGGCTATAAGTTATAATATTATGTAAACCCTACATCTGCTTTGACCAATACGTCGCTACTGTTATTGCGTTATCATTGGCCTCGAAAAGGTCTTGCATTGTGCAAGCTGTAGGGCAACTGGGGCATTGTAGGAGGTGTGCCATTGATTGGACGGCACCACAATCGCACCTGTCGTCCTTGGAGAAACCCCACCTTACTCGGTTTTCGCGGCTTCTTCCGACACCGGCCCGGAGTCTATTTAAACACTTCCAGACCGGCCAGGGAAGCTCGCTAAAAATTAAACTAATAGTAAAAATTTTAAGTTCATGGATGTTGCCAAGGCATTTGTCATAAAATATATCCATTCTGATATGCAATATTTCTACCTGCAACTTTAAGACTGCAATAAAAACGAAAATATTTGGTGTGTTTTAAAACGTATATTATCCAAGATTGTAAAATTATCGACAATTTATTGATATTCCTAAATATTTCCTGGAGTGCCTCAGGGCAGTATACACAGACTAATACTTTTTCTTATCTTTAGTGTTAATAGTATTCCCTTGCTTTTAAGGAAAGGGAAAAGCGTTCTTTCAAATTACTGACGTCTCATACTCCAAACCTCCAGTTTTTGATGAATTAATATTTAACGACGGTTTCATGAGTAGTTTTACAGATTATATCGGTTACATACAAACTAACACACAAACACACACCTTTTAAAATATTGTAAAAGTATAGCGTGAATATGGTACTCCAGGTATATTCATGTACGGCAACCACTTCGAGGACACGGACAGCTGCGTGGAGTGCATGCTGCTGCCGCGCATCATGTCGCTCAACAACCTGCACTTCCACTTCTCATCCTGCAACTTCACCGAACGGAACATGTATCTGAAGTAAGTACATAACACGTAATAACTGTCTATATTATAGATTTTGGGTAGGTCTAAGGTCAATAATAGTTAAAATATTTGTGTAACTATACGTACAAATAACACAAACCATATCAACGTTCTCCCCCTATAGTCAGAGAAAGACCCAACCTGTTTGTCATCTTCATTAAAGTATGTATTTACAAAAAAAAGTATACTTAGTCAGGTCATAAATTCTGTCACATGTTTAATATAAAATTATTGGAACAAGTTTATTTATTATGTAACCATTTATATACCAAAATGAACTTAACAAAACATAGATTCTTATGACAATAAAGTTTATTCAAAATGACCTCCGTGATTTTGAATACAGGCCTTCAATCTGCGCGGCCAGTCGTCTATCGCAGCACGAACGAGGTCCATGTCAATATCGGCTGCTGCCTTAATCAAGGATGTCTTGAGTGACTCCAAATTGGGATGAGGCTTTGAGCACGCCTTTTCCTCCAAGTGTTGCCATATCTTGTAATCTAACGGACTCAAATCTGGACTGGAGGAGGGCCAGTCTTCGTGCCGGATGAAGTCGATTTCACGCGCCGCCAGCCAGTCTTGTGTGCTCTTCGCTCTATGAGCTGGCGCCGAATCTTGTTGGAATACCCAGTGCCTGTTATTGAACATGGTATGAGAAACAGGTTCCACAAGGTTCGTCAGGACTGTATTTTGATACACAACTGCATTCGTTTTTACACCTTTCTCACAAAAATGTACCTCTGTTAAGCCCCAATAAGAAACTCCCAACCATACCATGAGCGAGGATGGAAAATGACCTCGTTGGACACGCGGAATACGGTTGCTCGCTTCTTCACTACTGTGTGCGTACACCTTATCATTTTGTTTGTTGTAACTCTCTTCTACGGTAAAAATTTTTTCATCCGAAAAAAGAATTTCTCGATATTTTTTTCTCGCGTACCGCTTCAACAAAGCGCGGCATCTCTTCAGTCTCAGGTCCATTAGACGAGCATTTAAACGATGTCCTGTTTTTCTTCGATATGCCCGAAGCCCTAAGTCTTCATTTAACACCCTTTTCACCGTGGTTCTGCTTAACCCCATCTGAAGGGCCAACAGTTTCTGCTTACGTTTGGGATTTCTTTGAATTCGCGCCTTCACAGCTTTTATCACTGCTGGAGTCCTAACAGACCGAGGGCGACCACTTCTTGACCTGTCATCTACACTAGAGTCTTCATTGTATCGTTTGATGGTACGATAAACGAATCTTTTGGTTATATTCAAATTTTTCAGTATGTCAAAAATTTGAATTGGCGCGTAACCGCAACGATGCAACGCAATAACTGCAACACGGTCTTCTTTAAGCGTCCACTCCATATTTAAAAATGAGTAAAATTCTAAAAAGTATACATTTTTATTTTCATGAACAATTCGAAATTCGAATTCAATAAACTTTTTTGTGGCCAGCATTCTAAAAGAAAAGTTTTTACTGTGTGACAATACTTATGACCTGACTAGGTATAAGTATTATATCCGTTATCCTAACCACCATAATAACAAGCATTAAGTTGCTTAGTTTGGGATTAGGTGGCGCTGTGTGAAACGTCCTGAAATATTTATTTATTCATTATCAACCCTAAACTTTCCCTAGAACGGCACGTCCTACGAGGGGTTTGCGATTAGACCAGAGGGCCTATTGGCTAATTGTCACCCACCACGATTGATAACAACTTCAATGTACATTGCTGCGTCTGTTATTTGACTCATATTAATGAGGAGGTTTAAGCAAGTAATGTACGCAATTTTGTCTATGGATTCTAGTGTTTTTCATGTCGTTTGGCGATAGCCAATAGGTCCTCTGACCGTTTATATACTGCACACACACCTAATTAACCAAAATTCTCATATCACAGAGACCGCCGCGACGGCATGTCCCGGGAAGGCTCGGGCCGAGTAGCCGTACTGAAGGCAACCGGTCTAGTCCGGTCCTATACTCTCGAGTGCAACTACAACACGGGGCGACTGGTCAACGTCCTCCCCCCCACGGTGCGGGAGGGGCCGGCCGCCGTCAGTGCCACGGCACCGCAGCCGCCCAAGTACACGCCGCACATATTCGAAGAGGTAAACCCGTTCCAGGTTTGTGTGTTACATGTGGCGTAATAGCGTTCAAAGTCTTTGTAGACGGCGCATAGGCATATTTTTACAAGCTTTATATTACTTTCACCTGTCTGTTGTCTGTCTGTCTGTCTGTCTGTAATCAAATCTTGCAAGTTTGATTTGACCCACTTCCCGGTTTTCAATTGAGCTGAAAATTTGCATGCGTGTGTAAATCGGATGACAATGCAATATTATTATGACATCGAGCTGATCTGATGATGGAGCTGGAAGGTGGCCATAGGAACTCTGTCATTAAACAACGCAACCCCATCGAGTTTGGGCTCATTTGATTCGTCTTGACGAGTACTTTATGATGCAAGATAATAATAATAATTAAAGCTTGTTTTTAAAAAGTATTTTTAAAATTTCACTTGTTTTTATTTAAGACGTGAGACGTTGTTTAGACATCAAGTCATACTTGATTACGAGGCTAGAACGCAGACCGTAGGCTATTAACCAACAAAAATAAAATGTTCGAGTCATAGACCGTTTTAATTTGTTGTTTAACGTGCTAGTGGATTACGCGATAAAGTTAAACATAAAATAAATAAAATAAAAAGCCATTTATTGCCAGGAAACCAAATACAAAAAATCTTAAATCTACTTTTTGCTTAGGCAATAAGGGTACATTCAACATGTGCTGAAACATGAATGTGTGACTAAGAAAAGTTATATTTTTGTCGGTTAACAGTGATAGATTGCCAGTGCGCGATAACCAATAGGCCCTCAGTGCCCATATTCCAGATAGTGCAAAATGAAATTACAATATAACGCTATGCGCCGTTTGCGAAGAAACTTACATAGATACAGTACTTCAATTACTTTTAACACATCAAACATATTTATTGCTAAAACATGACAGAATTATTTTGTGTGTAGAACAAGATTTATTGTCAAAAGCACATTTCGCAAACCCCATATCAATACAGCACCAACTCAAAAAAAAAAAATTATAATTTCAAACTTAAAGAAGTGTAAATAAAATTGCAATTGCTGTAAAAATAATTTTTGAGTTGACCCTGTATTGTACTAGGTGTGCGATTTGATACATGCTTACAGGTACTCATATTTGTTGAAATGCTGTATGGACTCTCAATTCTCATTTCTGGTTGTATTGTTTTCATGTAGCCTCATTTTTATTATGTTCAGTAAAATATCATCAATGTAAAAATGCAAATAGGATTTTATTCGATTGATCAAATAGAACCTTTAGCTTATTCCAAAAAATATTTGTAAAAGATTTTAGATTTTCTAAAGACTAAAGTAGTTAAAAACCGTTTCAGATGAGACACTATCGCTCAAAGAATCTGGATTTTTTCGAAGAGATAGACCCCTGGAAGGTTTGTCCAAAAAATGTACATATTTTTGAAGTACTTTGTATAATTATATATTTTATGTAGACTTGTTAGATGTAAAAGTAGTGTATGCTTTATATTAAAATATCTCTTCAAAAATTTCCAGATGGTTTAAACACTGCGAATTATAAGCGCACAAGAATTGTACATAGATTTTCAGTTATTTTTAAGTTACCCTCAAATACATCACAAATAAAATATACCTATACACAACCTGCTGTATGTACTATTAAAATTTAACTTTAATCAATTCAGTGATTTTTAGCTTGTGTTACAAACATCTATACTTATATATGTCACGAATAATGTCAGAAGTGCGGCTACACCTAGGTTTAGCCGGTGACACCTAGGTGTAGCCGACTGCAATCAGTTAAAGTTAGGTGTGAACAAATTTTTGTAAAAAAAACTTGTTTTTTTATTACGAAGTCGTGTTACGGATTTGGTTAGGTTTGAACAGTGATTACAACGTGCGAGCCGAGCGAGCGAAGCGTGCGTGCTGCGGTAGCAGCCGGCGAAGCACCAGATCTTACTTGTCCTTATTCCAGAGTTCTCAATTCATCATTAAGGAATACTTAATGCTAATTTTATGACGATCACCATACAACAACAATTAAAACATTTCAATAAAAACTTGTCTCACGTTTTAAACGCGTGAGCGGTGAGGCCGTAAATAAATCTTCTACACCTAACTTTAACCGACTACGGTCGACTACACCTAGTTTTAACCGGGTAAACCTAGGTGTAGCCGTACTTTGAACTTTAGCCGTAACATATACACAAATCTTGGTCTTATCACTGGCGGATCCAGGATTTGGTTCTGGGGGGGGTCAAGGTGCAGACGGGCAAAAATATTATAATTTTTCAGGGGGAGGGCATCGGCGGATTTTTTGTATATCAACACTGGTTGTATTTGCTACCCCACTAGTAGCGCCACGTGACGCGCCGTTTAGTAGCGGCCAGTTTAAGGAACTACGCGGGCCTCACGGAATATTCTCTTTAACAAAAAAATCACGACTTCTTATTTTTTTATAAAACTGTTTACTGTATTATTATATAATAAAGTATACATATAAAATATCTAAATTTATTAAATCGATTTTAATATCCCCAGAAATGTAAAATAATCCTCAAAATTATGATTATTTTTTGTTCTAGCGAGGGATCAAGTTATACTGGTCAGTCAAATTGCCTCTCTTTCTAATAAAGCGTATTCTCCAAATAGCTATCCTTGTCTACTGACTCGTATTTAGCCAGTGTTGTGAATATTTTGACGATTGAATCGATGCATGATAATCGATTAGAGGACAAATGTATACCACATCTTCGACCAGGTCTAATTGCATGCTATCTTTAGGTACAACTAGCGCATAATATGTTCTGTAGGCCCATGTCCTAGCTTCATTTATTCCTATCCAGTTTTACCCATTGAAAAGTACCTACTGTTACCTATTGTCAAGAGCCTAGAGAGGCTTATAGAGCCTAAGCTACCTATTATACCAAATTTGATTAGTTCAGCTGTAAATATGTTAAAAATAGCTAATGTGTAATGTGTATGTTTATTAGAAAATATTCCAAAATAACATTGCAAGAAATGAGTTTTAAGGGGTTTGCCCACTATACCGTACCATATGCCCGTTTGCATTTCTTCTTTCTCTCGTATTTTGTCCGTGTTCAAAACAGAATCTAATCACGAGAATGCAGTACCATTTTCATTTTTGCATGCCTATCAATATAATATGTTGCTTACATGTTCAAGCATCTTTACGTGTTAACCTTTTTCGTTGAACTGGCAACAGATGAACTTTGATGAGTTTTCTTTATTAATAACGGAAACAAGTTTATATTATTATCTTTTTATCGGTCATCATTTGTGGCTATAAACCCGTACACTCACTGCATTCTGGTCCCTACACGCAGTTGTTTGACAACATTGCATGCCATGCATAGACCTGTCAGTATCAGCAACATATTCTCAGCGATATTTATTGTTAACGCTCCGTGCAAGGCTCGCAACGATGTTCTCTTCCTTTTCAATGCATACAATACTGCCGTGGTATATATATAATGCGGTTATCTACCTAAACCTAATTTTGAGCTATGAGCAATAATGGCATGGGCCAGATGTTCATATTTGTAAATAAACGGCATAAACTCAGTTGTATTTATTTCGGCTTTGTGCCGACCGGTTCGATCCTGTACGAGGATCTTCTTTAAGGAGTAGCTGCAGTCGGCACGAAGCCAAAGTAAATAACGAGTTTATGCATAAAAAAAATAGTGAGTTTATGCCGTTTATTTACAAAGGTGAATTTAAATATTCACGAATCGTTTAGTGTAAAAAGGGCCCGATGCTATTTTTCGGTTTGGCATGTTCCTAAGACAATTATTATTATTGTATGATACGGTATAATGGACAGTCACCTTGAAGTCCATGTCATTTATAAGTTGACAACTAGAGCAGATGATTTTTTATAGAGGGTTATTCTCATAAAATTTTATCATGGCAGTAACGTCACAATTTATTTTTTAACCCCCCACGCAAAAATACGGGGTGTTATAAGTATGACATGTCTGTCTGTCTCTGTATTACGGATTTTTTTTGATTTTTTGAGATTGTTTTTTTTAGGTAGAAATAGTCTAGTGTTCTTAGCCGCCATGAAATGGTGATTACATTTTTTTCCACAACTCCCTCAACATGGGAATTAAACGAAAAGGTTTGATTAGTAGAAAACTACAAACTATAAAAAACAGATTTTAATAAACTAACATCTGAAAAACTAAAAGATGGTTGCAACCACAAAATTACATATTTTGAATGCGTTGGGGGAATTTTTAATTAGATTCACTTGTGTTGTAAACATTGGGTAGTTCCCGTGTTCCCCACTATTCGTCCCACTAGTGGGGCAGGTGGAACTGTCAAATATTTTTTGCTTCCCACGCGCCCCACTGATTGCGTTTTAGTGTGGCGGGTGATATTATTAAAAAAAAAGTACACTTCACGCGCCCCATCAGGGCGCTGTAACTCATGCAAAAATATAATTAATTGGGCACGACTAAATGATGAATGGTGTTATTAATGCAAATATTTTGCGACGAACTAAGAGATCAGAAATTATAAGGAACTATGTACTAAATAGTACATGGGAACTTCTAAATAGAAGACAAACAACACATAAGAAAATCATCCCATCTGATAATATATTATTAAAATCTCGTATTACGGTTATTTGAGTCGCACTTTCCTGATTAATTCGAACTTTTATGTACCTTTGTGTAATTTATATGAATGGGATAACATGTGTTTTTTTCATTAATAGACGCAGGTACAGGCAAAGCAGTACAAGTCAACGAATACTCGTATGTACGACTTCATTTCAATTATGATCTCCTGGTACCTTTTTCTTGTTATCTACCTTGCAAATATGTGAAAGTGATGGAAGAAATAAAGGGTCTTGAGGAAAGCTTCATTTCAAATGACAGCTATCAAAATTAAAATATCAATATCTCGAAAAGTTCTCGTAGTCTTAGGCTGATGGTATCTTGGAAGAACCTGCCCCACCAAAACGCAATCAGTAGGGTGCGTGAGACACAAAAATTATTTGACAGTTTCACCTACCTACCAGTGGGGCGGATAGTGGGGCACGCGGGAACTACCCTAAAAATTTGATTTCTACGAAATTTTAACATACGAGGGGTGATCCAAAAGTAATGATAATCAGATATTTCTAGAGCACATAAAAATATGAAAAAAATTTTTTTGCTGCCTCATATATCCACTAGTTCATCATAAAAAAATCATAGAAATAGGACACGATTACCGGGAGGTACATTCATTTCAACTTGACCCTCCAAAAACGCCTCTACAGCAGTCATCACCTCGCTTTCGTCCTCAAATTTTTTGCCCCGGAGGTGTTCTTTGAGTCGAGGAAAGAGATAGAAGTCACTGGGAGCCAGGTCTGGCGAATAGAGTGGGTATTCGAGCAATTCTAATCCCGTTTCTTGAATGGCAGCCATTGCGACGGCGGCTTTGTGAGCCGGTGCGTTGTCTTGGTGAAACAACACTCCAGCTCGGAGTTTGCCTCGTCTTTTTTCGTTAATGGCTTCCCGCAATCTTCTTATTTGGTCTGCGTAATAAGGGCCCGTAATAGTGGCTCCCTTTTCTAGGTATTCCACCATAATAATTCCTTCAGCATCCCAAAAAACGGACGCCATAACCTTTCCTGCCGAACTTGACATTTGAATTGCTTCGGCGTCGCAGAAGAGGCTCGTTTCCAAGTCATCGATTGCTGTTTGGTTTCCGGATCAAAATGGTGGATCCAAGTCTCCTTCATGGTCACGAAACGAGACAAAGAAAGTTCCCGATCTGTCTGGAACTTTTCGAGATTCGCCCTCGAAATGTCGACTCGTTTTTTCTTTTGCTTGTCGGTTAACATTCTCGGTACCCAACGCGCAGAGGCCTTTTTCATATGCAATTTGTTCACAAAGATTCTTTGAACACTACCATATGAGATCCCTGTGACCTCAACCACATGCCTTATGGCCACTCTTTGATCTGCCAATACGATATCTTCGCTTTTTTGACGTTTTCTGCAGTGAGGGACGTGGATGGGCGGCCCTCGAGATGTTCATCTTCTGTGGCTGTTCTACCCAGCTTGAACTCCTTTGCCCAGCGCGAAACCGTGGAATATGGAGGAGCAGAATCCCCCAATGTTTCCACTAGGTCGCTGTGTATGTCTTTGGTAGACATTTTTTTCAAACAGAGGTACTTGATGACAGCTCTGATTTCGTTTTTCTACATTTTCATGTTTATTCTCCGACTGTTCGTATTCAAATGAATGTACCTCGTCGTGGGTCTTCTTCTCTCTCGCGTTCCCCCGTCAGGGGGAACGTGAGAGGGGCGAGGGTGTCAGGGCGTTGCCCTCTTACCCTGGTTTCTTGCGCAGCTTATTACGATAAGCTGGTCTTTTAGTTTAGACGGGTCTTTCTAGACCGCGTCCATGAGTTCTCGTAGGTATGGCTTCGTTCTTCTTTTGCCCGGTTGGTCGGGTGGTCTCGCATGTTGCGGGGCGATCTCGTTGAGGTGTGGATGCCGCGACTCGTCCGCTTTGCCGAAGAGGTTAGAGGCGAGTCTGCCTATGAAGGTTTCAATGGTCTCTATCTTCAGGTCTCGTCTAATAGTGGCGTTGCGAACGTATCGCGGCGCTCGTACTATCTTCCTGAGTGTCTGGTTTTCTTGGGATTGGAGTTTCTTTTTGTTTGTGGCGGATAAGTGGACGTACCACGCCGGCGCTGCGTAGGTGAGCCGCGGCCGGAGGTATGTCTTGTACAGCATCAATTTGGTGTTTGTCGGTAGCTTAGCTTCGAGCACGGGCAGGAGTTTTCTCCGCGCTCCCGTTGATTGGCCTATAATGTTTTTCGTATGTTTGTCGAAGCACAATCTTCTGTCAATCGTGACCCCGAGGTACTTCACATTCGATTGCCATGGGATGTCAGTGTTCATCAGCTTCAGCGGAGTTGGCAGCGTGGTATTGCCGGTGATGATTGCTTGAGTTTTCGCGACGTTCACTGACAATCTCCATTTTTCCAGCCATTCGGGTAGAATATCCAGGGTTGGCTGGAGCCTCTTGACTGCATATTCTGGCCTGTATGAGCTCGCGTAGTAGGCTGCATCATCGGCGTATAGCGCTAGCTGCGCCTGCCCAACGACTGGAATGTCGTTGGTATACCAGGCGTAGCAGGTGGGCGAGATGCAGCTTCCCTGCGGCACTCCGGCTTTTACAGGTCTCTGTGTTGAGAGGCTTTCTTCTATGGTCACCCTGAAGCTTCTCTTTTCTAGGAAGCTTGCAATGATCCTTACGAGGCTTCTTGGTGCAGTTGTTTCTAGCATTTTGGAGATTAGGCCTTCGTGCCACACCTTGTCAAATGCCTTCTCCATGTCCAGGAGCACTAACGCAACATACTCCTTCTTGTTGTGGCTCACTGCCATTTCGTTGATGATCCTTGAGATCTGCAAGGTGGTCGAGTGTTCAGCCCGGAACCCGAACTGCTCATCTCGCGGCTTCAAGTGTGGCCCAAGGTGCTCCATCAGCATTTTCTCGAAGAGTTTGGAGGCTGTGCTGAGGAGCGTGATGGGCCGATAGCTCTCTGGTTTCTGCAGGTTCTTTCCTGGTTTCGGGATCATGACCACCTTGCCTATCTTCCAGTTTTCTGGGAAGTGGCAGGAGCGTAGGATGCCGTTGTAGATTCTTGTTAGCGCTACCATGGCCTTCTTGGGTAGCTTCTTCAACGCCTCATTTGGGATCTCGTCTAGCCCAGGTGCTTTTCGGTTTGGTAGGCGTTTAGCATATTTTAGCACCTGTGTTGGGCTGAAAAAGATTCTTTCTTCTTCCTCTTCTATTTGATGGGTGCTCAGAAATTCGGACACTTGTCTCATGATTTCGTTGGCGTGGTCTTGATTATTTGCAGGGTTTGGTGTGAACTGCTGTTCAAGACTATCAGCCAGTATTTCTGCTCTGTCGGCGGCTTCAAATTTTAGGAGTCCATCTGTTCCTATGAGTGGTTGCGTGGGTGTAGGCTCATTGGTTAGTTGTCGACACAGGCGGTGGACAGATGGGATGTCCTCGCTGATGTTGTCGATATGTTTCTCCCACAGAGTGGATGCATTTTCGTCAAGTGCATCCTTGACCTGGATGATGAGGGCGTTCAGTTTGGTCTTTAGGCGTGGGCATCTTGTTTCCTGGTACAACTTTCTGGTATCACGTTTGTCTAGAATCATCTTCCTTATGTAGTTTGGAAGGGGTGTACGTGAGTTTCTAGGTGTTGTTTCGATTGTGGCTGTTTCTAATGCTCGGCGGACACTTGTGGTGAAACTTTCCGTGGCTCTCTCGACGTCTTCAGCAGTGTTGATTTGTTCCGTAGTGATTTTCTCCGTGATCTCTCTTTGGAATGTTTCCCAGCAGACCTTCTTTCTTGGTCTTTTGGGGGTGACTCTACTGGGCATTCCTGTTAGGGTCAGTAGGACTGGTCGGTGATCTGAGTCCAGGTCAGTCATCGTGGTGAGGTCCATCTTCGCCGTTATGCCTTTGTGTACTACGATATCGATGACGTCGCCACTGGTTCCGTAGTCTGTGTAATGAGTCCAGCTGTCTGGGCCTGTGACTTCGTATTGGTGGTTCTGTGCGTCATTGTACAGGATGCGGCCATTTGCGCAGGTCTTCGTTGAATTCCAGAAGGGGTGCTTGGAATTCAAGTCACCTGCGATAAGTGTCGGAATGTCCGCATCCAGTAGACTTCGAAGTTCTTGAGGCTTCAGTTTTTCACTTGGTGGCTTGTAGATCGCGAACACCTTCATCTTTCTTCCGTTTAGGTTCAGGAGTACTCCTACGGTTTGAAAGGAGCTGTATTCTACGATGTCAAGGGCTTGGTGGATTAAGCGGCGATGTACAGCTACCAGAATTCCTCTGTACGCTCTGCCTGTTGGAGATATCTCATCCTTGCGGTAAACTATGTAGTTTGAGAGTTTGAACCTCTTCTGGCTTTCTAGGTAGGTCTCACAGATGAGTGCCATGTCTATGTCGCGCTCACGAAGGAAGAGTTCTAGTTGTTTCTTCTTCCTTGTGAGGGACTGGGCGTTCCAGTATAGGATCTTAATTGAGTCCACCATGTTGGAGGGTGTTCATAAGGACTCTCAGTGTTGCGGTTTCCGCATCTGTGCCGGACTTCACGGCTTCCAAAATCTCCTTCAGAACTTCTATAGTGTGGCCAAGAGAGTCACGAGGGAGGTGTGTAGCGGTGGAGGTTTGTGCAGGCGCTACGGGAGTCTTAGTGGCGTTTGTCTTCTTCTTCTTCTTTTTCTTTGGTGGGCCGGATGCTGGGTTTGCCGGGGCCATCAGGGTGGCCGAGGTCGTCTCGTCCACAGTGTTTTGCTGCACGATCTCTGTCCCCTTCTTTGCTTTCAGGCGTGCGGATATAGCGGCAGCTCCGCGCCTGTTTCGCGCTTCCTTAACAAAGATGGGGCAGCTCCTGAAATTTGCGGGGTGGGGGCCTCCGCAGTTCGCGCAGGTGGCGGGCGTTTCCTTGCTTCGCGGGCACTCGTTGGCTCTGTGTTCCTCTCCGCAGCGAACACAGGCTTGTTTACGGTGGCAATTTTGGCTGGAGTGCCGGAATGTCTGGCACCGATGGCACTGCGAGGGGCCCTTTTTCCCCCTCCAGGACTCGACGGTGATTCCCGGCATCATCAGGACCTCATTTACTTGGAAGATGCGTGGTGTCAGATCGGGTGTTTTCCTGAGTTGCACATAGAATATGCTTCCGGGGCGGCCCTGTCTGCCCTTTATATTCTTGGAGTGTTCAGGCTCGAACCCCTTCTCCTGGAGGTCGGCCATGATATCCTCTGGGTTGGTGTCCGAGGGCAGTCCTCTGATGGCCACTTTGAGGCTGCGGTCTTCAGGTGGGGCATAGGAGTACCAGGTGATGTTATCTGTATTTACCAGGTCGGCCAGGTACGCCTGGATTACCCGGTACTCGTTCGCGTTCCTTGGAAAGAAGCGAATACCTTCCTTGAATGGTCGTCCGTTCGGTGGTTCTCCCAGCTGGTCCGCGATCCTCTTAAAGTGGGCAGTCCAGTTGGGTAGTTTGTCCACAATAAGAGGGGGATATTTGTTCCCTTTTCTTTGGGCGGCGTCTGTTTGGGCGGGCGGGGCGGGCATCCCTTGGGTGGGCGGTGTAGTCCCGTCGGCTTGTGCAGCAGCTGTTGTTGTTGCTTGGGCGGGCGGAGCGGCCGTACCAAGGGCGGGCGGGGCGGGGGGCGCTAGGGCGGGCGGCCGGGCGGTGGTCGTCGGCGGCGGTCGGGCGGATGTCGCTTGAGCGAATGGGGCGGTTGTAACCGGCGGCGGCCGGGCGGCAGTCGCCGGAGCCGGCCGGGTGCCGGTCGCCGGGGCCGGGGCCGGCCGGGTGGCGGTCGGGTACGCGGGCGGAGCGGCAGGTCCGCGGGCAGGCATGGCTGCTGACCCACGGGCTGGCTGGATGGTGAGCCCCCGGGCGGGTAGGGCGGCACTCGCTTGGGCGGGCGGGGCGGCGACACCTCGGGCGGGCGGGGCGGCGGTAACCGCGGCTTGTGCAAACGTCAGCTTCCTGGCTGGTTGAGCGGCAGGCGGCAAAGCAGGGGCTTGGGGGCCCCGCGGAGGCGGTGCGAGCGGAGCAAGCGGAGGCAAGGGGGGCGCGGGCGGGGTAGTCCCGCTCGGCCGCGTATATTTACCTCTCGGGGACTCCGGCGAGAGGGAGCGCGCTCGCTGGCGGGATCGCTTGCGTGCGCTGTTTCCGACGGCTGGTATGCGGCGCGGGGTAAACAAGGGCCCCGCAGTTGGTGGCGGCAGCGTCACCATGGCATTCTTGGCGAAGTCCAGGGCGGTTTGGTCGTCGATTGACAGCTCCGTCCCGGACAATTCGGCTTCGCGGAGGCGCAGGAATAGCGCCATCCATTGGAGCATTGGCTCCGAGAGGACCCCAGCTTGGCAAAGCTGGGAGAGCGTGAGCATATCACGCTCATGGAGTCCTCTCGGCGACAGTGCCCCCGGGGAGGGCGACTCCTGGCTCGTCTCTGGAGAGGTGGTGTCTTCGGTGGCGGCGGGAGCGTTTCGCGCTGTTGGGCGCTGGGGCTGCGGCGGCACTTGCTGGTTTGAGGTGCTGGGGCCCTCAAAAGGGCCTTTTTGGGGGCCATGGTCTGGGTCCATGGCAAGGGGGATCTGAGCTGGGCTACGATCAGCGCGTGACCTTTGAGCGGACGAGCCGGCACGGTGCCATGCCCGTCCGAGCGGTTTTTCACGGGCGCGGATATTCCCCTCCGCGGTATTATAAGTACCGCGGGCGCGATCCGGTGTTATTTCTTTAAGAAATAGTTCGGATGGAGCGAGAGCGACTTAGACGAGTGGTCCGTACGCGCGCGACTACGGCACTCCGAATGTCCGAATGTACCTCCCGGTAATCGTGTCCTATTTATATGATTTTTTTATGATGAACTAGTGGGTATATGAAGCAGCAAAAAAATTTTTTTTCATATTTTTATGTGCTCTAGAAATATCTGATTATCATTACTTTTGGATCACCCCTCGTAAATAAAAAGTAAAGTAAGTAGGTATTTTAGGATGTATCAAAAAATATGACACGTGAAGTTGCGTAAAGTTACCGTCATTTTTCGTGACAAAAGATCATCTCGTATTTTGGTATATAAAACCTATGGCGAATGCGAGTCAGACTTGCGCACAAAAAGCTACGTATCATTCATTATCTATACAACAGGGAGACACTTTTATAATATTATGTCTATTATTTATAATATTTACAATATTATCATATAACCTCTTGTTTAGTCGCATCACGCGGCGCTGCGAGTAGGTTAGTGAAAACTGAAAACCTACAGTATTGATATACAAATATAAAATTTGCTAAAATATAAAAATGCTCCGCTGCCATTCCCCTGTTTTTTTTTTTCAATCGAGATACCTACAAATTTAATGTTTTCTTTTTTATGAGCGGATGAGAATATACCATCCACATCATGAAAACGTCATTTTTTGTTATAGACTAAAATAAGTTCCGAACAAGAAATGAAAACTCTTTTTAAAAGTTATTCACCAAAAACATAAAAACCTGACCTCTTTTTAACCCCGAAGCAAAAACGACGGGGTGTTATAAGTTTGACGTGTCTGTCTGTCTGTCTGTGGCATCGTTGCTCATGTACTTTGTCTTACTTCTGGGTCCCGTACAGATGAACGGATTTTGATCTTGTTTTTTTGTTTGAAAGTAGAGTCGAAAGGTAGTCGAGAGTTTTCTTAGCCGTGTTTGGTGGAAATCGATCTAAGATGGCCGCCGCTACAATTTGGCGGATTATTTTTTTTCTTCACAACCTCGTCAAATGTAAGGGTATGAAATGAAAGGACTTGACTAGTAATATATATGCATTACATTTAATACATTTAAAATCCAAGATGGCCGCCGCTAAAAAATATCTGATTAATTATTTTCTCTATAATCCCGTCAATGTGGGCCAGCGTTGCCAGTGCGTTACTTTTGTAACGTTTTGCGTTACTTTTTGACCCTTTGCGTTACTTTTACGTTACTTGTCCTAAAATGTAACTTTTGCGTTACTTTTTGGGGTAATGATTTTTTTAAAGTAATTATTCACACAAAATGCCTTCAAATGGTCCATGATTGATTAATATTCAAAATATAATTAAAGTCGTCAGCTATGGAGCCCAAAATGTATACCAGAAATTTACTGGAAAAACGGTTTTTTCCGGTAAAACTGTAAATATCGTCTTCGTCTACATTCGTCAATAGACAAAAATTGCTCGTCCATAGACAAAACCACACTCGCCGAATCATTCGCCGGTAAATGTGGACGACCCATTAGAATAAAAAAGTATAAGTACCTATATTTAAATTGAGTAAGTAAACTCTTTTGCAAAAAAAACGGGCACTTTGATGATTTCTCTGCTTCAATGAAGAAGAACAAGAAAGAGGTTTTATTAATTTGACGATGTATTGACTTATCATTTATAAACATCCTGACATGATTATTAATGTTCCAAATTTAAAATTTGAAATTAAAAAAGAAAAATACTGATTATATAGTGAAATTGCTTTGCTTTTTGGCGCGAATTGATGCGAATTGCTGTAACAATTTTATTACAATTTTAAAACTTTGAGTATTTTCTGCAAATTAAACAATTTATTCTTTCTTTCCACAATAAATACCACTTTTTGATATGATCGATAAAGCGATAAGGGCCGGTAAAATTATAGCCCTACTTGAAGAAGGTTGTTCGCAAACTTACGTGGCTCAACGGCTAAATGTGAGCCGTTCAACTGTCCAGAGGACATGGCAACGATATCAAGAGACCGGTTCGGTTAAAAGAAGACCCGGCTCGGGAAGAAAACGATGCACAGAACCAAGAGACGACCGCTTTTTGGTGAGTCAGGCGTTGCGGAATCGTAAGACGTCAAGTGTGGACCTGAAAAAAAACCTTGAAGAAGTAAGAGGAGTAGAAGTAAGCTTGTGGACGGTTAGAAGGAGGCTTTTGGCTGCCAATATCAAAAGTTACCGCCCGGCTTGAGGCCCTAAATTACTCCGTGAGCACCGTGTTGCTCGACTTCAGTTTGCTCGAAACTATGCTTCATGGACTATGGAGGACTGGAATAAGGTATTGTTTTCTGATGAAGCAAGAGAAACACAAAGAGATTCTATCTCTTTGTGTGGAGAGGACCAACGCCGGCGAGTGCTGCGAAGACCACGGGAACGCTATGCGGAAGTGTGTTTCGAACAAATCACTCCTTATGGCGGAGGCTCCGTTATGTTTTGGGCAGCAATTAATTCGACGGAGAGTACGGAGTTAGTTTTCTTAGAAAGAGGAACATTAAATGCACACCGGTACATAATGGAAGTCCTAATTCCACATGCACAACCCGCATTGACTGCACTTGGGGAAGATTCCATTTTTATGGACGACAATGCTCGCCCTCACCGTTCTGGTGACGTGGAAGCTTACATGCAAGAAGTTGGGATCCGTCGTTTAGATTAGCCAGCTCGCAGTCCTGACCTCAATCCAATCGAGTATGTCTGGGATGTTCTAAAAAGGCTGGTAAGATCAGTGCAACCTGCTCCAAAAAACATCAGGGAGCTAAAAAGAGTAATTGCTGAAGAGTGGGAACGTATTCCTCAAAACGTAATTAAAAACATCGTAGAGAGTATGCCCAGAAGGATTCAAGCTGTGATTTTGGCAAGAGGATGTCACACTCGTTACTAGGTTTTTACAGTTGTAAATTTATTTAAATAAAAAAGTAAAAAAATCTGCTTGTCTTTATTGCCGGCCACTTGTTATTGTGTGGTCGTGTACGTCGGTTTTGAAAAAAATCATCAATTTAAATACGAAATTGCCAAAATTCACGCTAATTTCACATGATTATTACACGATTAGGTACGAGTATAAGTATACAAAGTGTGTCAAACAATTAAATATTTTTAAACTAACACAAATCTACCTTAGAAAGTAAGTTTCCTTAGGTGCCCGTTTTTTTTTGCAAAAGAGTGTATATTACATTGTATATAAATTGTATTAAAAATCGTGTTTTTTTTAAATGCGTTACTTTTATTGTACTTAAATGCGTTACTTTTCGAACCTGTCTGCGTTACTTTTGAAGATAGGGCACTGGCAACACTGATGTGGGCATCAAATTAAAGTTGAAAGGGCCTTGACTAGTAGTAGTATGTAGTATATAATATTATTATGATAAATTTAAAATCAAAGATGGCCACCATCCACAAAATAGGTAATTTGGAAAGCGTTGCGTAGAGGGCAATCTTTTTTTTATTTAATTCACAAGCTTTTTTTACATTCGCCTGTCCCGTTGTCTATAATCAAATCTTGCAAGTATCTACTTCCCAGTTTTCAATTTAGCTTAAACTTTGCATGCATGTGTATAAATCGGATGTCTTTAAGAATCTAAATTTATATATGGAAAGAGTGACTGACTTATTGACTGACTGATCTATCAACGCACAGCCTAAACCGATGGACGGATTGGGTTGAAATTTGGAATATTAATAGGGTTAATGACGTAGACCTCCACTAAGAAAGGATTTTGCCATGCGGGCAAAGCCGCGAGCATAAGCTAGTATTTTATATTTGACTTGTTTAAAACTAAAACGCTATTTTTGCTATAAGATGAAATCGGAACTAACAATGTCTTTGGAAAGCAAAAGTCTTCCTTTATGATTTCCGACATTAACACCATTTAAAACAAAAGATCAGATTTGCAACCGTGCGTATGTTTTGCCTCTTAGTCAAAAATATTATATTATCGCTTTGTAATCGATTATTTGGCATAATCGAGTTTTAAATTGAAACTTTTTCGTTGCCCATCACTAAAAGCAGCGTAGCCAATAGGAAAAGTGGGCGGAGTCGTCAAATTGTGAAAAAATTTATTTCAAGGAAAACTTTGTCTATTGCCCCTCTATTGGATATGTCCTCGATGTAATTTTTACTACGAAAAGTGTGTGTTTAGCTCGCTCTGAACAGTTAGAGAGTTCAAATATCCTTAATAATAAGTGCGCGGTTGCTGCGAGCGCCGAGAATAAAATTATACCAGACCAGTTTTCATATTATTCCAGTTTTTAGTATAAAGTAAACTGAGGTAAATGAGTAACACACCCCGCTCTACAGGTGGGTCGTTCCCTGGGTGCGTCTATCCTGGACCTGACGGGGCAACACCCTAACTCCCGCGTGCCCTGCTCCGAGCACCGCAACCTGGCCGCCGTGCGTGAGTGGCTGCGGGCACACACCAGGACTATGAGACCACAGGTACATTACCAACCTATTAGGAGCGTATATATCGAGTGACGCTCTCTCGCTCCCACAATTTGACAAATTATGAAATATAAATTCAAGGAATTAATTTATTGGAATTCCTCTGTACAAGCCCTGCATAAAATATTATTTTGTACACATTTGTTTTCAGTGAGATATATAAATAAATAAATGGCAAAAAGAGATTTTTTGAATTTTTTTTTTTTTTAATATTGCTCCTCGTCCCATTTTCTAATATATCAAACTGAAAACACTTTTAAAATGTGTGCAATAGTAGTATGGAGGCCTTGTACAGAGGAATTTTCAATAAATTAATTCCTTGAATTTATATTTCATAATTTGTCGAATTGGGCGAGCGAGAGAGCGTCACTCGATATATACGCTCTTAATTGGGATTCGACAGTGTAAGTAGAGTAACCTGTTCTATTGGAGTTTAGGGTATAGCTCATTAGAGCCACCCGGCACCCACTCCGCATCGCCTCGCCTTGCAACCGAGGCGATCCGGCGACGTTACGGAGTTGATGTAGTGAGCGCATACCCATACAAGTCCATATAAAGAATACTAAACGCACAAAGCGAGGCGGTGCGGAGTGGGTGCCGGGTGGCTCGAGTGAGCTGTGACCCTTAAACCTCCATTAATATTATTTTTTTACTGCTATTTATTTTCAACATCCTATAAATAAACAAATTACACAGAGAAAAAAGTCTAATAATGGTCCATTATTTAATAAAAGTAATGGACTGTCATTCTAATTAAATTTACACCTATTTAAAGAATTTTCTGCAAATATATTTTACACAGAGAGCAGCGTGGTCTTTTCCTTCCGTTACAGTTAGAATTAAGTGGCAAAACAATATATAAATACAGTGTAAATAAAATGAAGTTTTATGACACTAATTGGTTACGTATCATTATACCTACGGTCGTTTCAACTACGGTCGAATGGCCTACTCTTTAAAATGACTAATGGACGTTTCGCCTACGTTCATAATAACTATTGGTCGAATTCACTAGTGGACGACTCCCCTACGGTTAACTCAACTGCGGTCGATTGGAGCTAAGGTTGATTAAACTATCGGACGATTCGGCTATTTTTGACTGGTGACGATTCACGTTTTATTTTAAATCATGTTTCCGGCTATTAGTCAGGTATGATAGCTAAAAACTACTTGTTTTTAGTACAGAGTTCAGAGCTAACCGAAATCAGTTGGTTAGGTTGCAATGCGCGAGCCGAGCGAGCCTCCCGCGGCAGCGGCCGGCGAAGCGCCAGATATGAGTTGTTTTTTTATACTTGAATGATTTCTATCTGTAGATGTGCAAACAGCTTATTATGCCGCGATGCCATGATTATGAAAGAAGATGCCAAGATGTCAGAAGATGCCATGACACAGTCTCTCTGAACATCTACAGATATAAATCATTCAGTAATTTAAAAAAACTCGTATCTGGCGCTTCGCCAGCCCCTGCCGCGGCACGCTCGCTACGCTCGCTCGGCGTCGCGCATTGTGGTCACTGTTCAAACCTAACCTAACCCACGGATTTCGGTTTGCCCTGAATACTGTACTAAAACACGCGGAGCATAGTATTTATAAACCGTAGGTGAGGCGTCCATAGTTGAATTAACCAATATCTCAAATGAACATTAGACGAATCGTTCGTTAGTTCACCTGACCATAGTTTAATCAATCATAGGCGAGTTGAACTGTAGGCGAGTCGTCCAATATGTGTAATGAACATAGGCGAATCGACCGTAGTTATATCGACTGTAGTTGAAACGACCGTAGGTATTATGATACGTAATCCACTAATTCCGTAGGGTATTGTATCGAAACTACCGCCCTGGCCAAAAGTATTCAGCACCAACACATAAAAACAGGATATCGATATTATCGATTGAACATTGTTATTCGTAGAAAATTACAAAAACTCTAACAAATTGTTAAACAAAAGTGGGAGCGGCGATATTAAACGTCCACTTAAAACAATATATTAGTTAACTGAATATACCAAATTATATCCATAAAAAAGCAGTTCGGGAATTTACCTAAATTATTTTAAGCTACTCCTTAGACTTTTTTACCTCCGTCATGTTACATGATAAAGAGCTGCTGACTGTAATTTTGTGAAGTAGTCACTACTCCAGTTAATAGTTCAGAACGCCGAAGCAACGTGAATATAGGTATGTAACGGAAAAAAGGATCAATAATTATCAGATTTTGCATGAAGAGGACAAAACTCAAATGGTAATTGCTAAACTGTAAATTACAACTAAGCTTTTATTGCTAAGTTGTAAATTACAACTTAGGAGTCTTTAAATCGAGGGTTAATAGGTATTTACTAGGTCTATGTGTAACATCTTCGACCGCGTCATCACTTACCAACAGGTGAGACTGTGACAAACGCAGCCCTATTCTCTATAAAAAATATAAAAAAACTTTTAAAATGTTCCCGCTGTGCAGTGCGATCTACTTCTACTTCTTGAAAAGGCTCGTAAAAAAAACGGGACGTATAATACGCATGACCACTGCTCGCCAAGACAAAATACGAGTCCCTCAAGGACGGTCAAAAACATCTTCCGAGCTTGCTGTTGCTTTATCAGAGGACATTGAGAAACCAAGCAATTCAAGAATAGCAAGAAGACTCATGGAAGCGAACAAAAGAGTAGGCTACTAAGCCAAAAAGAACCATTGACAACCTCTGTGGCGCGGTGTGCTAATACCCGCTTGCAACGCAGAAGGTTGCGGGTTCGATTCCCGCATGGGACAAATGTTTGTGTGATACACAGGTATTTGTTTCTGGTCTGGGTGGTTTAAATATCTATAATAAGTATGTATTTACAAAAGAAAAAGTATATAAGTATTATATCCGTTACCCTAACCACCATATTGCAAGCATTTAGTTGCTTAGTTTGGGGTTAGGTGGCGCTGTGTCAAAATGTCCTGAAATATTTATTTATTTATTTATTTAAAACCATTGACTTTCTGAAAACAACAATTAATAGGTTAAAATGGGCTCCGAAGGATCAAATTTTCACTGACAAAATGGTTGAATGTGGTATGGCCCGACGAATCTAACATGGAGGTAGGTTTTATACGACTCTTCAGAAGATATTTAGGTACACATTAATTGCGCCATAATTAAGTAATCTTCTTGAAAAATCAATAAAAGATCTAAAACAAGTGTTTTGTTTTCATTATAGATATTCGCAACGCCGGGTGTTACTTTTTTGGGGCAGCGAGTCGGCGATGAATGTCATCCCGATTGTGTGGTGCCGACTGTAAAACATGGAGGCAGCATTATGATTTGGGGCTGCTTGGGTACCTGTGGCGTCGATGAAATGTTCGTTTACAAAGGCCGCATGGACAGTCAAAAGTACATTAATGTGCTTGAAACTGTTCTGATGCCGTCCTTAATCCTTATTTTTGGAAACATCAAGTTAGATGACGTGAAATTCCAGCAAGACGATGCTTCATGTCATAAATCAGTAATCTAGTTAGATGTAACATCATTTTAGTCTGGTCGGCACATTCGCCAGATCTTGACCTAATCGAGCTTCTTTGGGGTTGAAGCGATACGGGAGCACAGCATGCCATTCAAAACATCCTTAAAAATGCCATTTCTGCAACCGAGTGCTCAAAGCTAGTACGCAGTATGGCTCAAAATACTGCGGTGGTATAGTCGAAGAAGGCCCTCCTACTTTGATTTGATTAGATAGTAAATTTTGTTAAGAAAAACAGTTTTATTTTTCACCCTAAACATGTGTAATTCAGTCATTGTGGTGGTAAAATACTTTCGGTCAAGGTGTATTTCAAACAAAAATGTTGCCGATTTTTATATAAACCCATAGTAATATAGTACCTACTTAATATCAGGAAAATCCAACTTTAAACTAGAAGATACGACTACTGCCTGCCCTGGGTTAAAAGTTAGGACAGACGAAATTCATGTTTAGCTTCACAAAAAAATGCTTTTACACTTCCACTTTTTGTTTTCCTTAAAACTAACATCTGTTTTATTTATTGGTAACACATTGTATTTTGATTTTCAGTGTTAAACTGCTAAATAAACCAAAACAACAGTCCCTTATTGTTAGTCGGGGTAAGAATAAATAATGTTGAGTGAATCGTGTCGTCCGAAAACATAACCATCATACTTCTTACTTACTAAACTATCGGGAGTGCGGTTTTTCAGTAGAGAATCATTGTTGTCTGTGACACTTTGGCTCTCGTTCGTGATGAATAAATGCAATTTTGTTCTAGTTGACGACGTCTCGACTGCGGCCGAAGGCGAACTCCCCCAACCGAGCGCCCCTGTACGCGCGCTCCAAGGCCAAGGTTGTCGACGAGCGCAAGGAGAACACGTACGCGGGCGCCAAGTCGGACGCGGAGCGCAAGCGCACCCCGCCGCTCCTGCCGCAGCGCTCCGGACACGACGTCATCTCCGTCGGCAACATGAAGTTCGCCAAGAAGAACGAGCCCGTCAAGTCCACCTCGCGCACCCGGTACCTCGCCGAGAACGAGCCCAAACCGAAAACGCTGTCCACCAAGAGGAGGAACATTCTCGCGATAAGGAAGCCGAACGCGAGCAAGACGCAGGTGGGCGGCGTCGTGAAGGCGAAGGCGAGCCGGCGCTCCGTGGAGGAGGCGGAGAGCGCGCGCGGCTCGGTGGCGGTCAGACTCAGCAAGCGTGGCTTCACCCGCGGCGGCGGCGGCGGCGGCGCGCGCTCCTCCGCGCGGTGTCGCGGCGCGCCCTCCTCCTCCTCGGACGAGCTGCTCAACTGGGAGGAGGTGGCGGGCGGCACGGCGCTGGCGCGGCACGACTCCGCCGCCGGCAAGCGCCGCGTCTACTCCACGCCGGCGCCCGCGCACCTCAAGAAGATCCGCCTCAAGACCGCTCTCTAGCGCAAGCCTCGCGCCCGACCCGCGCCCGCCGAATGATACACGTCACACGACACGCTCCTTCGCTCCGGCTTCTGATGTTCGGTCGCTTCGACCGCGAAGGTTATCAGTCGAACGTTCGGTCGATGGAATAGTGAGCGTCGAGTGTGGTGTGTGTCGAACCGCGCGTCCGCGGGCCGCTGGACGTTCGCCGCGGTGCGGTGGCTTCCCGTCGTGGAGTCGCTCGACTCTATGTGCGCCGGTCCACTTTAAAAATGTAAAATTGTGGTAAATTTTCAATCATACGATCGATCGATGTCTTCGTTCGCCGCCTAAACTTATTACGCGATACAAGTAGACGGACTCTATATGCCATTAAAAATTAAACCGCTAGAATATTTAGGATACCTGCCGTGCGTCGATATCTTTCTAAATGTTTATGTCTAATATAGCTTGCCTTATTTGGACGTCGATTGAACATTAGTGCTATGTAATATTAATTTTATTTTATTTATTTTTAATGGCATACAGTCCAGGAGTAATTTATAGTTTGTTAAAATGTTTAAATTTTTATGCATGTATTTTGTTTTATTTTCCCGAATTGTGTTGACTGATTTTTATCTAAATTGATGTGTTCTGGGAGCATAATGTTTATCGTTTTACACTTTAGTCTGTATATTGTTCCTTGGTTACGTAATTTATGTTGTGTTAATTAAGAATTGGATTATGCATAAATATAAAGACACTCGTCTTGTATTGGTATCTGGTAAATTGTGTATTCTATATGACATTGTAGGTGTGTAGGGGGCTCCAGGAGCTAAATTTTTAAAATGTACTAAATAATAAATTATGTAAATGTATTTGATTGATCTCATATTGAATGATAACAGTGAGCACTTTAAGAAAATGCTCATCCATTGTTTCGATCACAATCAATGTTTCAAAGCCCATGACTATGACTTTTGTTAAAACTTTAAAATAAAAAAATACAGAAAAATAGAAACAGAAATACAAATGAAATTGTGATAGAGGCAATTTTGTAATAAATATGTAAACTTCGCAAATAGTGTAAGAACGGCAATTATGGAAACCTTATTACACCAACTATTTTAGTGCAATAATAACTTTTTAGAAGTATTTATATTGAATTTTATATAACACAGCAAATTTCAGATATTCAGAAATTTTTTAAATTGTTAAGTGTTTTATCAGAGTAGAAAAGTATAGTATATTTCAAATAACTATTTATTTAGCTGAAATTAATATATCATTAAATATCTACATACAATGTTCTCACAACAAAATTGTTTCTATTATTCCTTATAATAAAAAGTCTCCTGAATGTTAACATATGTTAACACAATATTTTTTGCTCTACTCGTGTCTAATATACTAATAATATATATATGTCGGGTTCTGCAGGTGTGAACTCCTGATGAAGGACATCGTAATTGTCCGTAACCGTGGTTGTCGACAATATTAGACATGAGTTGTGCTTGTTTTAGTTATGGAGAACACTAAAATTCATTTAACATAATTTACTCTCCATGAGAAAAAAATTTAGAGGTCAATTTGATTACCATTCATGGTAGTTTGGCTTATTTTTCTCAATCCAAGATTCTCTTATATTGTGAATTTTATTTTGCATTAAAACTAAATTTGAATGTGGCAGCCAAATTTCTTGATCAACTGAATAATGAAATAAAATATTAAAGAGGGACTAGTTTCACATGATTTCTTTCTTCTAAATATAGGTCCAAATGCATTCTTAATGCATGTTCCTCTGTGTGGCATTGGCTTCAGGGATACAAATAAAAGTACAAAGTTACTGCAAACTCCTTTATTCAAAGTCCACAGTGTCCTTAAACTAACAGATTACAACCTGCGTCCTCTTCGGCCACCCTTCCTGCGAGTGGAGTCAGATGGGACGGGCGTGACGTCTTCAATGCGGCCGATCTTCATGCTGGAGCGAGCAAGGGCACGGAGGGCAGACTGGGCTCCAGGTCCCGGAGTCTTTGTCTTGTTGCCACCGGTGGCACGCAGCTTGATGTGCAGGGCTGTGATGCCGAGGGTTTTGCACTTTTCAGCAACATCCTGCAATGATTGAACATTCATAAATAATAATTTTAGAAAAATATCTGGTTATTGGCTGATAGCTGACAGTTGGTCACTTTGAGCTGTGTGAAGGAGGATAATATATTGAGAGGGTATGATGGTAATATCATGATGGATGATAGAGTACAATGGATAGATGTGCCTACCCTAGCTAGTGTAGTTATGGGCAGGAAGCTGATAATGTCAATTTGCAAAAATTAAATAAAAACTAATGGCTAACTGAATTTATATTTTTCCACACCTGAGATATGATTTCAGTAAAATGCAATTGACTTATTTATTTTATTATTATACAGCACAATAGGACTGACTTCTGATATAAATAATAATTACTAGTTTTTTATTTATTTATTTTTACATATTTGAGAGACTTACAGCTATAATATTATGTTCTAATAGCAACAAAAAATAGAAACAAAGAGCCAATAACAAGCTTCCACATATAGAACAAGGAAGCCTTTTTACTAAATGTAGTACATAATAACATTCAAGTTTAGCTGTCCCTTAGCTGTGGTAGTAATCTAACTAATATTATAAACGTGAAGTTTGTAAGAATGTATGCATGTGTGTTTGTTACTCTTTCACACCTAAACGGGTTGACTGACGGAGCTGAAATTTGGTATAGAGATAGCTTAGACCCTGGAATACACATAGGCTATAAGTACAGCGGGTAAAACCACTGGGCGCAGCTAGTATTGTAATATTTCTTTTATGAAGGTATGTAAATACTAATAATGTCTGGTAGCTTTAGATTTCAATCATGAAACCCAATCAAAACATAACCTCTAAATAGTAATGTAAGCTAATGTTTGCGGCACTATCACTGAGTTATGAAGTAAACAAACCTGAGCAGCCAACATAGCGGCGTAGGGCGAAGCCTCGTCACGATCAGCCTTCACTTTCATGCCACCAGTGACACGGGCGATGGTTTCCCGACCGGATAAGTCAGTAACGTGCACAAATGTGTCATTGAAGGAGGCAAAGATGTGAGCTACACCAAACACTGTCTCGCCCACCAAGTGCTGGGGCCCGAGGGTCACCTGCACCTCCTCTTTAGCAACTTTGTTTTTCCTTGGGGCCATGATTTAGCCTGTAAATTGAAAATAACAACACTTATTCCGATCACTTTTAACCTCAAAAAATCTAGGTAATCCACACACTGTTTAAGTAATTAGTAAAAATATATGTAGACGGATTATAAGTCTACACTTTCAAAGAGATATTTTATTCAGTATTTATCATTAATTTGTACTTTTAAACAATTTTATTCAAAAATACCTTGAGCTTTGAAAGCTGTCAAAAACTAGAAAGAAATTTCTACTAAAATGTTGCCATGGTTATAGTTCAAAATATACTAAAAATTACTTTTAGTTTTTTTACTTAACATAATGCTACCAATACTGTTGTTTTATATCTATTTTATTTATTTATTCAAATCACAACTCACACTCACATCAGAAATGAAATTTACGGCAAGGTGGCGCAGCCCCTTTTGCCCCCCCCCCCCCCTCCTTGCTGGCAGAGGGGTGATGGGGGGGTTTTCGATCTTAACCAGCTTATTTGGAGATAAGGAATGATGAAAAACGACATGTTTTGCGCCCAGAGGACGTCTTATTTGGCATTTTGGAAAATCAATAAAGAAATAAATCATATTTTTTAAACTATAAGTCCAGGCAATATACTATGAAGGACAATATTGTAGAGAATTTTATGGAGAATAAACTTCTCCTTGACATTTTTATTTTAGCTCTCATAGTTTAAAGAAAAACTCAGAAAACTAAAAACATAAGTGTGGGGGAGAGGTGGAAACATTGTCGTGGGGTTGTTTCTACTAAAATTTCTTCTTATGAACGGTAAAGCTATACGCATGCCAAGTTTCATGCTTTCTGCCGCTTGGGGTCACACCTCCATACAAAATCGAGCTAAGGAGCCGCACTACCAATAATAATTAATCGATAAAACTAAATTTAGTTCTGCTTAATTCCGCGGGACCTCTTTCGTGAAAAGGACTATAATTGTATCACAAGTACAACCCACCATAGGCGGATCCAGGATTTGGTTCTGGGGGGGGGCAAGGTGCAGACGGGCATAAATGTTATAATTTTTACTATGAAAAGTGTGTGTTTAGCTCGCACTGAGCAGTTAAAAAGTTTAAACAACACACAATAACATGTGCGCGAGCAGCTAGCTGCGAGTGCCGAGAAAAAAATATACCTAATCTTTGCCGTGAAATATGTGCAAAATTCGTAACTCTACAATGATTCTGGAAGAACTGGAGGGCATGGGAATACGAGGAATTGCCCTAAACTGGTTTCAGAGTTATCTGTCGGAGCGGAGACAGTGCGTTAGGATTGGACAGGTCACCAGCAACCCGAAATTTGTCCGTTTTGGAGTACCCCAAGGTAGCATACTGGGACCCACACTCTTCCTACTTTACATTAACGATATTCATGACATTTTGATTGAAAACGCCAATATCTTATGTTATGCTGATGACACTGCAGTGATTTTTCACGGACCAACTTGGCCTGCTGTGTGCTCTCTTGCTGAAAAGGGTATCATTCAAATCTCTAATTGGCTGCAAAATAATTTACTGACACTGAATACTAAAAAAACTCAATTTGTATGTTTTCATAAAACTTCAACATCATCACCGAAATCTGAAACTAGCATTAGACTGCATGGAAAACAGTGTAATGCAAAGGCTTGCACATGTGAGTCCCTTGCTCGTACGAATACTATTAAGTACCTTGGAGTTCACATTGATGAAAATCTTAATTTCAAAAATCATATAAGAATACTATCAGCACAAATTCGTAAAGTCACAGGTATAATGCGAAACTTACGGGATGCCGCAAGCCTGGATACACTTAAAATAGTGTACTATGCATTGTGCCAATCCATAATTGTGTATTGTATACTATGCTGGGGTAGTGCGGCAAAAACGGTGATGATACAGGCTGAAAGAGCGCAACGCTCAGTTCTAAAAGTTATACTCCGTAAGCCATTCAGGTATCCTACCATCAATGTATATAGAGAGGCAGAGGTACTAAACATTCGCCAACTTTTTGTCCTTAAAACAACACTGTCGGTGCACAGATCAATCATTAACTCTGAAAATTACAACCAAATGGCCAAACGTAGAGTATTTAAGGTTCCCTTACCACATGTAAACTCTAAATTTGCCCAAAGATTTGGGGACTCAGTGAGACATACTGTTTACAATAAAGTGCTTAAATTTTGTAAATTAAAGGATAAAAGTATACCTGAAGTAAAGAAAACCGTATATAATTGGCTGTCATCTCTATCCTATAATGAAACTGAGGATCTCTTAAAAATAATGTATTAAACAGCACACAATTGTCCCATTTATTATTTTTATTGCCTTTTTTGTTAAAGAACTTTTAGACTTATCTTAAATTGGAATATTATAATAAACGACAACTTAATCTGAACAACATAAATGTAAAATTAGTTATATAAGTAAACAAACAATTTTGTTGTTATTTCTCTAAGTTTTTCACTTGTATTTTAGTCAAATAGCGAATAGACCTGGTACAGATAATACCACTATAATATGTATACTCTATCTATCAATAGGTAAACTCATTGAACATACCTATTATTGTTTTGTAAATCCTGTTAAATTGTGGGCTCCCTCGGCACAGGCCCAGCCTAGTGAGGGAGTCACAGATTCTTACACATATAACTCTTAGATATAAAATACATAGTGCTAATGTTTCTGTATTGCATGTTCTTTAGCTAAATAAATATTTTTTCATTTTTTCATTTTCATTTCATTCTGGGGGGGGCCTTGGCCCCCTGGCCCTTCCCTAAATCCGCCTATGCAACCCACCATGAGTACCCAAGAAGCAGATTGCCCTATTTACCTTTGTCCTCTTAAAATTAAACATACCTATTCCAAAGTTTTATTCATTCGATCTTTACTATTGGCTTATCACTTGCTTTTTTGTTAATTTAATTATATCAGTGAGCAATGATGTCTAACGTTCTTAAATCATTCTACTATTTAGTAATAAACTAGCTAAGTGGCAATACATGTAACGATTTTATTTGGATGCGTTCATTTTTTACAAGGATTTATTTTTTGATAAATATAAAATAATTGAAAATTTTAATTAAATTTCTTGCATTTAAAACAAAACTGTTTTGTTTAAAAATATTTTTATTTGATTAAAATTCGGAATTTTTAAAAACAAGTTAACTTTTTATTGATTTTTTTATGAACGTGTCACAAGAGAAAAATGACAGCTTCCGGAAATAGCGTACGTCACGTCATTGCCAACTTCATATTTCCATCTTTGCTGAGAAAAATCGTCGGTTTTAGCGACGTAACATATTGCAAATAAGTGGAAAACATTGTGATAAACTTCCTTTAGCATTAGTTAATCTAGTTAATTTTTAATAAGTGAGTATTATGTGCCAGTTCATGGTGTAATATTTGGTCAAAGTTTCAAGTGCTATTACGTTCTGTCATTGCATTCATGTTACTCAATTCGTATCGTATTCTTACTACGTTTTGGGTGTGTTGGGACGTGCGAGGGCATGTGTGGAGTAAAATTATTGATGTCTGAGTGATGTGCCATTGGCGCGTAATATACGAGAGTAGATAACAAAGACTTGCAAGTCATTACTCATCATCCAAGCTCTTTGTGATCTGTGAAGGAAGGTGAAGGTGAAGATGTCCTGAAGTAATAATAATTTTACTTTCAGATTCAAAATGTTTATCTTGGATTGGTTCACTGGAGTCCTTGGTTTCCTCGGTGAGTTATATTGAACATCAGCTGTTATCATTCCATATCAATCAATTTTATTGCTTGAACTGAATACTTACTGAAATAGATCTTATATTGTAGCTGCATGATAAAATGAAGGTGTTGACCTCATAAACTTATAGATATGTTACAGTAGATATTTTAAATTTGGCCTTATGTTATTATCCTAAAAAAACAGAAACTCACAATAACTTAAGTATTTATCTAGAAAAATGAACAGTAGATGGATAACCTTGTTGAAAATAAGGTAAATTAGCATAGATCCATGATGAATTAGCATATATATTATTACAGCCGTAGATCTATTTTTGAAGTGGGAAATTATATATAGGTACTGATTGTATTGTAATATTTGTTGAATAACATCTAGCCAACCAAATAGTTGCATTTTCATTATGATATTTGGTAGAGTTATTTGATCATAATTTAAATTGTTAAAACTGAAACTAATCACACAAAAATATTGCTTTCAAAAGGGTTAAACATTGGTCAAATTAGCCCATTTAGTGACTTAAGATCATTAGTAATTTTTAATTCATAACAAAACCTTGCATGTATTGTTTACATGAAGTCAATAGCTTGTAACAAATGATGAATTGAACCATTACTACATGATTGGATAACAATGCTTTCACATTTGTACTCTATGGTCAACAATGTAGTTATGTTTGATGTACAAGGACCTTGTCATATAAAGAGATCATCGTAAATATGTACACGTCAAACTTATTGTAATTATTTTTAGCGTTATGACATGAATATGTTGTAACACAAACTTACATATTATGTTTTATTCTTTTAACTCACAATCCAAATATTATCAGTGTATGACATAATCTTATAAATACACACCATTGTATAATACCTATGTTCACGGAGAAATAAATCATTCATTCATTCATTCAAATATATTGTGAACTAATGAGTCAGAAATTTATATAATATTAATAATACCACAATTTATTAATTAAAATTCCTGTACCCAGCAGTTTTTACCTGCTGAAAAGTAGAATTTTTTTTATACAACGAAGTAAGAAGATGTGCAAGACACTCTCCTGATGGTAAAAGATAATGCTGCCCAGAATTAGTACAGTGCTTCCCAGTATTTTTTGTAATTTTTTATAGCAGAGTAAACAACCGTTTAACTGCAATCTCACATCTTGGTAAGTGACAATGTAGTCGAAGTTTTAGCACGCTTGTTCAGTAAGAACCTATTCACTCTTGATTTGAACAAACCCCCGTTATAGCATTCGGGAAACACTGAGAGTGGTAGCGAGTTCCATAGCTTCGCCATTCTCATAATGAAAGACGAAGCAAATTGCTTCGTCCGAGCTGTTGGTATATTCACCAGATATTGGTGGCACAGTGCCGTCTGCCTAGACATTCGATAGTAAAAGGGTGATGGTAGAACTAACCCGTGGAGTTTTGAGGAGCACTCTCCATGATGGAGCTTGTAAAAGACGCATTTACAGTATTTTACAAAGGTAAAATTTTGGGTCCACTTCGCCAACACTTCTTACTTGAGAGTGAGAGTCATAAGATGTTAAGACTCTTCAGCCCAGTAATTTCACTAGCTACAGTGCCCTCCTACCGAAGCACAGTAATGTTTGCACATCACTGCTAAGGCGGTAGAATAACTGGCACTGTTGGGGTACCCACCTAGTCGACCTCGTGCAAAGGAAGTCTACCCCCGGTGAAACATATATTTTATAAGACCTGGATTGTAATTTGCAGGTTTATGGAAGAAATCTGGCAAGCTCCTGTTCCTAGGGCTGGACAACGCTGGCAAAACCACACTCCTGCACATGCTCAAAGATGACAGACTGGCGCAGCACGTACCCACATTACATCCCAGTAAGTTATCTATTATTATCTATCTAAATATACTACTGTGCCCAGCGGTTTTAGTTTTACCCGCTGTACCTATGTGTTATTCCAAGGTCTAAGCTATCTCTATACTAAATGTCAGTTTAATCGGTCCACCTGTTTAGGTGTGAAGAAGTTACAAACACACACAATCGTAAACTTTCGCCTTTAAAATATTTGTGTGAAGTGTGATAAAAGGATAGTGTGACTGATTGACTGACTGATATCTATCAATACATAACTCAAACTACTTAACAGATTTGCTTGAAATTTAGGAAACAAATAGGATTTATAATGTATACATCTGCTAATATAAGAGGCCTTTGCGGGAGCAAAGCCGCGAGCATAAACTAGTATTGAATAATTAATAGTGGCTTTTGAAGTTTATTAATGTATGCTAAAATAATGTCCTAGACTTAGTTTTTAAACTGATTAGCTGTACCCACCAATTTTACCCACTGAAAAACGAAATTTCAGCTCAATCACACCATTTAGGGCTAGTAGGAATAGGTAACAAACACACACACACACATCCTTACTTTATAATATTAGTAGGTTTGACAAAACAACAAATAAATTAACTTACATTTTGTTTAGAGCCAAGATCAAATTTTTTGTTCCATATTGTCTCACAGTATTAATATAATTTGAGATAATGGTAAGGTTAACAGGTTGTAGGTCAAAAAACTTCGATTTTAATTTGTTTTAAAGTCTAATCAATTTTTTCGTTACTATTATTACACACACATATCACATTATTTAATATTTAATGTGAACAAAAAATATTTTTTGCCTCTATACATATTTGTTTAGACCAATTAATTATTATTATGGTTTTGTCAAAAATGAAATTCTTATCACAGTTTTTTTTATTGAACTCCACCAAAATGACCAAATTTTTAAAAAAATACTTATTATTTGGTTGGTTTGAAAGTTTGAAAATAAGTATTTTTCAACAGATATAAAGTTGCACGAGTCAGTCATTTTATACTGTATAGAACACTATATACAATATTATTTTTTTTAAGTTCTCAAAAAATGGTCAAAACCGTTTTCTGAGTTTTTTTGTATCACTTTGTATTTACATACACCCATAGGCGTACCCAGCTTCTGGCCTAGGGGGGGGCAGGCAAGGGCGGATTCAGATTTTTTTACTGAACTTGAACTTTATGGTACACCACACTTTGATTTCGCCGCTAGAGCGGTAAAAAAATTAAAATAGTCTTCCTTTAAATAGCGCGAGCAGCTTGCTGCGAGCCCCGAGAAAAATTTTATATTTTTGGTAGCAAAAATACTGCAATTAATTTGATGCGAGCGGTAGAAAAATTAAAATATACATCCATTAAAAAAAATAAGCGCGAGCAGCTTGCTGCGAGCGCCAAGAAAATTTTTTATTTTTGTCAAGGAAAAAAGTGCGGTTAACTTGCTCCGAGCGGTAGAAAATTTATAATATTCCTCCTTAAAATAGCGCGAGCAGCTTGCTGCGAGCGCCGAGAAAATTTTATATTTTTAGCAACGAAAAGAGTGCGGTTAACTTGCTCCGAGCGGTTGGAAAATTAAATTATTCTTATTTAAAACACCGCGAGTAGTTTACTGCGGGCGCCGAGAAAATTTTATATTTTAGACTACGAAAAGAGTGATGTAATCTTTCACTGAGGGGTTAGAAATTTAAATATTCTGACTATTTTGGACAACGAAAAAAGCAGTTAATTTGTTTCGAGCAGTAGGAAAATTAAAATATTCTTCTGTAAAATAGCGCAAGCAGCTTGCTGCGATTGCCAAGAATATTGTATATTATTGTACCTAGTCAGGTCATAAGTATTGTCACACAGTAAAAACTTTTCTTTTAGAATGCTGGCCACAAAAAAGTTTATTGAATTCGAATTTCGAATTGTTCATGAAAATAAAAATGTATACTTTTTAGAATTTTACTCATTTTTAAATATGGAGTGGACGCTTAAAGAAGACCGTGTTGCAGTTATTGCGTTGCATCGTTGCGGTTACGCGCCAATTCAAATTTTTGACATACTGAAAAATTTGAATATAACCAAAAGATTCGTTTATCGTACCATCAAACGATACAATGAAGACTCTAGTGTAGATGACAGGTCAAGAAGTGGTCGCCCTCGGTCTGTTAGGACTCCAGCAGTGATAAAAGCTGTGAAGGCGCGAATTCAAAGAAATCCCAAACGTAAGCAGAAACTGTTGGCCCTTCAGATGGGGTTAAGCAGAACCACGGTGAAAAGGGTGTTAAATGAAGACTTAGGGCTTCGGGCATATCGAAGAAAAACAGGACATCGTTTAAATGCTCGTCTAATGGACCTGAGACTGAAGAGATGCCGCGCTTTGTTGAAGCGGTACGCGAGAAAAAAATATCGAGAAATTCTTTTTTCGGGTGAAAAAATTTTTACCGTAGAAGAGAGCTACAACAAACAAAATGATAAGGTGTACGCACACAGTAGTGAAGAAGCGAGCAACCGTATTCCGCGTGTCCAACGAGGTCATTTTCCATCCTCGCTCATGGTATGGTTGGGAGTTTCTTATTGGGGCTTAACCCTTTCCCTCCTTACGGTACTTAGAAGTACCACCACACTTTTCGTCTAATAACTTAAGTTCGAAAACACTTTCTGTGAACTAGAACTGACGATCCTTTAGAGAACTGTTTCCGTAAGCCAATCACAGCGCATTATTTAAATTACCGCGTGATATTATCGAAAAATTTGAACTTCGAGTTACACTCTGTCGAACATTTTGTCACTTCGCTGTGCGGTGTAATTGAAAATATTTTATAAATAGAATATCATAGGTAAGTGCTATTATTTTTTACTATTTACGTTGTTTATATCATTGACTACATTTCTAAAAGCTGTTAGAGTGAGTTATAATTGCATTTTATATGAATATTTGATAAAAACTGATGCGGACTTATAAGTACCGTCAGGTGATTTTGGTCTCAAAATTATGGGTTTTTATATTATACACATACTCGAAAAAGTGGGTATTTTGCCATATCGTAAACAAATGTTTTCTTTATTTTTATTATTGTTTTGGCCTATTTTCTTATTGTTTAGCCATTGAGATGGATATTACAAACAAAACTGCTGTAATTGAAGCCCTATTATTAGAAGAGCTTCCGAACTGTGACGAAGAGTCTGATGCAGGTGTGTCCGATGATGAAGCAGACAATCTTTAACTATCCTCACCAAAGGGCTTTGATGAGATTTTTGAGAGAGCTCTAGACAGTGTTTTTGCCAAAGTTCCGCCATTGTTGCCGTCAAATAAAGATGTATTGGAGTGCCCTATAAATCAAGTACTCACATCTCCAATTCCTGGATCTAGTACTCTCTGTGGTGTGTTCTAGTGTTCTCACTTCACACAGAAGTAACCATGGATTACCCAAACCAAACTGTAAATAGAAATAGAGGGACCCAGATACAATTTTACCAGAAAACATTGCGGATACTGGAGTAGTGGGAGACTATTTTGCTCACTGTACCACACTGACTGATATATTTTTGTAGTGATGATTGGAGATACAATTGAAAATATCTATTGTATACTAAAGTAACCATTATGCTACTCAGAAATCAGAAGGCAAGATATTGAACCTAAAAAAGGAGAAACTCCTGATACATAGTTATATTATTGTAATAGTCACCTATATGGGCGGCGAAGATATAGCTGATCATTTTAGCTGCCTTTACTCAACCTATAGGTTGCAAATCTCCAAAATGGAGGCATAGGATATTTTTAGGTTTTTGGCATCGTGTTATACAATTCATAAGTCATTCAAGGATGTTCAATGGCACATTTTACCATAAAAATTGATGATGCTCTTTTGCTCAAGGATTGATGAAAATGAAAGACTATCTACTGAGAATACTGCGAAAGGCGGCCCTTCCAAAAAGCTCAAATTTGACTATTCTACTATAGAATAGGTACACTTGGATGACAGAGGCATCCATTGGCCTACATTCACAGAGAACTGGTGAAGGTGTGAGGTTTGCAAAATGAAGGAGATTCAGTCGTAATTTGATAATAAATGTTCGCATTGTAACGTGTTTTTGTGTGAAAATGAAAAAAACAAATGTTTTGTTGCATACCAAGAGGTTAATCCGTCATTAAAAACCTATTTATTTAATTATTACTAAGTCAATATTACATCTCCATACTTTTGCAGTTTCTATCAACGTTCCTAACATTGCGATAACACGAAGTTCCTGACGGTACTTTTAAGTCTAGGTCTTGGAAATAGTACTTCTAGATATAATAAAAATCTAAAAAAAATCAGTGCGTTTCCTTTTACCTACCTTATTATGATAATAACATTCAAAAGCGGAAATTTGTTAAAAATCATTATCCCGGCAGGAAAGGGTTAACAGAGGTACATTTTTGTGAGAAAGGTGTAAAAACGAATGCAGTTGTGTATCAAAATACAGTCCTGACGAACCTTGTGGAACCTGTTTCTCATACCATGTTCAATAACAGGCACTGGGTATTCCAACAAGATTCGGCGCCAGCTCATAGAGCGAAGAGCACACAAGACTGGCTGGCGGCGCGTGACATCGACTTCATCCGGCACGAAGACTGGCCCTCCTCCAGTCCAGATTTGAGTCCGTTAGATTACAAGATATGGCAACACTTGGAGGAAAAGGCGTGCTCAAAGCCTCATCCCAATTTGGAGTCACTCAAGACATCCTTGATTAAGGCAGCAGCCGATATTGACATGGACCTCGTTCGTGCTGCGATAGACGACTGGCCGCGCAGATTGAAGGCCTGTATTCAAAATCACGGAGGTCATTTTGAATAAACTTTATTGTCATAAGAATCTATGTTTTGTTAAGTTCATTTTGGTATATAAATGGTTACATAATAAATAAACTTGTTCCAATAATTTTATATTAAACATGTGACAGAATTTATGACCTGACTAGGTATATTTGACAACGAAAACCGTGTGCAGTTGTCTTTTTCTGAGCGTTTAGAAATCTGAGTATTTTTTTATATTTCTGCAGGGCTATTCACTTATCGGTTAGGGAACCGAACCGAATACCGAATTGTCAAAAATGTATGAAATGACATATTATGTAGATATAGCTTGACAAGTCATGTCATGTCATTTCATACATTTTTGACAATTCGGTATTCGGTTCGGTTCCCTAACCGATAAGTGAATAGCCCTGCAGACTACGAAAGGTGAGCTTAGTTCATTCCGAGCTGCAAGAAACTTGAATGTTCTTACTAATAAAGCGCAAGCAGTTTACTGCGAGCCGAGAAAATGTTAAATCTTGATTATGAAGAATGTGCGAACGGCTTATTTCGAGCCCCAAGAAAATATCCTATTTCTGACCACAAAAAGAAAGTTACATGTAAGAGATATACTACTACTGCCTCTATAGCTACCTACAACTTGTTGCAAGTGCCAAGAAATTTTATAAATATGATGACAACAAGTGAAATTTTAAAAATACTTTTTAAAAACAAGCTTTAATTATTATTATCGTCTTGTATCATAAAGTACTCGTCAAGACGAATCAAATGAGCCCAAACTCGATGGGGTTGCGTTGTTTTATGACGGAGTTCCTATGGCCACCTTCCAGCTCCATCATCAGATCAGCTCGATGTCATAAAAATATTGCATTGTCATCCGATTTACACACGCATGCAAATTTTCAGCTCAATTGGAAACCGGGAAGTGGGTCAAATTAAACTTACAAGATTTGATTACAGACAGACAGACAGACAGACAGACAACAGACAGGTGAAAGTAATATAAAGCTTGTAAAAAGTGAAAATTTAGTACGCTCCGAGTGTGAAGTGGTGAAAAAATGAAATATTGTTACTAAAAAGCTAAAAAATATATCATTCTGACTACGAAAAGTGTGTGATCGCCTTATAAATTGCGCGCCAAGAAAATTTTATTTCTTATTCTACAGATATAATATAACACATTCGATTTCCAGGGGGGGGCAGCTGCCCCCCCCTGCCCCCCCCTGGGTACGCCTATGCATACACCTATAACTTATTTCTTACTTATGCATAATTTTTCCAGACTGTTAATCTTTTCCCGCTACAAGCCCACATAATAATATCATAACAATGATATTATGTGACCTTCAATCTGGCTTAAACTGTTGAAATGTAGCCGGTGTTATTCCTAGGTCCAAGTTACAAACCTAATTACACCCCCATCAGTTCAGCAATTTTTGTGTCCGAACAACAACAAACACCATCCACCCGCGCATTTCGTAGCACCTAACAGAAAATTATCAGTGTTTTTGTATTATATTATGCATGTATTATACATATAAACCTTCCTCTTGAAACACTCTATTGAACCGTATACATAGGGACAGACAGACACGGGAAATGTTTTTGTACTATATTATATACAGAATTGTCATAAAACTATCGATTTATTGTACTTTACATTCATGATAACAAAGAATCAATGTTCAGATTTGGAGAAGATACTATCTTTGATATTTTGTAATGTGTTGCATCAGAATTTATCAATATACCAGCTATAAAAGGCGATTTTCCCGCAGAAAAGTAGCCTAAAATATGTTATTAGTTATTCCAGAGTCTAAGCACCAACATAAAAAACCAAATTCGGTTTAAAATACATACATTTATTCAGATTTATAATAGTGTATTTATAATACGGATATGTTTCAATATTGTATTTTTCATACTCATCATGACAGAATGAAAACACATCATAAATCTATAACGGGTGTCTTGCCAAAGTCCAAATGTTCAATGTCTAAATGTGCTTCTAACAAAGTACTATATTAAATTATTATAGTTCAAGTTCAAACAATATTTTCCTAGTGAGGAATTTGAGACATGATTATTATTCTTTTGATTGATAGTTTTTAAAAACCAATCAATATTTTTACAAAAGTTTATCGAAGACCCTGTGCAAACTACCAAACTTCTGTTGACTAATAGACTATGTCTTAAGTCTTAATCAATATGGAAACTGGTCAAATTATCTCCAGATATAATTATGCGCTTGTGCATACATTACATGCTTTCAATTAAGTGGCCCGATCAGGAACAACACTAAAGATCGCAATTGATTTTCCGCGCGACCCTGATCCTCGTTGGCTTTCAACTTTTATTTTGTCGACAGCGTCCGAAGAGCTGTCGATAGGCAACATGCGTTTCACAACGTTCGACCTCGGCGGGCATCAGCAGGCGAGGCGCGTGTGGCGCGACTACTTCCCCGCCGTCGACGCCATCGTGTTCCTGGTGGACGCCTGCGACCGCCCGCGCCTGCCCGAGTCCAAGGCCGAGCTGGACTCGCTGCTCACCGACGAAACGCTCAGCAACTGCCCCGTGCTCATATTGGGCAACAAGATTGATAAACCCAACGCCGCTAGTGAAGACGAGCTGCGTCATTTCTTCAACCTCTTCCAGCAGACCACTGGCAGGGTAAGTCTTTATAATAAGCCTATGTAATTAGCGTATATGTATGACTTGAACCATTCATGATGCAATCTATAGTAGTATCATCTCCCTGCCCTTATTCTACTAAGTAGGGTCGGCACAACACGTTTTTCTGCGCCATTCCATTCTACCATCTGTCGTATATTCATGCACCCCCAGGCGTGCACCCTTTTTTATATTACATATAGGATATAGGCTTACGTTTAACCACATCCCACCTGATTTTATGGAAAGTGCAAATGCGATCGACGATGAATCACGTAAAATCCCTAGAATGGTAAAACCTATTCACTCGTGTCTTGAAGATACCCAAAAGTTATAACGCTCGGGAAACACAAATGACGCATATTCTAATCAGCATTTATAACGTGTTGATATTACAGTGATTGAAGATCTGGATGCAATCCGTCCAAGACAGAGATGAATAGAATAAGAGTTTGCCCAGCAGTGGGACGATACAGGCTTTATCTTACTAATATTATAAACGTGAAAGATTGTAAGAATGTCTGGATGTCAGGATGTCTGGATGTGTGTTTGTTACTCTTTCACGCCTAAACGGGTGGACCGATTGAGCTCAAATTTGGTATACAGATAGCTTAGACCCTAGAATAACACATAGGCTATAGAAAAGCGGGTAAAACCGCTGGGCACAGCTAGTATAATATATAATGGATGAGACTCGCACAGGATCGGAAGGTGTGGCGTAAACATTAGGAGGCCCTGCAGTGGGTGGATACTGAGTAGATAGATGTTTTTAATACTTATAAAAAACAAAATAGTAAGTGTGAATAGCTCCTGGGTTCGATGGATTGCATTGTAATAATGTTTTTCTTTTAAAGTATAAACACTGATTAATTTACAACTATCTCCTGTCAAGAACACCATTAATAATACAAATATACGAGATCACAAAGCCCGACAAAATTATCTTTCACATAGCTATTTCCTATATTTACATAAAATGTAAATACATAGTAATTCGCCAATAATGTAGTACCACGTTATCTTTTAGTTCAGTGGCGTTACATTACATTTTATTGCTTGCACGATTACTTTATGTATCGTTTGTAAATACGCAGGTGCGATGTACTTACAATTTTTGCCTCTGTAATTGTGACGTGTTTTATGTATCTAATCTATTTCGAGATAGAAAGATGTCTGGTCCATTTCTATTGTTATTTTTACTGCTAGACATTTTTCCAATACATATTCAAGTATAGAAGTCTAAGACTTTGAATCCTTTTTCCATAAATTTATGGGACATAGGAACTGCCCATCATAACAAACACTTTCCCCCTAAATTTTCACCTTATTCAACCCTAATTTTGCACGATAAAAGAATATATATTAGTATTTTTGCGTTATAAATAATAATAATGTTTATTTCAGAATAATATACATGGATTAGATTACATTAGAACACGATGATGTCAGCAGTAGTAATAAAACTGTGTCGCAGATATCAACACCCTCCCTCGGTTCTCTTATATATTACAAAATAGGTACAAATATCCACATAAAAAAGACTGAACATAGACAAGGGCATGTTGACTGATGGATGATTCAAGATTGAATTCTTGTTAAACAGCCTCGTCACCCCAAGCCCCAAGCTCTTCTTGACTTGTAGAAGCCGACTTTAATATTAGAAAAATAATAAACATATAATCCAAGACAAAGATCTCAGGGCAGACCACCAGCCCAATCAGACAATAGGTCAGGTGATCATCATCATCATCATCATCTCAGCCATTGGACGTCCACTGCTGAACATAGGCCTCCCCTTTGGACTTCCATATGTACCGGTTGGAAGCGACCTGCATCCAGCGTCTTCCGGCGACCTTTATAAGGTCGTCTGTCCACCTTGTGGGTGGACGTCCTACGCTTCGTTTGCTAGTCCGTGGTCTCCACTCGAGCACTTTTCGACCCCATCGGCCATCCGCTCTGCGCGCTATGTGGCCTGCCCATTGCCACTTCAGCTTGCTAATCCGCCGGGCTATGTCGGTGACTTTAGTTCGTCTACGGATTTCTTCATTTCTGATTCGATCTCGTAGAGAAACCCCGAGCATAGCCCTTTCCATAGCACGCTGGGCGACTTTGAGCTTCGAGATGAGGCCATTGGTGAAGGACCACGTTTCGGTGCCGTAAGTCATCACTGGTAACACACATTGATCAAAGACTTTCGTCTTGAGGCACTGAGGTATATCGGACGAAAAGACATTGCGTAGTTTCCCGAACGCTGCCCAACCGAGTTGGATTCGGCGGTTGATCTCTTTCTCGAAGTTGTACCTACCTAATCGGACTACTTGTCCTAGATAGATATACGAGTCCACAACTTCGAGTACCGATCCTTCAACAGATATTGGGGTGGGCACAACATTGGCATTTGACATAAGCTTCGTCTTGTCCATGTTCATTCTTAAGCCCACCCGTTGTGAAGCTCGGTTGAGGTCATCGAGCATCATGCTGAGTTCCTCCATCGACTTTGCCATGACTACGATGTCGTCGGCAAACCGAAGGTGAGTGATGTATTCGCCGTTGATATTGATGCCAAGTCCTTGCCATTCCAGGAGCTTGAAGGTGTCTTCCATTACGGCAGTAAACAGTTTCGGAGAGATAACGTCTCCCTGTCTTACGCCTCTTCTTAATGGAATCGCCTTCGTGCTCTGCTCCTGTACTCGGACTGACATAGTGGCGTTCTTATACAAGCACTTCAAAACTTCAATGTACCGATAGTCAATACGGCATCGCTGAAGTGACTCGAGCACCGCCCATGTTTCCACCGAATCAAAGGCTTTTTCATAGTCCACAAACGCTAAGCATAGTGGCAAATTATACTCCTCGGTCTTCTGTATAACTTGCCGCAGCGTATGAATGTGGTCTATGGTACTAAAGCCTCTTCGGAAACCGGCTTGTTCGGGAGGCTGGAAGTCATCAAGTCTGTGTTCGAGACGGTTCGTGATGACCCTTGAAAACAGCTTATAAACATGGCTCAGAAGCGTAATGGGCCTATAGTTCTTCAATAGGCTGTTATCACCTTTTTTGAAGAACAGCACCACCTCGCCTCTGCTCCACGTCTCAGGCGTTTTGCCATCGGACAAGACGGAATTAAAAAGTTTCTGGAGGACTTTAAGTACCGGTGTTCCACCCGCTCTCAGAAGCTCTGAAGTGATTCCGTCTTCGCCCGGCGCCTTGTTGTTCTTAAGCTGCTTCAGGGCCATCCTAATCTCGTAAAGACTGATGTCCGGGATATCTTCAGTATAATGTCGGGACAGTTTGGCTCTTGGATCTCCTACCAAGCTGTCAACGGGCTTTGCGACCGAAGTGTAAAGCTGTCCATAGAACCTCTCGATCTCCCCTAAAACCTCTGCTTTGGTCGACGCTATGCTGCCATCTTCCCGTTTCAGCTTCGTCAGCTGGCTTTGCCCAATAGACTTGTCCTTTGCGAACACTTTGGAGCCTTGGTTTCGCTCAATTGTCTCCTTAACACGGTTAGTGTTAAAGAGACGCAGATCATGACGCAAAGACTTAGATATACGTCTATTGAGCTGCCTATAAGACTCGGCGTCGTCGGGAGATTGCAACTGTAACGAGCGTCGTTCAGCCATGAGGTTTAAGGTTTGATCAGCCAATTTCTGAGGTCTATCTTTACGACGGGGTCTAAAAAACTTAGACCCTACCGTGTGTACAGCTTCCACTAGCCCGTCGTTGATCTCGTCCACTGATGCTAAGTTCTCAAGGCAAGCAAAGCGGTTTGTGAGCTCGAGTTGGAAGCTTTCGGGGTTTTGAATATGGGCACTGGTAGGTCGGAGCGTAGACTTCATCAGACTGGACCTTTCTAGCTTAACGTTAATATTTAGTGAGCCTCGTACAAGTCGGTGATCACTGCCGGTTTTAACCCTGTTGATCACAGAGACATCACTAAATATCCGTTTCTTGTCGGTCATGATGAAGTCTATCTCATTTCTCGTGGAACCATCGGGGCTCATCCAGGTCCATTTCCTGTGAGGCGGCTTCTGGAAGAAAGAGTTCATCATAAAGAGTTCCTCTCTCTCCAGGAAATCAGCCAGCCTCTGTCCCCTAGGGTTCCGTTGCCCATACCCAAATCGCCCCACCCTCAACTCATCGCCGCTTTTCTTGCCCAACTTCGCGTTGAAGTCCCCCATAACAACAGTGAAGTAGGTTTCGGAAGTATGTATGGCTCTACTTACGTACTCATACATAGCCTCTACTTCATCATCGGAGTGTGACGAGGTCGGCGCATATACCTGAATGACCTTCAGCGAATACCTTTTAGATATTCTGAGTATTAGGTATATCACCCTGCTCGACACACTGTCGATGGTTATAATGTTGTTTACGAGGGACTTGTGAACGAGAAACCCGACACCACCTTGGGACTGTTGGTCGCCCTCCCGGTAGTAGAGCAAGTTACCGGACTTCAGGGTTACGGTGTCCTCCCCCTCTCTACGGACTTCACATAACCCGACAATGTCCCAGCGTAACCTGCTCAGTTCCTCTTCCAGCTCGCAGATCTTTTCGTCAGTCCTCAGAGTGCGTATGTTGTGTGTTACCAGGGCCAGTCGTCGTGGGGATGGGTAGCCGGGCATCTGCCGGTGATTCTTAGCACCTGGTCAGGTGATATTGTCGTATATTTATTTATTTATTTATTTATACTTAGATAGTACGGTTTACACCAATTACACTATTAAGTTAGAGAATTATTATACATGGAACATTAAACTATAAGTAGATAGAACAAAGTAACAAAAGATCTTAGAAGCTAAATAAAGCAAAAAAGAAAATAGAATATTATAATAGTACATACCTACAAACAAAACAATAATAATATAGAATAAGCCTGAATACCATAGTCATTATTACGTATTACACTCAAAAAACTCAAGACAAACTAACATTATTTTATTTAAGCTATCGGCAAATACATCAAAATCAGGTCTCTTGTCTAAGATATTGTTGAGAGGTCGGAGGATAAGTCTCGAACAGGGTTGGAAGGTGTAATGTGGGTGATGATGAGGAGGCCTAAACCCACACAGTGGATGGGTACGGGCTGAATAGATTGTAAAGAAATATGTAAAATGATAGTATAAAGTAATTATAATTTATGAAATGTTTTCAGGGCCGCGTCCCCCGGTCGGAGCTCCCCGGGCGGCCGCTGGAGCTGTTCATGTGCTCGGTGCTGAAGCGGCAGGGGTACGGCGAAGGGTTCCGCTGGCTCGCGCAGTACATCGACTGAATAAATTGGAACGCCTCCGCGCCGCACACACTTCTCTACCACATCACTAGCCGATACTTCGCGACCACACATTTAAAACTGTCAAATGTGACAGCTGTCAATTTTGACAGTGACAGCTGTCACTTGTAATAGATGTCTAGACTGTCGTATTTGACAGCTAATGTCGACTGCCCTCTCGAATCGTGCGCCGGGATACGGAATCTCTGTTCGATTGTGTTTGGCTTGTTTTTGGAAGGCAGTGTTTAAACTTTTCCAATCAGTTTGTTAAATGGTAGTATTATCAGTATATTGCAGTATATTGCAGTACTTATATTTTGAAGTAAGTCTGTGTCTGTAGACGTAATGTTAGCCCCGCTTCGTTATTTGTATTGTAGTTTTATAATCTAATTAATACCCTCTTTTATCGAAAAATTATATATTTTATTCGAATTAAGATAATTACGGATGTAAATTTAGCAATTTATGAATATGTGTGCGTCAAACACGACCTTCCTTAAAGATACAGATAGTGTTTATAGATAGTGTGCCGCAATGAAATCTGTGAATTAAATTGTTTTATGTAAAGTACAATAAATTTCAATTATAATACTATTTAGCAATAAATTAATTATGTCAACGGTAATGGCATTATTATAACGTTAGGTGCGGGGCTCATAGTGTTCTATCGGTTCAGGAATACGAGAACGTTGTGAACGAGGCGGCGTATACGGCTACATAAATAAATGTGTACGTTATAAATGCATCCGTTTGATCTCGCCCGTTAATAATGCTCGGAATTTTATATAATTTAGTTTTATATTCTTATTTTGTTATCACACTTCTCTTCCTTTATCTGTCTGCTACAAAACAGTATTACTGTTTTTAATGTACACCAGTACTTTCTATAAGTATATAGTACAAAATATTGACATTTCTGTCCGAGCATCGCTAATGGGCGAAGATTATGTATTAAAACAATAGCCCGGCAAAGCTATTCAGCTTCAATAAAAAAAACGACTCTTTATTTCGTGTAAGTTCATTCGCTTTAGCATGGCGTCAACTCGACGTTGTATGGGTTTGTTAAAACAAGTAAAAATTTGTGTCTATTAAATTAAGTTAATGGTGCAAAGCATGGCCATTTCGGTGTCGAATCATCTTATCGCCAAATATACATATGTAATAATAAGACAGGACCATTTCTGTCCAAGTTTTGTCTTTAGTAACATAACTATTTAGTGAATCGGAGTATGTATGCAATTTAAATATAGTAATTATATTTATTTTCTTCTCATTCCAACATTGAGTGATAATTTTGACTCAGCTATTGTATATCGAGTAGCGCTCATAAATGACGAATGTTATATTTTTATAAATTATTTCAATCATTATTTTTTCGGATTGTTTATTTAATTGCAATATTTGAAACGGTTTGTCTACACTTAGATTCCTTTATTTTTCAACTAATAAGTTCGGGTTCACATGTATATCTAAAATAAGCTACCGAAAGTTTGAAGAAATCAGTGATGATCTTGATGGAATTTGTTACCGAAACTTTAACCGCCTGTTTGAACTCAACTTTTACAACTATAATTGTTAACTTTTCTAGACCTACCGTTTTAGAAAGCTATAAAGACAGCTAAGAACCATTATATTAAAAAATATTTAAAAATCGTTTGAAAAAGGAGGAAAACGATAATGTTTAAATTCAAACGATTTACAAACTTTTGAATTTAAACATTATCGTTTAAACATTGATATTTTAGTAGTAAGTAAATTAATTAATTTACCGTGTATATTTCTATAGACGAGCCGTTTCAATGTTTCTGTCGCGATCATCTCGCTGGCTTCATCCAGCTTCACATAAACGTGTTTTGGTATCTTATTTGCAGTTAAGTCGGAAAACAAAGTTTGTAATAAAATTTGTATTAAATCAGGTGTTTTATTTTGTAATTTTAGCGAAATTTCAACCGTTTACCAGACCATTACCCAGAAATTATTTATCTAACTCTGCATTGCATTTAACTGTCACCGCCTTCTAGCGCGGAAGTAATAGTGTGGATGTAGCTTTAGCTGTTTGACGCGTGGTGATGGACCCTATGCGGTGATTTCAGGTCACAGCTTATTAGAGCCACCCGGCACCCACTCTCCGCACCGCCTCATCGTACGGCGTCCACTCGTCGGCAGGTGGTCCACGGGTGGACGCCGTGTTATCACCAATAAACGTTGTGCGGTCAACCATTGGACACCACGCGATCAACGAGTGTACGCCACGTGATCAACGAGCAGCGCACCGCCAACCCCTCGCTATCATCGAATTATCGCGTAGCTAAATCATTCGCGGGCAGCGTGGACCGCCACTCGGGACCAGCGCATTGGCAATGCGCAACTCAAAGCAAGGATCGAGATTAAATTATGGATCCCTGTTCCTGTTTTGAATCCCTTAAAGCGGGTCTCCAGCTCCTGTTTTGGCTCAAACATTCAACATGAGAATGACAACATCCAAAAAAATCTCGGCTATTTTGACTTCTTGTTTGCTTCCCAACAATATTTTTTGCTTTTCATATCCGATGGAAAGCACGTACAACAAAACATAATATCAATATTCATCAAAATCGCCGAGATATTTTTTGGATGCTCATGTTGAATGATTGAAACAAAACAGGAAAGAGGTTTCCTTTTCACGAAAGAGGTCCCGCGGAATTTTGCGGAACTAAATTTAATTTTTTCGATAATTACAGTCTTGGGTAACTTTGAACTTTTTGGTCTAACTTTGAACAAGGTTTTTTTAAATGTGATTTAGTAATTTATTGCATGAAGACATACATATGTATATATGTTTTGATAAAAACATATGCGTATAACGGATCCTTAAAATATTTTCCAAATAGGTACTACTAAAACTAAACTACTAAATCATTTTTACAACCTCGTTCAAAGTTAGACCAATATTCAAAGTTACCTAAGATGACTGCTGTACTGGACTTCATATCCTTAATAATTTTTATTTGTTAGATGAAATAAATGCATATTTAATTAAGAAATTAAATATGAGAAATTATGAATCGTTAAAAAGTTAATTTTAACTTAAATATGCGATAGTGGAACCCCGCAAAAAGGACTCCTTTCGTGAAAAGCACTCTACAGTGATTTGTCCGTCACTCTCTTCAGGTGCCTCAAGGCTGGCCGCACACAGGCGTTAATATAGGACGTATTGTTGATAATATTGTGTGCGGCTTGTCTTAAGATGACGCCACACGCAGGCGGGAAAGCTGTCGCGATGAGGGACGGATTTTTTTTGTTTTTCCGCTTCATCCTAACCTCTGTCTGTCGTCAGCATAAAGGCAAACTTAATTAAGATTTAGACCAGGTAAAATAAAAATCCAAAGTTTATACTAATTATTATATTTATGATAGGAAAATAATGCAATAAAAATACTAATGTATATTATGTTCTAAATTAATAATTATACAAACAACGTTTAATTTCCTTCCGAGAATATAATCTGAGTCAACTTTTCTTGCAACATTTATGGGAATGCTTCAATAAATAATTTGATGGAAAAGCTATGAAATATAACTCAAAACATTTTAAAAACTTATTCATGATTAATACGATTCTCGTCAGACTATTTACATTCGGCAGTCGGATTATTGCACATTTAACACTTAAATTAAAACCATACATTTTCAAACTGGAGAGAGAAACAAATTCCTTATGCTATCACATCGAGCAATCCTAAGGCCTCACAAGCCAGGGGACGGGCGATCGACATTTATTGTTTCATAGCTTAAGAACCGTACAAAAATTCAAAATCGAAGTCCGAAAAAAGAGAGGGAGAAGTTTATGACTCGCAGTAAAGTTTTCAACCGTCGAACTGTCTGTCTCTTTTACTCAAATAGGACTTGAATCTATCCGTATGTTTCTTACGCAATAAAATCGTCGAACACGCATCACTGGCGGTGAGAAAATTCCGGCCTTATACTTCATAGATCTTTATTATTTTTGCATGGCATTACACAATCTACTAAATATGTCACGCTATTTATGTGAGTAATATCACATTTGGAATTACAAACTACGAATTATTCTAGCTACGACTGCACAGCGTTACCTTTGCGACTAACATTGCGTTTACAAAGCTCTCCAGTGTGAACGCACCCTAAACCAGCTAATACATAAGGAGCAGGTTGCCATTAGCTTCATAGTTATTGAAATAGAATTTTGAATCTATGAAATAAATAGATTTTGTCCTGATTTTATTTATTTTGGGTAAGTACAATATTAGACTCCGAAATGAGGTGGTCAAAAAAATCTGCTAAAGCTGAAGTAAATAAATATCTTTCTTCCTTCAAAATTTCTACAATTGGATCCTTAAGAGGTATATATAGTAGTCATTTTCTAATAAACTGTGTAAAGCATGAAACGTGATCCATTTATCAATGTAAAAACAAATGAGCTAATGACAACTTGCTCTACTCGTATTTATACACAGACTACTTACAACCATACATAAATTCAATTCGGTAGAGAAGGCGCGCGTTAAACTACACCGCTAAACATTATGGTGAGGCACATCGGGTCACTCTCTTCACTCGGCTAAGAGAGCTTCATACTCTAACTTGTGTGCTACCGCTAAATGCATTAACTACTTGGTAACTTACCCTACTTCACTGCTGAGATTTTCAAAATATACGTATTCTAATACAATAGCCCGGTCGTTATCATTTTAGGTGTTAAGTCTGAAATAATCTAAACTGGCAACAAAATAATCGATTCTTAGACTAGTGGTGCATTACTAGTACTACACTAGCAACACACGGGCCCCCCGCTTTCTTATTATTTTTTTTAATTTCGAGAAGAAAACTAAGGACAGTGGTAATAAGTATTTGTTTCTATTAGGTATATGTTATAATACTAATGTTATAAAGAAGTAATATATTTGTAACTACCTCTATGTAGCCATTATAGTCGCCGAAACTACTGATCCGATTTCAAAAATCTTTCAACAATTGAATTTAACATTATTACAGATTGACATAGAATATATTTATTTCTGAACTGGTTGGGAATAATTTTGCACAGACGTAGTTCTGGTAAGATATATAGGTCTCTTTCGGACACGTCAGGTCTAAGTATAAATAACTAGTGCAAGTGAGATAGATAATTTTATCTACCAAACACTCCAAACGATAACGACCGGACTTAAATAAATCAGTAACGAAATTAAATATGTAAATAGAGAAACGCCATACCAAATTTTTAATAATTTTCGAAAAAGAAAAGTTAGCTATCCTCAAAATGCTCACATCTAAAATATTAAAATGTAATAACAATTATATCTAAATAACTCGTATATCTAAATAACTCGTATCAATGCAAAGTTTATGTACAAAAACGTGTTCTCTAAGCCAGTCGGTTCACAATACATTACAAAATTGAAGCATTACTCTGTTGGTATTGTCTTATTGATAGAATCACATCACGCACAGCTCATGAAAGTGAACCATTTCATTAATCTATGTTTACTTTGGTACATATAAACTAGTCATCAATCATAGCCTTTCGTGCTACATTTATAAAAACCGATTTATAATTTATGATTGTGATTTATGTCAAGTTTAAAATCATTGTCCTTACGTCTAATAGAAAAATAACGTTGCATTTGATAAATTGTTATAGTCAATAATGCATAATAATCGCGGTCGCGATCAAAATTTTCCTTTTTATCCATGATCATTATTTATTGCCGTTTGCATGATCCGCCGATCGCGTTAAGGCGCTTTACTTGGTGGAAACATTCATGCGAAGTCTCAAATTATTAAACAAAATTTACTTTCCATTTTTTGTTTTCTTGAGAGTTTGTAGTACACTTAACGAACTTTACAAAATACATACAAAAAGCTTGATTTTATTTCCACGTAGTATTACTCTTTGCTATATAAATCATTATTTTCGATTTACTTATTTTGATCCTTTCTGATAGTGTGAATACAGCGGATTCATTATAAAAGAGGATACAAATAGCATTTTTCCATAAATTTTCTGTTTTGATTTCGTATAATCGAGTTAAAAAAATGTAACTTGTATCCTTATTCAATAACGTGATTCCAAATAACGTGTGTATCCGTTAGTTCATCCACTTGCGACAGTTGGGCGCGCCGCACATGCACATGATCTTGTGTGCGTCGTCTTCTATGTCGAACTTGTAGTCGTACGCCAACTGGAATAAAGACAACGTTATTATAATAAGGAAAATATCGTTTACATTTAAAAAAGTGGTAAAAAAAAATTCTGAATAGGCCTACGTTTGATCACACAAAATTTGTGGCATTCTACTTTTCTATAAGGTGGGACTTGGGACCTTATGGAAAAGTAGAGATGCCACAAATATTCGGCTAATATTCGGTACATACATATAATCACGCCTGGTTCCCATTGGGGTAGGCAGAGACTATTTCCCTCCATTTGGTACGATCCTGACACACCTCTTTCGGTATTGTCTATTTTGTTGATATACGACCGAATAATGCGTACTATTCGGCCGAATTCAGCCCACCACACAGCGTCACATCCTGTATATAGAGTGTATCACCTCCTCCCCGCGAGCGACGCGTCGCTTGGTGAAGATGATGATGCGCAGGCTGCGGTCGAGCTCGATAGTCTCGGCGACACAGTTGGGCTGGCACGAGTGGTTGATGTACCGCGCCAGTCCGCCGCACAGCGTCGCGTCCACCACGCGCCGCTCGTCCAGACGGAACATGTAGATGCCGCGGTTCTGCAAATTGTATATTACTTTAACATACTGTATGAGCATTGGTGTATGATGCAATGCAGGTAACCAGCAATAACTTGACAAGTATTGAATTGCATAAGCTGACGCGGGAATTGCGCGGAACGACGACCGCGATCTTCGTTTTGTTCCTACCAGTTTGGAATAAGTTGGTGAAGAATCACGTGTGAATGTATACCTTGGCTTCATATTGTTTCTCCCGTATCTCGCTGAGCTCGGAGCGTATGATCTCGCCGATGTACTCGATCACCATCGTGTGCTTCTCCAGGTCGCGCGCCGCGTACAGACCCAGGCCTTGGATCTTTGATCTGGAATGGAACGTTAATTTTAAATTTTTTTTGCAAACAGATCAACCTGATGTGCCATCAAAACGTTGGACGATAAAGCCTAATTACAGTAAAATTTTCACCTAATTTAAACCTAATCATCATCATTGTTTTAATCATTTTAATGTGTCACATAACGTGAAAATTTAGATAAACCCTCAAAACAATCTATTAAACATTCTGTACTTATCTTTAGAATGTATCACAAATCACAAACCTCAAATACAATTTGCTAACTCTACAGGAATATTTTCGGTTGA